>JACEFZ010009577.1:167500-298345 GCA_014155875.1 Cepaea nemoralis | reverse complement strand
ACGATGTCATTTTGAATTGCATATCCTATGTCTGCTTGATTGCTGTGTGCATTGACTGTATTTTGTCTGTAGTACATGTTCAAATGGTGTTGACCTGTTAGAGTCGTTGTTATACACCCGATGTACTGAGTTGGGTTCGTTGTTGATTTTGACAAGTTGATTAGTGTTGCTGTGTAACATTGGCATTTATGGTGGTATTGTCAGCCTGTGCTGTTGTGGAGAAAAGTTGTTTGGACCATAACCTTTAGGTATGACCTCCTGAACGAAGAGACATTCTGTAGTGAATGCTGGCTTATGGGGAGGTGGAGCATTCTGAGGTTGTTGCATAGAAGTGTTTCCTCCTAGCATCTCAGTGGTAATCTCAGACAGCAGTGTCACAACCGAGAAGACAATAAAGTGGTGATCTGAATGATGCAACAGTGAACTGTTGCATTTAACCATTATAGATTAGTCTCATGATCAGCGTATACAACTAGAGGGAATAGCAAAGTGGATTAATTTGATGATTACATTTGTTATATGTATGTTTAATTCAATGTTTTTTGCATGTGCTCATTTCTTCCGGTGTTTTATTATGTTGTCTTTCCATGATAATCATAGATTGGGTTTTCCATTGTTACAGGACGGCTGACTGTGTCTCAAGCCTGGGTTCTGGTGGGATAGTAAATTGTGTCACAACTCCTGTTTTATGTCGCGTCCCTTGGGTTTATGTTGTGTAACCTATGTTTTACTTGTAGTGGCCTTATTGTCCTGTGCAGTGTTTCGTTTGTGTCCACTAAATATTTTCTTTTTTTGGCCTTCGAAGTCAGAACTCTCTTACCTTTAGCACCGTAGTGAAGAAGCATCAGTCGTTTATGATTGTCTCCCTTTTTCTTTTTCCTCGACTAACATATATATATAATTAAAGATGTTTAAGAAGTTAATGTAAATAGTCCTCGCGAAAGCCTGCATTCCACAATTGAAGAACATTCTCTGTAAATTAGTTAGCTAGTCAGTGAACAGATCATTCTCATTGCACATCGAACTATTAGTGCATACGATCTGAGATCCCCTCCCCATGATCTCCTTCAACGTGTAACAACTGACGACACCATTTCTGGGCTGGCTAACTATTTTCTTTGGCTCTTCGCATGGCGCTCTTGTTTGGCTTGATAGTCTGGTCAAAGTTGGAGAATCACACCCATCAGTCAATTACTCCTCCTGCCTCCCTGAAGTTGTTGGGGATATCAGCCTGGCTCCCCACAACATTCAAGCTCTAAAACCTTCCATTCGCTAATTTCCTCTTACCCTCGCGTGCCCTGCAACAAAAATGACACGTGTATTATTAATCAGCCTTGACCTCCTCACAGATTCAAGCCATTGCCTTCCTGCGCAACCAGTCTCGATCTTCCATAGCGTACTCACGGAGTCGCTGAGAAAACGTACATGACTGATCTTTCGTGTCCTGCCATTGTTACTGCCACGACGTCCATGGTTAAGCTGCAAGTTGTCACATTGAAAGCTCCCCTGTCTTAATTAACTGTCCTTTCTCCAACCCGGGCCTGGAATGCCGTTGATTCTATATAGCAATTCAGCACTCTTTGTTTCCAACCTTCAATGACAGTGGCTTATTGCCTAAACTACTTTTCATTCTATGAAATGAGATGGGAGATAACACCACAACAGTGAGAGTCTTACGTCCTAAGAAACCCCCGGGAAGGTTAACCCGGTCAACAAATGCCCGCAGAAGTCGGATGTGTCGGCCTAACGGCGCAAGAACGCAGCTCTGCTGTAAACAGGCACAACGCAATCACGTCCGAAAAAAAACTCCGGATGAACGAAGAAGAAGAATTCTATGAAATACAGATTTGCTTGGCCTATTCTGAATGGCAGGGAATCATGGATCATGAGTAAACAAGCTCTTAGGGGTAACGGTGTTTTCTGAGATGAACATCTTGGACTACCAGCGTAATTACCAACTATTATCTTAAAACCGCAAATGAAAGTAGCACACTATATAAAATATAAGGAGAGGAACATCGTTCATTCGTCATGCAATGACAAGTGCCATTGGGAAAACATCGTGGGCAAATGGACAGTTCAGCAGTAGACGAGGCAGGAGCAGTCCGAGAGAAAGAATGTTGTAGGGACTGGACTGTGGATGCAGAACACCGGATATCTGGTGCTGATCGTCTACGCCAGTTAGCAGAATAATGACAATGATTATAGCAGGATCATTATGATTCTAGAACTTCGTTATTTGTCTTTTAAAAACTGATTTATTCTAGAACGGTACTTGTTTTCTTATACCCTGGAACTTCTATGTCTGTTTATATTGAATTATTCTATATCTTCGTCATTTTTCTTGATACTGAGTTATTATAGAGCTTCATTGATTGCCTTGATATATTGAGTTATTTAGAGCTTCTATATTTGCCTATATTGAGTTATTTTAGAGCTTCTATATTTGCCTATATTGAGTTATTCTAGAGCTTCTATATTTGCCTATATTGAGTTATTCTAGAGCTTCGTTATTTGACTTGAAATATTAAGTTATTCTAGAACTTCTAGACCGCGTTGCGCTGGTTTTTACCAAATGGTATGGGTGCCAATCGTTCAGAAAACAATGTCAAACTACTGAACGTACACTTGCCAAGACATCAACAACAGCAACAAATGCTGGTGTTGACTGCAAACGTCTGTAAAGGATATGCATCTAACTAACTAGAACTTCTATATATGCCTTTATATATTGAGTTATTCTAGAACTTCTTTATTTGTCTTGACGTATTGAGTTATTCTATAACATTGTTATTTGTGTTTTCCATGCCAAAAACCCGCAGCAGTCGTCCGAATGCATTACAAAAGTCTATACAAATTCTATATCCACCTCCAAAAGATGTTGATTGTGAACTGGCAGCAGCTACACATGACAAGTCATGAATTTAAAATTAAACCAGACACAGTTTTTATGGACACCTTGAGGATTCATTCCACCTATCGCTCATTGCTATCCCGTCTGTCCCTAGCAATGTCTTCTCACCCCCAAATCAAGCGCTCTTGACGCACGAGCAACCGCGCGTGAGTGGTATCGCCACCAATTCAGACATCACGGCATTGGAGCGGCGACGAGATGCGAATCTGTCCAGTTTCCCATCAAACGTTCAGGTCCGAGTGCACAGTGATATTTTTTCCTCTGGTTGCTTTATCGGTTCGGGAAGTTTTACATTACGTTGGTCATGAGGTTTACCGGACTAATTCAAGAGCTCTCCTACGACTAGAGGTAACGAGTAGTCTCATAATGTTTCATCGTGTTACTTTGGCAACATTGTTTTCAGTTGATGTGTGTGTGTGTGTGGTGTGTTTGTGTGGTCTGTGTGTGTGTGGGTTGTGTGTGTATATATATATATTATATATATATATATCATATATATAGTATATATATATATATATATATATTTATATGTTATGTGTGTCTGTGTGTCTGAATGTGTTTGTGTGTGTGTGTGTGTCTGTGTGTATACGCGCGCGCAAATATAACCATGTGGTTTATGGGTTAGTGACCCACATTTTCACAATTCCCCGACATACTGAGTTGATGGTTCGAGATCAGCCACGAAGGAACGAACGAACGAACGAACGAACGAACGAACGAACGAACGAACAATCTTTATTTTCAATGGGCTAAGAATTGGGCATGCAGGACATTCTGCCCTTCTTCTATAATTCCTCTCTTTACATTATTTCATTCAACATCATTTACGAAGCTAATCTTAGACAACAAAGACAAAAAAGGGAGAGAGAGAAAAAAAAGACAACAAAACGATTTTGGAAGCAGATCGTTTTGCGTTGATTTAGATGGTATGAGGCGCCGGCCATCCAGAAAGCAATTGAACCGAAGATGCATTAAAGTAGTTAAATGAATTTGTAGAATAGCCCAAGCAAAAGTAACATTCCACAAATGGAAGAACATTCTCTGCAAATTAGCTAGCTAGTCAGAGAACAGATCATTCTCACCGCACATTGAACAATGAGCCCAAACTTATCTTTTTTTTTGCTTTGTTTTGCATATCCCTTACAGGACGTTGCAGTCAACATCAGCAGTTTCCAGCTGCTGTTGATGTACTAGGCAAGATTACGCTCTGTAGTTTGCCGTTGTTTTCTGAGCGACAGGCTCACATACCCCGTAAGTTACTAACGCAGCGAGAACCGCTACCGATACTCGCGCAGGTTGCGTAAAATTATCTAGTACATCACAAGGAGCAAATAAATGCTGTGGTTGACTGCAACGCCCGGTAAAGGATTTACAACAGTTGTTTATAAACAATTCCTGCAGTAGAAACCTGCTCTTTGTTAATTAGTCAGTCACGGTTACAACTTCACGGCAAAGGGTCGCCCCATTATGCTCCGGTCCTGTGCCAGTAAATATCACACAAAATGCTCCTCACTGCCCCATGTGAAAAGTGGAACAGACAGGAGTATCGACAAAACAACAGCCCTCACAGGTACACTATGCATAAGGCCGCCGCCAGAATGCCAACACAAAAGTCCGCCACGAAAAATACAGTTCATCGTCGATGGAAGCGGCAGCCACTAGAAAACCAGCAGTCACACATTACTGCATAAGACAAGCCAGTTCCTGTAGGTATGTGGAAGGATGGAACCATCGCTGATTGTAGGCTTGGGTGCACGGAGGACAAGGTGGCCAGCCTGTTCCTTCCTTAGCGAACGACGAGAGCTGACATGGATCACTGGTCGGACCTAGTTCATGCCTTTGTCAGGGTAACATCCTGACGGTTACCCCGGCCACCGCTAGATAAGAACTGCTACATCTAGTAGAGCAGTAGTAGTAGTCTAGCATTTCTGTTTCCTTTTCTAGAATCCTCATTTCCAAGAAAGCTAGCGTGATATGGTTTCCGTATAGGGCAGTAGTTAGTTAGCTGCATATCTTTTACAGGACGCCGCAGTCAACCCAGCATTTTTGTCTGGCGTTTTGTGATTTCTTGGCAAGGTTACGTTCAGTTGTGTGCCATTGCTTTCTGAACGACGGAAAACCCATACCATTTGATTAAAAAAACACAATGCAAGGCGGTATGCTGCCAAATCGCCCACAGCTGTTTTTCGAACGGGGGTATGCGGGATTACGAACTGCGTCAGTAACTCCTTCTCCACGGAGGCGGCAATGGCAAACTACTGAAGGTAAAATTGCATAGCAAATAAACCTGGGTTGGAGACGTGCGATGTTTTATTCCATCCATCCATCCATCATGTGCCATGCCGGTAAGCGTGGGCGGTCATGTTCTGCCATCTCACTCGATCACCAGAGTCGTGGATCAGCTCCGTGTTTCTGTCTCGACATGCCACAAGGCCAAGCCATCCAGGTACTTGCTTCTAGGTCTTCCCCTTGGTCTGTTCCCCTCGACCTTACCAGTTGTCACCAAGTTCTCCAGATCATTTCTTCATGTCCAAAAAATTGTGACTGTCTACGTCTAATGTCTCTAATTAGTTTACGATCTTCATTTGTTTCTTGAAGAACTTGCTCATTGATCTTTCTGGCTGTCCATGGTATTCTTTGCATTTTCCTCAGAAACCATATTTCTACAGCCATCAGATTGTTTTTCAGCCTGACTGCTCAGTCTGTCCAAGCTTCACATCCATATAAGAGTACAGGTTCTATGTAGCATCTCAACATTCTTTTTCTCGTTTCAATTGACATCTTTTTATTGGTCAGTATGGTTTTTCATCTTGCTAAAGGCTACTTTTGCCATGGCGATTCTTGTTCTAATCTCTTCAAGGCATCTCCCATCAGATGTTATTACTGTTCCGAGATAATTGTACCGATTCACTTGTTGAAGAATATTCCCATTTACTTGTATATTACATTGTGGTATTTCGTTCTTCATAGTGACGACCATAATCTGTGTCTTTTTACAATTTAATTCTAACCCTAGTTGTTCACTGTGTGTAACAACCGCATCTACTAAAATAACCGCATCTACTAAAATGATGTTTTATTCATCATTACCAAATGCCATGCCGGCTGGCGTAGACGTTCATGACTCTCCACAGATCTCGGTCTTTAGTTTTCGTGATCAACCCCGCTGTTGATATATACCTCCATGCCACCGTCTCAGTCCATCCAGCAGCATTTAGTGTGCTAGAAAAGGGGATGGGGGTCGTGGTCACGTGGCGACTAGCACACTTAGCTGCTGGCCCGTGGTCACCTGTGTTAATCGCAATATAGGCTGGGATTCTGCAAAACTTAACCTGGGCTTCCAGGTCGACCCATTCTAAAATAGATATCAGGAAATGTTGTGGGAAATAAAGGTGGCCGTTCGTGATATCCACAGCGTTACTCATCTAGTGCAGATTGTTTATACAACTCTATACCCACACCGCATTACTCATCCAGTGCAGATTGGTGTATACAAATCTATACCCACACACGCTTCAGCATGTGTCAAAGGTCCTTTACCGTAGTTTGGTGTACAACAAATGTTTATGATGATAATACTGTACCATTTCTCGCGTGTGTTCCTTACTAATCATCTGTTTGAGTGAATACTTAGCCACTCTTTTCCTAACAATTATTTTACGATAGTTACTTATTTTATAGCGCTAGCAGGTAAATGTATATAAATAGTCACTGTGGTATATCTCTAGAACTTGTATGTGATTACATAATCACCCAACCTAGCACGTGCATGCGATTACGTAGTCACACTTTTATATTCCTAGCACTTGTATGTGATTCCATATTCACTCTGTTATATCCCTAGCACATGTATGTGATTCCATATTCATGCTTTTAATCCCTAGCACATGTATGTGATTACACAGTCACTCTGTTATAGCTCTAGCACATGTATGTGATTACATAGTCACTCTGTTATATCCTTAGCATTTGTATGTGATTACACAGTCACTCTGTTATAGCTCTAGCACATGTATGTAATTACACAGTCACTCTGTTATAGCTCTAGCACATGTATGTGATTACATAGTCACTCTGTTATATCCTTAGCATTTGTATGTGATTACACAGTCACTCTGTTATAGCTCTAGCACATGTATGTAATTACACAGTCACTCTGTTATAGCTCTAGCACATGTATGTGATTACATAGTCACTCTGTTATAGCTCTAGCACATGTATGTAATTACACAGTCACTCTGTTATAGCTCTAGCACATGTATGTAATTACACAGTCACTCTGTTATAGCTCTAGCACTTGTATGTGATTACATAGTCACTCTGTTATAGCTCTAGCACTTGTATGTGATTACATAGTCACTCTGTTATATCCTTAGCACTTGTATGTGATTACACAGTCACTCTGTTATAGCTCTAGCACATGTATGTAATTACATAGTCACTCTGTTATAGCTCTAGCACATGTATGTGATTACATAGTCACTCTGTTATAGCTCTAGCACATGTATGTAATTACATATTCACTCTGTTATAGCTCTAGCACATGTATGTGATTACATAGTCACTCTGTTATAGCTCTAGCACATGTATGTAATTACATATTCACTCTGTTATAGCTCTAGCACTTGTATGTGATTACATATTCATTGTATTATAGCTCTAGCACATGTATGTGATTGCATAGTCACTCCGTTATAGCTCTAGCACATGTATGTGATTACATAGTCACTCTGTTATAGCTCTAGCACATGTATGTAATTACATATTCACTCTGTTATAGCTCTAGCACATGTATGTGATTACACAGTCACTCTGTTATAGCTCTAGCACATGTATGTAATTACATATTCACTCTGTTATAGCTCTAGCACATGTATGTGATTACACAGTCACTCTGTTATAGCTCTAGCACATGTATGTAATTACATAGTCACTCTGTTATAGCTCTAGCACATGTATGTGATTACATAGTCACTCTGTTATAGCTCTAGCACATGTATGTAATTACATATTCACTCTGTTATAGCTCTAGCACATGTATGTGATTACACAGTCACTCTGTTATAGCTCTAGCACATGTATGTGATTACATATTCACTCTGTTATAGCCCTAGCTCGTGTATGTGATAACGTAGCCATAGAGGTGTGACGTTTTAGACTTCCACATATACAAAGTCACGACATAATGACCTGAGGTAACCATCTCCCTTCCTTACCGCCTGTCATTTCTATAACATTCCAGAACATTATCCAGTACTCTCCAGGACCTTACTGGTAACTGCTGGGCTTTGAACCCGTCCCATTGACTTGAGGAACAACCGCACTAACCGCAGCTTCATATGTTACTGTGATTCCTAATAATGTATAAACTCAGCAGATGTGTAATCATCCTTAGTTACTGTTGTATAACCCTGGAACAGTTAGATTCATTATTCATTACTGTTCGATGTGTTTATACGTTTATATCAATGCGTTGTGTCTGGTTTGTCGTGATTTAGTTCAGACAGAGTAGTTGGAAACTGGTGATTTAGTAATAATGTACAGTCTGATGTAAGGCACAGCATGTCGGCTTTGGCAGAAACATTTCAAATGACACCGAGACATGGCCACCGTAACAATGGCAACACGTGTACGATTATTCATGTGTAAACTGTGAAACAAAATGAGTGCAAACGTTAGGGAAGGGCAGAGTGTAGCATTGCGAGACGGTGGCAGCTGTGAATGAGTTACCAATCCTGATGTTGATTTCCTGATCTAGGGATAATTTGCTATTTACTTCTGATCATAGATATGTAAAATGGTCTACTATCTCCAGTTCGGAGTCGTCAATAAAGATCTATGGAATATGTGTGCACCTTGTGACATAATCTGTATCTTCTGTTTGTTAATGACAAAATGAAACCAAATTCAGAACAAGCATTGGAGAATGCAGATAGTAAATGTTGTAATTCTTCCTCAGAGTGGGTCGTAATTGCAGCATCATCCGCAAAAAGCGACTCCCTGATTAGTACCCTCCTAATTTTGGTCTTGGTCCTCTCTCTCTCTCTCTCTCTCTCTCTCTCTCTCTCTCTCTCTCTCTCTCTCTCTCTCTCTCTCTCTCTCTCTATATATATATATATATATATATATATATATATATATATATATATATATATATATATATCTTCTTCTTCCTCTTCTTCAGCGTTCAGAGCCATTGATGTTCTTTGCTGCAGATACAATCCGTCTCCATTCGTCTCTCTGGTTGACATTCTCTTGCCAGTCGTTGATTCCAAGTGCTTGTAGGTCTGTATATATATTATCTCTCCACCGTCTTCTTGTTCTACCTCGGGGTCTACGGTCATTTATTTCCTGAGTGTAAGCGAGTTTTGTTTCCCTATTATCTTCCATTCTTTCTATATGCCCCAGCCATTGTAGTCTATTAGCCTTCACGATACCAGTGATTAGCGGGGACTTAAACAGATCATAAATGTCTTTGTTACTTCTTCTTTTCCACTCTCCACTTTGTGTATCCCTAATGGGTCCAAAAATGAGTCTTAAAACTTTGTTCTCAAAGGTTTGTAACAAGGCTTCGTCTCCTTTCGTTGTACTCCAGGTTTCAGAGCTATACACCACAAGTGATCTGATCAGTGTTTTGTATATTGTGATTTTGGTGTTACGAGATAGCGCATTTGATTTTAGTAGATGTTGTAGTGCATAGTATATCTTATTTCCAGAATTGATTCAAGTTTGTATATCTTCCCTTATGATGTTGGAGCAGTTGAAGATTGTACCCAGGTATTTGTATGTTTCCGTTCTTTTAATGGTCATATTATCTATTTGTAAGTGGCCAGAGTTTTTAGCCATTCCGTCTCTTGAAATTACCATATATTCTGTTTTATCATGGTTGATAACCAGCCCCATCTGTTGGGCTTTTTCCTTTAAGTGAGTCAATATTTCCAATGTCTATTGTTCATTTTCCCCTATAATATCTATATCATCTGCATAATCAAGCAGCTTGGATGTTCCTCCAATATCACATTCCTCCTTTACCTTCCTTACAATTGAAGAGTAGCAGCGATAGTGCATCACCTTGTTTCAAGCCAGATGTTATTTGGAAAGGGTCTGATTTCCCGCCTTTATATGTTACTATAAATAAGTATCTTCCATGCATAGTCTGGTCATGTTGATTAACTTCCTTGGTATTCCAAATTCCCTTATAGCATTCCATAGACTATTCCTATGGACATTATCATAAGCCTTTTTAAAATCCACAAAAATGTTATGGAGATCTCTTTTATATTCATAATTTTTCTCGGCTATTTGTCGTAAGATAAATATCTGATCTATTGTTGATCTGTTTTGTCTAAAACCCGCCTGGTAGTCACCTAATATGTCTTCTGAATATGGTTTTAGTCTATTTAGTAATACTGCGGGTAGGAGGGCTGAGTGGTCTCGAGACATTCTTCTGCGGTAGATTGAATTGTATTCTTGATGTTCAACCAAGTTTGGTCAACACTTTCCTCCAAAGGGTTTTGCAGAGTTGCAAGTTTACATTTTATTTCATCTGTAAATTTCTCTTTGACTGTAATTTCTTGTAGTTTTTCTCTATTTCATGTTGGGTGTAATCTTTGTAATTTAGTATAGAAAGCTCTCTTAAGTTTTATTTTAAATTTTGCCCCAACAAGGAAGTGGTCGCTGTGGCACTCAGACCCTCTGTAACTTCTAACTTGTTGTATGTTTGATGCATTTCTGTTGTTAATTAAAATGTGATCTATTTGATTATAGGTTCTCTTGTCACATTATTTCCAAGTTTGTTTATGTATATCCTTTCTTTGTAGTCTGGTACTGCTAATCTGCAATCCTTTGGCTTCTGCTAGGTTGATGACTCTCCACCCATTATCATTTGAAGTTGTATGTATGTATATATATAGCAACATATAGCCGGTTATGCTGTAAGGCAGTGCATTTTTGAATACCAACCAACAAATTAAGAAGAGGTTGGAAACAGTGGCGATGTGGTTTTTGAGACGAATGTTAGAAGGGGGATATAAATGAAAACCTTAACAGTGGGATTGAAATTACAATAACCATGCCATTGTCTTGTAACCAGTAAATATTGTTGTTAAGGATTTCAAGAGTGTTCAGCACGTGACAACACGGTGCAGCAAATATTATGACATCATAAAGACAGTTTAAAGATGCCCTCCGACTTTTGACATGCACTAAAGCGGAGCAGCGTTCTTTTATCCGTTTTTTGATCAATGAAGGGCTTAAACCTATAGAAATTCATCGGCGAATGAAGGCCCTGTATGGAGATGCATGATTATCAGTCCAGCAGGTGTATGACGGGGGTAGGAAGTTTCAAAACGGCGTGACTTCTGTCAGGCACACCGAGAAGTGGCTCCAGAGTGGTTTACACACGCGTACCCACAGAATTTTTGTCCACAGGAATCGAAGCACTTTATCGACTCTTGAGGACTTGCAATGAAAGCAGTGGTGACTACATCGAAAAATGATACAATTGTTTACTTTTTGAGAATGTGTTAAACAACATTTATGGTTTCCATTTGAATCCCTCTCATATAAATAATACATTGGACGGCAAGTGTAACTAACAACGACTGCTTAGAAGAGGATCATGAAAATAGAGCATAATACACAGCTATAAGAATGAGTGTTCTTTGATTACAGAAAAGAGACTACGGAGAACGCCGCGGCGACTATAGTCTAAGGAGATGTCATGGAGGATGACCGTCAGTAGAATTACTCCAGAACGCCAAGGACCGAGATCTGTTGTGAGACATGAACACTGACGCCACTTTGCAGGACACACAATGTTGATGATGATCTTAGGTTATCAACAAAATATACTGGCGTTATTATTATGACGTTGAGATCACCAGCTACCTTCTTCATCACTCGTCTTTCCCAGAGATTGACTGATTTAAGAATCGACATTATAATATGCCGAACTAACCCATAGGCAATATATCGCAAGACGCAATATGCTAATTGTTCTACTGACATACTGATGTCCAAGAGAAATCAGCAGTACTTATTTTTATTATGTTAAGGCAAAGGCGAGCCCAAACCGACAATATAATGGGGATTGCGGTTGCAATGTGCCTAATCGCTTTCCTGCCGGCCCAGTAGTCACAAGCTTCAATCTGAATCGGTGCAGATTTTAATAAAAAATTGACCTGTGCTCATTCCTATGTATTTAATATTGTTTTGCTATAGATTTTCATTGTTTACGTAAAAAGGTTAGCGCTAGTATGTTTCCACACAACTATATGGAAGACTGAGCGAACTTTAACTTACAGCAACAAACATTAAAAACAGCGGACTCCTTGCGAAGACTCGATTAGAACAAAAGCTAACAGGAATAAGAATCTAACATACCTCTTTGCTAGGAAACTTGTGCTTGTTTTGTCCTTGCTAATGGTTTCACTGAGACATCCTGGTCAAGTGGTACGCTTCTGAACAGTTCCGCAATTGTTTCTTTATTCAGTGTTAATGATATCTTCTATCTCCCTGCCTCTCTCTTGCCACCCCCCCCCCCACACACACACGCTATAAATATATATAGTGTCAATTTCTGGCGTGTATCTTGAGTGGAGAGATATATATCCCCAAATAGCGAATGCCGACTACTAAAAGAAAACCAGAAATGGCCCGTGAGATTCCTTAGCGAACTTTATCAGAGAAGTCTTGAAGGATTACACAAAGGGATCAAGTGAGGTTTTCACGTACAAGGCTAAGAGAGCACAGGAAAGACACTGCCTTCAGAGAGGAGGATCTTCTTCTTCTTTCGTTCGCCTGAAATATGTCTATAACTGCAATGTTGTCTCTTGTATGAATCTAACAGTCTTTTATAGTTCACTCAGCGGATCATAGAGTTTATCTTCCACTGTTGTCTCTCTAGGCCAGAAGGTTCGCCTGGATATGTTGTAGTTTGGGCAGTCCTAGAGTATGTGCTCTGCTGTCTGTGACGCAAAACCACATGTGCACATGGCTGAGTCACCAATTTTGAATTTTGTATACATGTGGTTGCGTAATAATAAAGAGAGGAGGATGCTCACTCTTATATGAACTGAAGACTGCCACACAGATCTCCTGATAACTAATATATATATATATATATATATATATATATATATATATATATATATATATATATATATATGCCGGTCTCTCTGGCCGAGGGGTTACAACACTTTCTCCGTAATCCCGTTTATCACGCAGAGTCTCTTAGCGGGCGAGAGCTGGAAGCGGTTCGACCCCCGCTGGTGACTTGCGGGATAACTGAGCCGGCAGCTCAGAAAGCAATGGCAAACTACTGAGCGTAATCTTGCGAAGAAATCAACAGACAGCTGAAAGATGCTGCTGTTGACAGCGATATCCTGTAAAGGATATGCGAATTAATAAAAAAAAAATAAATAATATATATATATAATATATATATATATATATATATATATATATATATATATATATATATATATATATATTTTTTTTTTTTTTTTTTCTCCAGAAATGTAGAAGATATAAATGGAATCATCATTGGAGGATGAACCATCAATAACATTAGATATGCAGATGATACATTATTGATTGCAGACAATGAGCAGATCTGCAAAAATTAGTAGATGCGGTTGTTTCACACAGTGAACATGTGGGGTTAGGATTAAATTTTAAAAAGACACAGATTATGATTCTCACTAGGAAGAAAGAAATTCCACAATGTAATATACAAGTAAATGGGCATATTCTTCAGCAAGTGAATCGGTACAATTATCTCGGAACAGTCATAAAATGTGATGGGAGATGCCTTGAAGAGATTAGAACAAGAATCGCCATGGTTGGTAGCCTTTAGCAAGATGAAAAAAATACTGACCAATTTTTAAAAGTTGCATGTCCTTCACAGGACGTAGCAGTCGACCCCAGCATTTTCGCTGTTCGTGATTCCTGGGCAAATTTTACGTTCAGTAGTTTGCCATTGCTTTCTGAACGACCGGCTCCTATACCTTTTTCGAAAAAACCAGCACTGCTGTGTTTCGAACCCGGGTATACGGGCTCACAAACCGTGTTCGCAAGCCCTTAGCCACAGAAACCAATAAAAAGATGTCAATTGAAACGAGAAAAAGAGTGTTGAGGTGCTACATAGATCTTGTACTTTTGTATGGATGTGAAACTTGGACAATGAGCAGTCAAGCTGAAAAACATCTGATGGCTGTAGAAATGTGGTTTCGGAGGAGAATGCAAAGAATACCATGGACAGACAGAAAAACCAATGACTAAATACTACAGGAAACAAATGAAAATTGTAAATTGATTATATAAATTATACGTAGACAGTCAAAATGTTTTGGACATGTTATGAGAAGAAATAAACTGGAGAACTTGTTGACAACTGGCAAGATCGAAGGGAACAGACTAAGGGGAAGACCAAGAAGTAAATACCTGGATGGTTTGGCCACATGGCATGGATGAGACAGGAACACTGAGCTGATCCACGACTCTGGTGATCGAGTGAAATGGCGAGTCATGACCGCCCACGCTTTCCGGCATGGCACATGATGGACACACACACACACACACAAACACACACACAAACACATTGGCACCTTGCCGTCTTAATTACCGATTGTTTGTAAAATGAAGTTATGCATCTCCTTAGCACAAAGCCTAGGCTGAATTTAGAGACCATGTGCTGCCAGTGCAGCATGATCCCTCTCTCGGCCTGCCTAGTTTAATTCAGAAGAAAAGTAACAGCAATACACCTGGAACAAGACAAGCTGGAGAAGCTGCCAGATCAGCAAAACGATGTTCTAACTGTCCGCCTGTCGAAGCTTCCATTCTAGACCAGTTGCTGACCAAGGCTTAGTGCCTGGTCTGCCCTGCTACGACACGTAGTCTTTAGCTTGCATTTCCTCGCATCAGGATAAGACTTGTACCCTCCCCATTACGCTCCTCCGCCCGAAGCTGTTGGCACAATGTTGGGTGTCGGGTTTGGTGAGAGCCATCCAACATTCATTGATAACAGAAAGCAGATATCTTGTTCTTTTATATATCTATAATAGGGGAGACTGGGGAGAAATGGACCAGCAATTTTGTAGTTTTCAATATTTGCTCATCACCGGAACAGATTTTATCGAAACATAACAAAACCATGACTAAAATGTTGTACATTCATTTATTTTAAAAGGGGAAAACATTTAGCAATCTATTTCTATATGTTTCTTTACAAAATGCATTTCAAAAATGTATATGAACATGGGGAGAAATGGACCACCATTGGGGTGAAATGGACCAGCACGTGGGGAGCAATGGACCATAGTGGGGAGAAATGGACCTTTTTTAAAAAGAAGCAGCAACAACTCATCCATATTGCTATAAGAAATAAATAATCATTAAAAGGATATTTGCAGTTTTTTTTATTATTTTAAGCGACAGTAAAAAAAAGTTTAATATGATATATTAATCTAATATAAAGTTTTATCGAACATTTATGCCTGCAAGACTTTCTTTGAAGACATAGCCATCTTTGGTCCTAGAAGTGGTTCCAGTGATTGTAGATCTAGTAAGCTGTGCTTTAATACATGTAATTGAGACACTGGCGACATCTTCTATCTTAGGCTTAACAAATTTACCAGCAACCTTCTCACTCTTGCGCAAGAACTCTACCTCAACATCACCATCATCATCAATGTCTCCCCTTACAATTCCTACATAGTAAACACAAGTCTTCTTTGTTCCATATTCACATAACACACACTGGCCTTCAAAAACCTCACACACACCAGTCAAGCTAACCGTACACTCCTCATTTTCACCAAATGAAACATCAGAATCTGTGTCATCACAAAACGAAATGTCAGTTTCTGGATCTGAATCAACATCAAGTTCTTTCAGCAGCTGTCTCTTTGCCTTTTTGGGTGGAACTTTTGCTGCCTTTTCTTTCATCACCGCTCTTTCCCTAATTCGATCCATTTCTGGCGTAGAAGTAGCCAGCATAGTTTTTCCTCTTTTCCTCATATTATTTGAATCTTTTCGCGGACCAGCTTTTGGTAGTCCTCTGAAAACATGAGGCGAAGTAAAGGAAGAAGTAGCTTTATGTTGAAGACTCCCTGATATTTCCTGCAAGTCATCTACAAGGTTCTCAACATTACACTCTTTCTGATTTTCATGAAATTCTTGTGCAGTTTGATCTGTGCTGGTACCACAATGTGGAGATGCTGATCCTGTCTGTTCATTGCTTTCTAAAGTGGCATTTTCACTGTCCTTGCTGATGGGCCTGTTCGTTATTTCTGAAGGCATAAAATCATCTTCTGTAAAAACATCTTCTTTAAAGGGCAAAATACCTGACACTGCAAAGCCTGATTGAATGTTAATGGGAGTTGCCGCTTTAAGAAAAGCGTGGCCTCCTAGATTTGCAACTTGATAGATTGTCAGTGGTGTCCCAACATTTTTCATCATCCATGAATCACACGCATTGTTGTAGACCAACTTCATGGGTCCAAAAACTGAACGGTCCAAGGGCTGAGTTTTAGATGAGGTGTGTGGTGGCAACGTGATCACATGAATGTTGTTTTTCTTGCACAGTTCAAGTGATTCAAATGAAATGTGGGAATCGTGATTGTCCAAGATCAAAATCAAAGGGAAGTCTTTGGAAGGTCTTGAATGCTTAATGAAGTGATTTATAACTTTGACGAAATTATCACGGGTCATCCAACCTGATTCATTCACAAGGCCAAGGGAACCTTCAGGTGCTCCAGCAAGCATAAAATTCTTAAAATTTTTCTGGGAAACACAAAGACTGGAGGGATAATGTAACCCGCAGCTGACACAATGCAACAGATTGTGACCAGTTCTCCTCTTTCTCTGGATGTCACCTGGCCTATTTGCTTCACTCCTCGTGGGGCAATTACTTTTGGCACTTTCTATACAGTGGTCAGACCTGACTCATCCAAATTGTAGATTTGAGCTCCACTCACATTTAGTTTTGTAATGGTTTCCTTCACAATGTTGAAGAAGGTGCAAATATTATGCTTGTTGAAAGCTGTAGCTCTAGCCAGAGATGTTGCCTCAGGTTGCCTTATGGTCAGCTCGGGATTCCGTCGCAAAAATCCACAAAGCCAGTCATTCCCTGCCATCATTTGCTCATCCCAGGTTAAAGGATGTGCAATGTTATTGACTTTCGCCATCTCGTACGCCAAAATACGAACGCTTTTAGTTGTGAGTCCATGGAACATTCTTGCACAATCTTTCAAGTAACTAGCAAAATCAGCTTCTTGCTTAGCTGTGAAAACAAGGCTATGCCTATAATTTGGTACGAGTCTAGTAGGCAGACCATTTCCTTCTCTGTCTTTTGTAAGATTGTTATTGAGGGTAGAGCGAGCAATGCCGTACTCCCTTGCAGCTTTCCTCATTTTCATTCCATTTTTCACAGCATTAACAGCTTCTCTCATACGTTCCTCCGTAACGAGACCCTTGTTGGTGTTTCTGATGTACAATCTTGGCATCTGAAACAAAAGAGTGACAGAATTATATAACATTTAGAATGGTAGGCCTATCATTTGCAAAGAAATACTGATCATAGCACGAATGGCGTGCATCTTTAATAAATCACTGAAATCAAATTTGTTAACAGTTTTATTGGTCTAGATTAAGACCCCAGTATTAAAAAGAATCAATAATGCTGATATTCGAATGCAATCTTCAACACTTTTAATAACAACAGACTGTCTTGTCAATTTCTTCTATGGGGAGAAATGAACCATGGGGAGAAATGAACCGGTCCATTTCTCCCCCATCAATGTATTAAACTATTCAGCCATAAAGTCTCTTAAATCTAATATTATATGCTATATTTTTTATATGAACTCTTAAATAACAAGTAAATAAAGATATTAACGTAATTACCTTGTCCTGATTCCTGACTATGCGTCTGCTTTACGATGGTGTCTGGAACTGGAAAAAGAAACTTTAGTGCAGAAAATTTTTCAAACTTTGCGTGGGAACGACCTGTGCGGGAAGTCGATGGCAAATGACAAATTCGGACTATGTTTGATGTGGAAAACAAACTTATTATGGTTTCACTTTCATTGCATCACAGCCAGGGGCCAGAGAGGGGGTGGTCCATTTCTCCCCTATGTCCATTTCTCCCCAGTCTCCCCTACAGTGTTCCTCTATAGTACCCCAGCCTATACTATAATACAGTGTTTGTCTACTTTACCTTAGCCCACACTATAATACAGTGTTTCTCTACAGTACCTCAGCCCACACTATAATACAGTGTTTCTCTACAGTACCTAAGTCTACACTATAATACAGTGTTCCTCTATAGTACCTGTCAGCATCCCCAATAAGGGCGTGCATAAGTACTGAGTTAACACTAGACTAGTAGGGAGACACCGGACAGAAGAGAGACACCGAGTACTATTAATAACCTCACAGGGAGACACATTTGTGTCAGACCAGAGGTCGACGAGTACAGATGAGCGAGGGCTTTCCCCAAGCAATTGGGTTGCTGGTCCTTGCGAGTAACCGTGATATGCCAGGTTACTCGAACTCACCAGCCGGCGTGCTGGCAAGACCAGGCACGCAATAATAGCGACTGCACGGAGAGTAAAGTGTCCGTGCTTGTCCACGCAATGTGTTGCGGGACAGACTGACTGGAGACGGTAGAGAGAGCAGACGTATCCTTGACCAATACGATAGCTTTCTAGGCCATAGGCAAACATAGGGCTGTTCATTTAGATTGTGTAATGCTAGCATCATCTATCATCACGTTGATGTATTCATATTGTGTAACAATGATGAAACCTAACGCTCGTAGAGCCATTCAAATGTCGGCTCTGAATAAATTGCATTCCTTTCGCAAATGTCATGAATTGTTATTTCGTGCAGTGCGAAAGTAGCGGAGTCTTGAAAAGCTGCAGCGCACAAGTCGCTGACAGGCTAGACCCCGAATTGGTGTCAGAATGGTCAAAGAATCAACGCCAGCGGCGAATTGGTGTAGAACACAGAGATAAACACCAGTAGACCCCGAATTGGTGTCAGAACACATTGAACGAACGCCAGCAGTACAATTACTGTCAGATTTCAGTGAACGTTTCTGAGCAGTCATAGCAGGCAGTTGTAGTAATATTCAACGAGCAGTTAACGCCAACATGCAAGTGGTATTATAAACCACTGAACGAACGCTAGCTATCGATTGATATTACAAAATTCTGTACCAGAATTAATTCAATGCACGTTTCAACATTATTGATGTGTGATATATTGCAAAGTAATACAAATTTGTTGTGATACATGCTATAAATTAATTTTTTCCTTGTGGTGAATTATACGATCGCCAATTTGTGGAGTGTGAACCACAATTGAGTCAAATTAGATCGGCAAAGTGTGAAATTCTACCAATATTATTTAGAAAGTGTGGTATTATACTAAAAGCAATTGAAATGTATAAAATCATCAGTGAACATTACCATCGTAACCACCGTGTACATTTCATTGCGTGTGATACAGCCATCAATGTCACCATTCTACGAAATCAGTAAATAGATTAGCGACGAACTGCAGCCTAGAACGAAGGTACGCCAGAGTCAAGCGGCGAAGACAAGACGACATTGACGGCCATACGACTAATCATCTCATTTATCATCTAACAATCATTCAGACGATCATATCATTCATCATTAATACCATTTATCACTATTTAGCACATTCTCATTCATCATTCGCATGAAATAGGAGATTGTATTAACAACTTGATGAAATATGAAATATTTGATAGAATATGATGAATTGTGAGCTTGTATTTACAACTTAAGCGTGTGTCTAATTTTTGCTGCTCTACTAACCAGAAGCAGCCCGTGAGTGATCAAATCAAACCAGTGTGTAGTGTGAAAGACTGCGGTGGAACATCCCAAGTACCGTACTTTCCAACAAATTAGATGAGTATATTTTCCGAATATTTTGGTATGCTCTAACTTAATCATGCATCTTCTTTTCCAGCGAAAGATGTACATTACTAACACATTATTGTAAACTATTCTGTGCATATTATTGTATTATTATTTTGAACTAACATTACGCCACAAAATGGCGTCACTAAATGAATGTGTCCAGGCGGGCATCGCAATGGGCCACACTGGAGATAAGCTAGAAAAATGGGCGGATCAAAAGTATAAAAAAGAAATAGCTCGACAGAGAGAAGAAACAGAAAGAAAAATTGCTCTGCAGAGAGAAGAAACAGAAAGAAAAACTGCTCTTGACAGAGATGAGAGAGCATTAGAAAGGCAACATCAAAAAGAAATGAAAGAGATCGAGGAGGCTACCAAACAGAAACAGTTAGACGTAGAACTTGCTAACAAACAAGCAGAGGAAGCCACCAAACAAAAGCAGATACAAGTAGATTCTGAAACTAGACTAAAGATGAAAGAAATGGAGGTAGATTCTAACATACAAATAGCCTCTAGCAAACAAAAGAGCCAAGAAGAACAGAACAAATTTAGTAAGTACAAGGGCCTTATCAAACCATACACTGTAGGTGATTCAATCAGCGCATGGACTGAAAATATAGAGTTCCAACTAAAAACACAGAAAATACCTTTAGAGGATTGGGCAATGATTTACATGAGGAACCTGAGTGGGGAGCCTTTAAAAGTAATAGAATCCATACCTACAGATCTTAGAAACAATTACCAGTACATACACGATAGGATAATGCAACATTTTCTTTTGGACGCTACTGGTTACCAAATTCAATTCTCACAGATTAAACCAAAAGCAACTGAAACGTTCTTAGACTACATTTCTAACGTGCAGAGCACATTTAAAAAATGGACTAAGGCGGCTAAAGTAGGTAACAGCTATGAAAAACTAGAAGAGCTAATGGTAATGGACAAAGTCGTTTCTACAGTGCCTACCCCTTTTGCTAAATTCTTACAACAGTCAGATATTGATTCCATTCAACAATTAGAGAAACGGGGGTCAGCTTATTTTTCCTCTAATCGGGACATATTTAAAACTACATCATATGACACAGAAATTACAGCTTTTGCAAATAGAGTCCCTGATAGATCCTACAAACAGAAAGACTACAGTAAGAAGGACAAACCATATCAGAAACCACCTCGATGTAATTATTGCAATCTTTTTCACCCAACTTATTCGATGTGTGATAAGAACCCCACATATCCGTCACACCTAGAACAAGTGTTAAAGAAGCAAGAAAGCAGAAGATCATCGTTTAAACGTGCTGTAAAATGTTATTTTTGTTCAAGTTATGGCCACTTATAGCAATAAATGTCTTGGGAGACAGAGAATGAAGGCAAACAACGCAGCCCTCATCGATACATCATCAGACGATGAGAGTGACATAGATCCCGAACTTGTCAATGTATTGCCAACGAATGAATGTCAGAGTGTATCATCAGTAACCTGATATTTTAGACTTTAAGAAATGTAAAGTATGCCATCAATTTCATGCGGATGGGAAATTAGAATGTGGGCATATAATACCATGTTCAAATGAAGATGCTAACGCAGCGTGTGCCTCCAGAGGTAAACTTAAGTTCTACGATGCACTGGTCAATGGACAACCATGCCAATGCTTAGTTGATAGCGGCAGCACTCTACTGGGGTTAAGGAGAGAACTTGCTAGACCTGAAGATTATACGGGTGAATTTGTCAAATGCCGTACTTTCTCTGGAACCATCGAGAAATATCCACTGGCAAAAGCGCATATCAATACCCCGTTCCTTACCGGCACATTTACGTGCGCTATCCTCCAAGATCCATGTACGGATCTTATTTTGGGATGTCTAGATGCATTGAAAGAATGTACAGACGACGACATAAAAGCCTGGAAAGATACACATATAGGCTAACGCTGTAACAAGGTCAGATACAGAAACAAACTATACTGACTTACAAAATGAAATGCTACAGCTATTAACACCAATTGGTGCAGATACCAACACTACTCGACAGAAATTTATCGAGTCACAAAGCACCGACCATACAATTACACCATATATTAAACTTATGGGTGAAAGAGCGAAAGTGACTAAGAATGCATCTTGGTACTTTAGAAAATTTAACTGGAATTCTCATGCGTTATTATACAAATAATAACCATGAAATTCAGCAAACGGTGTTACCTGTAACATACCGACAAAATGTGCTTAAAATCGCGCATGAGTCACCGTTTGCTGGACATTTGGCGTATGATAAAACGCGAGCCAGAATTCTATCACATTTTTACTGGCCGAGATTCTGTTCGGACATAAAATCTTTCTGTCGTTCTTGTACTATTTGTCAACATCTTGTACGAAAGGGAAAGCATGTGACGGCCGAAGTTCAACGGTCATTATTAGCAACCAGACCATTTGAGTGTGTAGCGGTCGATATTGTTGGACCCCTGAATCAGGTGTCAAGCAAAGGAAACCGTTATATACTGACTCTCGTGGACCTATGTACCAGGTGGATCGAAGCAATTCCACTAAAATACATCACCTCCAAAGATGTGGCAAATGTATTTTTGCACATATTTTCTCGCTTTGGCTTCCCACGATCTATCTTATCAGATCGGGGAACGCAGTTTATTTCGGCTGCTACGCAAGCCTTAACCAAATTGTTAGGAGTAGAGCAAGCATTTCTGTACCCCGTATCACCCAATGAGCAACGGGATCATAGAGAAAATTAACGGCGATCTCAAACACATGCTGGCTAAAGTAACAGCAGAAAACCCAGCTGATTGGGACACACTATTGCCAGCAGTGCTATTTGCCCATAGAGAGATACCGCACACGAGTACGGGTTTCTCACCTTTTGAGTTAGTGTATGGGGCGAACCCTCGAGGACCCCTAACAATCTACCATCAGCTAATCACTAGCTTACCAGACAATCCAACCGCAGTAACACCATATGAGATGGTAACTGAAACACGCGATAGAATAATGAAAGCGTGTGTACTGGCCAAAGCATCTTTGGAGAGGAAAGGACAGATGTACCGCGATTATGCAAACAAGGGTGCAAAAACGATTCACCTCGAACCAAACCAAAAGGTTTTGCTGCTACTACCCGACAAACGTAATTTGTTACTAACATCTTGGCAAGGGCCTTTCAACGTCGAACGTAAAATATCAGATGTTGATTATGAAATATCAATAAAAGGACACTTAAAGATATTCCATATCAACATGCTGAAACCATATTTTTCACGACAAGAACAGCAGACAGACGAACAAATTGCACCATCACCAAGCAATGAGACGACAGACGAACACAACACAACTTCACTAGATAGGGCGACACACGACAGCGACAACGCAAACACACTTAGCCAGATAACAGCACACACAGCTAGTACCACAACAGTATTGAACGAGACAGACGAAGACGACATGGAATTACCCGTTCCTACTGTAGACTCGACTGCGACCATTGACAGCATAAAGATAGAAACGAAACTGACAGATGACCAACGACGACAAATCTTAGAGCTAGTGACGGAATACAGAGACATTTTCTCCGACATCCCTGGAAAGACAGATAGAATAGAACATTCTATCGTTCTGACTGACACCACACCTATCAAGTGTCGACCTTACTCTATTCCATTAAACTATAGGTCGAACCTCGACAAAGAAATTCTATCTCTCGAGTCGAGCGGAATCATCCAAAAATCTCAGTCAGAGTATTCCTTCCCTATTGTCCTTGTCGCCAAAAAGGACTCTTCTATTCGACTATGCGTCGATTATCGCCGCCTAAATAAGATAACTAAAAGTGACGCTGAACCGATTCCATCATGCGAGGATCTAATCTTGGACATGTCTACATCCCGCATATTTAGCAAGATTGACCTCACGAAACGTTATTGGCAAGTCCCGATGGAAGTAAATTCCATCCATCTAACAGCTTTCTCCACTCCTCTTGGACTATATGAGTGGCGCTTTCTTCCTTTCGGCCTTCGTAACGCTCCAGCGACTTTCGTCCGTCTAACTAGGGATCTTCTCCACGGGATGACAAATATTTCGACTTATATAGATGACATTTGCATCCATACAGAAGACTGGACAACACACCTACTGAAACTTAGACAAGTCTTCGACAGGTTAAGATTGTTTGGACTCACAGCGAAGCCGTCCAAAGTAGAGTTGGGCATGGAACAAATTGACTTCCTGGGTCATACCATCTGCAGGGGCCAATTGAAAACTGATGACAGAATCGTCACTAAGATTCTGAATTTGACAATGCCAACAACCAAGAAACAGGTCCGAAGTTTACTGGGTCTGGTAAACTATTATAGTAAATTCATTCCCTAACCTGGCGGAAATCACCAGTGTTTTTTCTAACATCTTAAAAGCTTCGGCTAAGTTATCTGTAAAAGATGCACGATTAATTAGTGCGTTATCGAAATTGAAACATTTTTTCAGCGTTCCACCTATCCTTGTATGCCTAATCCAAAACTCACTTATTTCTTACGCACAGACGCGAGTGCCATATCCATATCTGGGATACTAGGACAGTTCTACGACGGGACGTTCCATCCCGTAATGTACGTAAGTCGCAAGATCACTCCGGCTGAAGGAAGATACTCAGCATCAGAATTGGAAGGCCTTAGTTTGATCTATTGCGTGAGAAAGTTTCACCGATTTTTGGCAGGAGCACAGTTTGTAATCCAATCCGATAACTCTCCATTGTCTGTGATGCAATCTGGACATCCTACCAACAATAGAATTTACAGGTGGGCTTTGATTCTCCAAAATTACACATTTACCATCCAGCATTTAAAAGGGAGATTAAATACGATTGCAGACATTTTGAGTCGTCCTTCATCCATTCAAATACCTGAGTTACAGGAAGGAATCGACCATACACCACCAGAAACAGTGACACTGTAATGTTAGATAACCAAGTGCCATGTGTGGTGAGTAAGACATATCGTAAGTGCGTTACTATCGCCTGATATATAACTTGTGTGAATAGAACAGTGCTATGAAAAGTGTAACGAACAGACGCAGAATTAACATGCGCTGACACACACATAAGTTAGATTATGGGAACTAACGCCAAGAGGACAGCGAACCCAGCTTAGACCCCGAATCTAGAATATATTGAACCAACGCTTAGACCCCGAATAACAGTCCAGGGTTAGCTATGAACCTACATAATGTGGTAGGCAACTATATTAATACACTATCCTTCGAGGAGAGCATAAAAGACTTTGGCGGAATGAACTATGTTAGAATAGTCTACAAAGAGAATTGCTCCATCTTCACAACGCAGAGGAGGACGTCGAACTTAGTGTAATTAGATATAGAAATGTAACTGTGATATATGTACATTATTATTTTATTTACAGTATCTATAACTTCATTTTTCTATTATTTATTCTATTGCAAATTGTGTAAACGCATATATAACGTTATTTTCTTATTTGCGTAGTTAGAAATCACCATCATTTAATTAATAATCCATTTATTAAAACATCCATTATAGAAATACAATTATTAGATCTTATATTAGTTAATTAACTTATAATCATAATCATTTATACATCCATTTAGCTAATATATCATTTCAAAACTAACGCCAATCATTTAGGAATTAATATCATCTTTTTCACAAATAACATTTAAGGTAATTAACCCATTTTTCTTAAATGAAAGTAGTAGTAAATTATTTCCCTTGAGGGTAATTTAGGTCAGCACACCAAATTATGGAAGTTACTATGTGCAGGATCGGTAACAAACCATCCTTATAACTATGTATATTTTTGTATAGACATGACGCGTGCAAACAAAACGCACAGTCATTTGGCGTGATTACTGGTATAATTCAGCCAATCGTTTATTGTATATATATATATTGTTTATGTATGTAATACTATGAAACATATTTTAATGACGAGAGAATGATTGAGTGAAAGAATAGTATGAAAGGGAATGAAAGATGAATGAAAGAAGAGAAAATGCGAGGAGAGAATGCAAAAACTTAGTAAACATTGAAAGGAAGAGAGCGAGAGAGAAAGACAGCGGAAAATTTTTTTTCCACCGCTGGAAAAGTCTTATTTGACTTGTCTGTGTCATCTGTGTTTCCAATGTGTTGTCGAGGTTTTTATATGTGTTACAGCCACACTTTAACAGAGTATATAGAGAACGTACTTTGAGCTTCAGAAAAAGGAGTTGTGGTCACAAATAAAAATAACGAACGTTTGTAACCACAATAAACCGATTTGCGGCGCTCGAAGGAACACACACATTTAGTACACTAACGCATACACATGTTAGAGAGTTAAGTACACTTTAGTTTATTAGAAAACACGCAAACAAACAGGAAAACGAACACATAAAAGTTGCACACACCAATCAGTTCAAAGAACAATAACTCTAAATTCAGGGGACACAATAAATAATTAGAAACCTAAATGTAACAGTGAATATAGCTTTTTCACATGCGGAAGCAAGAAGGTGAACAGTAGAGCTGTGTGTATAGAGTTGGAGGGGATATTGATGGGAACATGAACACTTGGTGCTCATGTGTTGTACTCATAATAGAGTCAACTAGTGTGTGGGTTGTCATTTCGGGCAATAAGAGGAACAGGTCAAGACGGAAGTCAATAGGTGGAAGTCAAAAGACATAGGGTCAAACGACAGAAGCCAGGACATAAGTCATAAGACAACGGTTTCCGGTTCACTACCAATCCCTAAGATATCTATAGAACCAACTATACTGAGACATGGGCTACTGAATTAGCCAAGTGAATAGATAGAACACTGTGAATGAAGGTAGAAGATATTGTTCTATCCCCAAACTAGAAAGTTCTATACTTATTGGAGATCTGACAAAATTGGGACAACCAATTTTTCTTTTGTGACCAGAAGTGTTACAAACATGAGAAAAAGGGAAGTAACACTTCGCGGAGAGGAGGGGACCCTGTCAGCATCCCCAATAAGGCCTTACAGGAGTAATGAGTTAACACTAGTCTAGT
Source organism: Cepaea nemoralis (assembly GCA_014155875.1). Classification (NCBI taxonomy): domain Eukaryota; kingdom Metazoa; phylum Mollusca; class Gastropoda; order Stylommatophora; family Helicidae; genus Cepaea; species Cepaea nemoralis. Next base: position 271,442 of record JACEFZ010009577.1, on the reverse strand, counting down.
AGAGAGACACCAGACAGGAGAGACACCGAGTACTATTAATAACCTCACAGGGAGACACATTTGTGTCAGACCAGAGGTCGACGAAGTACAGATGAGCGAGGGCTTTCCCCAAGCAATTGGGTTGCTGGTCCTTGCGAGTAACCGTGATATGCCAGGTTACTCGAACTCACCAGCCGGCGTGCTGGCAAGACCAGGCACGCAATAATAGCGACTGCACGGAGAGTAAAGTGTCCGTGCTTGTCCACGCTATGTGTAGCGGGGACAGACTGACTGGAGACGGTAGAGAGAGCGGACGTATCCTTGACCAATACGATAGCTTTCTAGGCCATAGGCAAACATAGGGCTGTTCATTTAGATTGTGTAATGCTAGCACCATCTATCATCACGTTGATGTATTCATATTGTGTAACAATGATGAAACCTAACGCTCGTAGAGCCATTCAAATGTCGGCTCTGAATAAATTGCATTCCTTTCGCAAATGTCATGAATTGTTATTTCGTGCAGTGCGAAAGTAGCGGAGTCTTGAACAGCTGCAGCGCACAAGTCGCTGACAGTACCTCAGCCTACACTATAATACAGTGTTTGTCTACAGTACCTAAGCCGACACTATAATACAGTGTTTCTCTACAGTACCTCAGCCGACACTATAATACAGTATTTCTCTACAGTACCTCAGCCTACACTATAATACAGTGTTTCTCTACAGTACCTAAACCGACACTATAATACAGTGTTTCTATACAGTACCTTAGCCTACACTATAATACAGTGTTTCTCTATAGTACCTCAGCCGACACTATAATACAGTGTTTCTATACAGTACCTTAGCCGACACTATAATACAGTGTTTCTATACAGTACCTTAGCCTACACTATAATACAGTGTTTCTCTATAGTACCTTAGCCTACACTATAATACAGTGTTTCTCTATAGTACCTTAGCCTACACTATAATACAGTGTTTCTCTATAGTACCTTAGCCGACACTATAATACAGTGTTTCTATACAGTACCTTAGCCGACACTATAATACAATGTTTCTCTATAGTAGCTCAGCCGACACTATAATACAGTGTTTCTCTACAGTACCCCCCCCCCCCCAGCCTACACTATAATACAATGTTTCTCTACAGTACCTAAGCCTACACTATAATACAGTTTTTCTCTACAGTACCTAAGCCTACACTATAATACAGTGTTTCTCTACAGTACCTCAGCCTACACTATAATACAGTGTTTCTCTACAGTACCTCAGCCTACACTATAATACAGTGTTTCTCTACAGTACCTAAGCCTACACTATAATACAGTGTTTCTATACAGTACTTTAGCCGACATTATTGGTTGCTTGTTATAACACCATAACCTTCCACAATTTACATCGTCCGAGAAGCAGGCGTTGTCGAAACACAAAATCTCTCCTCACTTCTGGATTGATATGCGCTATAGTTGGCAGATACGCACATTATCCAGAAATGGATCGCAGATACTTCTCGTGCAAAGCATGAATGGGCATCAATCCTCCTGTAAGGGATTCGGGCAAGAAAGCAGATGCCCATTGATTTTGTCTTACTGTATTGTCTCCTTGACGTGTCCAGCCTAATGCGTGTGTATCACGCGAACAGCACGAAATGCGCACATACAAGGCTGATATCTAAACGGATTGTAGGAACACTATCATTGTAGTAAGCGGTTCGAGGCCTGGCATGAATACTGATAGCTTTCAATTTTTATATTGTCTATTGTCTCTAATCTTTATTCTTTCTTCTACTTCTATGATTGCCAATAAATACCTACCAGTTTATTTTTCATCCTGTTCTATAAAGTCATAATCACCATACCACCAAAAGAAAAGATTGTCTAAGTCTACTTTCAAAACAATGCATTCCCTTCGTGAATTTACGCAAGAAACCACTAACAATAGGTTGTACGATTTATTGCCTGGCATATTTCGCCGCATCCTTTGTCGTAATCCGTGTCGCACCTGGGGTGAGGGGAATCAACACCCACATTCTTTTAACTCCATATCATTATCTTGAGGATCTCCTGGATCTCAGTCCACAAAACCCCATCAGTCTTTGGATCACTCTCTCTCTCTCTCTCTCTCTCTCTCTCTCTCTCTCTCTCTCTCTCTTCTTCTTCTTCTTCTTCTTCTTCTTCTTCTTCTTCTTCTTCTTCTTCTTCTTCTTCTTCTTCTTCTTCTTCTTCTTCTTCTTCTTCTTCTTCTTCTTCTTCTTCTTCTTCTTCTTACCACTGGACCATGCCCCCTCTCATTCTTTTCCAAAACATACTACACAACTCTAGCTTCTATCAAAATGACAAATTAATTTAATAAAGAAAAGTGTCAGGTATGTGCAAAGTGTGTATGTGTAGAATGTCTGTCGTATAATCTAGTGTGTATGCAGAATCAGACCGAACAGCTCAGGAGCAAAGACTGCTTTACTCACAGTACTGGCCACACAACAGCACCATAGATCAAGTACAGAAGGACCTCACCAAATGATGCGTCTCTCCAGCCAGGTGTCGACTTCCTCCAGTGGCTCTTGGATGCCTGGTCACCAATAGTCGATATAGTCCAAAACTGACCATGAATCTGACACACACAGTGTAACTAATATGTCGCTAAAAGTTCTGTGATCTGATAACCCTTGTACATTAAAATAAATGTTTACTGTCACTTTGAAACAAAATGTTAGTAGTTAATTTCTCACAGAAATTCACCATTTGGCAAAACGTAATGTTACTTTTTAATTTCGCTTTATAACTACTATTGTTCCTGTTACTGGTGGTATTGTAAGTATCTTCACTCTACTATGGGTGTTTTCTATGGGTATTACTGGGTTTTATCATAGATCAAAATCTAACTTTTAACTCACATGTTCATGCTCTAGTTAAACAAATAGCCAAAAAAGTATACCAACTTGCCAAAATTAAAAATTTCCTTGACGAAAACACAAGAAAGATATTCTATACTTCTCATATACAAACACATATTGATTACTGCTCCACAGTCTGGGATGGATGCTCCAAATCAATAACAAAACGCCTATATTCACTCCAGAAAAGGGCAGTGCGTTTAATTAATGGTGAAAAGCTTACCGACAATTCTAACCTATATAAACGTCTCCGGTTACTGCCACTCCACAAGCGCCTGCTTTTTAATAAGACCAAACTAATTCACAAAATCCTATTTCAAAATGCTCCAAGATACCTTTGGCCATTGTTTAACTTAAATATAACGCTAGACATAGCGAACGACTAAATATACTTCATGTCCCTAAACCTAGGATAGACTTATATAAAACAAGCTTAGCATACGCTGCCGCTCAGTTGTGGAACAATCTTCCACAAGAAATCAAAGACACCACCAATCATGATACATACATTCGCAACCTGTTTGAACACTACCTTAGTACAGACTACATGCCCCCATAACAAACAACACAAAAAAGACAATAATGGTAACTTATCTCAAACGACAACTAGCCAAAAAACATTCCCTTATGTATGGCACGTTACACCCTCCTTAGGTATTTATAATGCCCATGTTAAACACTGCCTCAGTGAGTCATTTGTTATTGATTATTTTTCATGCGTTTTAATGTTCTTTTGTTGTCAAAAGTTGCTTCATAAGTGATGTTGAATGAAAGAATGTATGAGAGGAAATAGAGAAGAAGGGCAGAATGTCAGACGGGCCTGCGTGCCCAATTCTTAACCCTTTGAAAATAAGGACTTATTATTATTATTATTATTATTATTATTATTATTATTATTATTATTATTATTATTATTATGATGATGAGAACTACCACTGATGAATCACTCTTAGATTACCGTCGGTTCCCGCTCAGCAGAGGTCAGGTTCTTGCAGACCCTCTGGATTATGCGCCCAGTGCAAAAGCCGCTGAGTAAAAACCGCCTTCAATAATCGAGCCATAATTTTCTTCTATCACTTTTCTGCTAGCTTTTTGGAAAACATAGTGGAACCTGTTGAAGAGAGAACATACCTGGTGAGAGCAATCCGATTCCGATCTTTATTAGGTGAGTGTAGGCCGACGGCCGCACTCAGATATTTACCAGAGAACTAAACTCTGTCATAAGGCAGAGGAGCTAATCACATCGGTCTGAGTCATGGTAAGACAAGGAAAGACTAAAGGAAAAGTGCAGAAACCCAGTAGATACCCTACTGGAAGATCCTACCATTTGACATTTCCTTTATCCCCCCAACCACTTTCAATCTCCCTAAATATCATCCCACTACATTGTTCTTAACTCACTGAGTTAATTGATATCTCACACTAGCTAGTTTAAGCAACGCGATAGCCTACTGTTGCCGACGCTTCTAAGATAGTTCTCACAACGCACATTACCACTCTAGACTCCTAAGAATCATCTAATTTGGGTCTATTTAATTAAATACCATATATTTATTCCTGTTTGAAATCGAGACTACTAAATCACACAATGGATAAATGTCCGCCGATGTAAATCAACATAAGACACTGTAGTCTCTCTCCATAATCAAACCAGGAACATCACGTCCTTGTTGCCTCACAACATTTGGTCGACTCTCGCCAAAGTTGTTTATCCAGACTGTTTTAATACTGTGTCTGAATGACGTCACAAATCTGACTAGACACTAGGCGTCGAGAAGCTAATTTTTTTATCTCCTTTTCCGACTCGATGTAAAAAAAACCGTTGGCTGTCCCGCTTTCATCTGGGGAATTGTTTCCGGTACTTCAAAAAGTCATGCCGGTCTGTAATCTGGAGAATCTTTTCCCTACAACAAAAGATCTTGCCGACTTTCATCAGGACAGTCTGTCTCCAACATCAAAGGATGGCGGCCGCCTGTAGACGAATGGCGCGACAGTCTTTCATCGATCGACAACTCCAAGAATTTCCGCGACATCCTGTCAGGTGCAAACTTCAGAGTTATATATCATATGAAGTGACTACATAAATTGTACTTCGGCTGAAGGAGCTGGCCTACTAGACTGATATTGAGGATACATTTTACAGTTAGGAAACCTAGCGACAACAGAATCTGCGTAATACACAAATATGCCGGTGTCCCTGGCGAATAGGTTTACGGCTTTCGCCGTAACCCCGTATATTCTCGTGAGTAACGCAGCTGCGCCCGAACCGGCGCTGGTAACTTAGGGGGTACATGAGCAGGTCGCCCAGAAAGCAATGGCAAACTACTGAGCGTAATATTGCTTAGTACATCAACAGCAGCTGAAATATGCTGATGTTGACTGCAACGTCCTTTAAGGGATATGCAACATTTTAAAAAATACACAAAACCATTAATTGTTGAGGAGCCCAGGAGCGTCTGGCACAGTAACTAGAACACACCGTTTCCATTCGAGAAACAGGGGTTCGAATCCTCAGAACGATGATGGGTTGTTTTTTCTGTTGGTGGAAAACCCTAACAGGTGACTGCACTATTCAAGTGACCTTAATTCCCCAGGTTCGACCCCTGCCCCTCCCTCTTACCCCGCGAAGTACTTTAGGCAGTTTTGACAGTTGCGGAGCACGCGAGACCATTGCAATTGTCAGTAAGGAATATTTCCCACACTATAAAGTGGTAAGTAATGAGAAGGACTCTTTCACTCTTTTAGGCGAATTGAACAACCAGTGCTAGACCCATATTTGTAAATAGACCTATCGACCTTGGGTGGATGGTATGGCCATTGCCAGGCCGGCCGCCTGTCCTTCCCAATACATTTCCTGGTACTCATTTAAGGCTGGGGCTAACTGGGAGCCAAAGTCAATGTTACAAATTCGAATCCGCCATTGAAATAGTGATGTTTGTGAACACCGATGGGATCCTCGCCATTATATAAGGAAGATAGTTGCACTGTGTTGAAAACCTCCATCTGTGATCTTTTGGGAAAAATCTGGGAATATATGGCTGTATTTATGGCTTTTCCCGACATACATGGACTATAGCTTTGTGGAGTCCGTGCATTGTGTTGAAAACCCCCGTCTGTGATCTTCTGGGGAAGATTGGGGCATGGATAGCTATACCCATTGCAGCGAATTTTTTTCTACCTTAAAAACCTCCTCCCCCATTTGGAATTTGGACCATAGGCCCTCAAAAAATTCCCGTCAAGTCGCCCCATCTTGGGCAACTCCCTCCATGTACTCCCAGATTATTCATCTTTGCCTCTGATTTCTCTCTCCGTGGTTTTAAGGCCTCCCGCAATGTCTGTTTCCCTGTGGGTGTCAGAGAAGAGACTGTCTATTTATACCATCATCAGGTTTTCTCAGGGCGTGTCCGACCCATTGCCAGCGCGCTTTCATATATCTGTACTCTCCGGAACCTGTCTAGTTGTATCTCTAAGCTCCTCCTTAGTGATTCTGTGATACTATTTTAGTCCTTCAGTTCTGCGAAGAAACCAGTTAATAACCTTTTGCAGTTTATTTTCACTTGTTCCATTCATTCGCCATATTTCTGAACCACATAGCAATACCGGTGTAAATGGTTCTATCATAGGGTGTATTTTTAATGACTGTGCAGTGTTTGAAAACATTACTGGTCCAAGTTTTGTATTCACCTTCTGTAAAGTTCATGCAACATAATAGGTACATACGAAACTTTGACTGGTAATATTTTCAAACACTGCACAGTCATTAACAATGCACCCTGTATATTACATGCAATAGGCATTTAAAAATGCATCATCATCATTATCAAGTGCAACGAAGATAACGATCAAGATATGCTTATAGCTTACAATAGATCTGCCCTTTAGTGTATATTCTGTCCTGTGTCTACTATGAGAGCAGACCAATATCTGTACAGTTATTTCTCACGGTATCCACGTTGCTTGCATATTATCTTTCACACACATACGCACACGCACGCACACACGCAAGCACACGCAAGCACACACACACACACACACACACACACACACACACATATATATATATATATATATATATATATATATATATATATATATATATATATATATATATATATATATATATATATATATATATATATATATATATTCCAATTCCAATTTTCAAAACAAAAATTCCAAATTCGGCCTCGTTCAACCTGCTTCCTCAGTGTCGGTTATTGTTGAGGTTCGTGGTTTTTGTGGGTTCTTTCACCCTCATTCTTGTCTTGTAAGTCCTATCTCTGACTGATTATGTTGGTTTGTGTCTGTGACGTCAGCTGGGGGATCGGTCGGCGGCTATCCTTTGTGCTCGTCTGTTCTTGTGGTTTTCTTTTTTGGTGTTGGTTCCTGGCTCGTCTGGCCTGACTGGCTGCAGTCCTTATAAGGACCCGTCTCCTCTGGTGGTGTCTGTGTATTTTATGTAGGAGCTTCTCAGCGGTTTCAATTTCTTGTTTGCGCAATATCTCTTTCCTCTCCCTGTTGATTCTTTCGCGCCTCTTGTCCATTTCGCGTGATCTGCTTTCTTCTTTCCTCTCCCATTCTGCTAGCTCGAGTTCATTCATTCTACCCAACGCTAGAAACTCTTCCTTTGTCATTGGAGCAGGGTACTCTGTGCCGCCGTCACTCTCCTGCCCTATGATTTCTCCAGTGGTCTCGTGGTATACCGGTTTCCTCTTGGACCCAGGTGGGGTGAAGTAGTTCTGTAACGTATCGGTCTTTTGTTGGGTTTCATCTTGCGGTTGTTCTGTGATCGTTTCCTTGGCTTCAGCTGGTTTGCTTTGGGTTAGTTCTCTTTTTAGCATTTCTCTCTCCGCTTTGATGTTCCGTAGAATCTCTTCATTCTTCTTTGCCGTCTGTGTCATTTTTTCCACTTCTTGCTTGATATTTCGCTGTATCTCCTGTATTTCTGCCAGCAGCTTTTCATTGTCGCTGGTCGGTGCCGGTGTTTGGAGTAGCTTGATTTGTTTCTTTAGCTCATCTATCTGGTCTTACATTTGAGCTTTTTCCGCATGCGACTGATGCTTGTGGCTGTCTCGCACCTCCGCCTTGCTTCGTTGTATGGTGTCTTTGTGTTGATGGAAAACTTTAGCACGTCTCTGTGTCGTTGCAGGCGCGGACAGCCCAAGTATCTTGCTCCATGCTTGCCCAGGCAGTTGGCGCACTATCTTTTGTTGTTGGGTGCTCGGAAGTCCGCGTCCAGCTTGGCCAGCGGACACTCCTTGAAGGCGTGGTGATCGGCGCAGTATCGACAGATTTCCGTCTTACTGCGACATGTTGCTCTGCTGTGGCCGGCCCTTCTGGACATCTTGAACATTGATTGACTCTTGGGATGAATCTCTCTGGTTGCTGCATTCTCTTGTTGAATGATACTGTGGTCGGCATTTCGCTGCCCTCCGATAGTCACCACCTGCCAAGGTTGTAGGTATCTTGGAGTAGGTGAGGAGCCGCTCCGCCTTCAAGAATCGGATGTGAAGGATTCTCTTCTCGTAGCTGCTTCAGGATTTCTTCGTCTGTCAGCTCCACTTGAATCCGCTTGACAACCCATCGGACTGTTTTTGAGTCGGTGTTTCCGACTCTGGTGTCTTTCTCCTCCTCCTTCTCTGCTGTCTTGGTTCTTGACTGTGTTTGGCTGTCAATCTTCTCCCACGTAGTAGCTTCAGTAATAGCTGTAGTATCAGGTTCTCTGATGCAGCTAGCAGGTAGGCTCTCCACGTTCTTCTTCTTGTTGTCGGCTCCAACGCTGCACATCTTGGCCGCCGCGTGTTTCTTGTTGTTGGACTTTACACGTCACATTTTCCCGCGTATCAGGCTTCTTGACAGAATAATGCGACTTGACTTGTTAGCGCTCGCAGTGCGGCGGCGATGACGACGACGACGACGCACAAAACGCGATGTATATAGATTAATTGCTTATGAATATGGAAATAAGAATATCAACGCTCGTGACTTGCGGGATAATGAGCCAGCCGCTCAGAAAGCAATGGCAAACTACTGAGCGTAATCTTTCCAAGAAATCAACATACGGCTGAAAGATGCTGATGTTGACAGCGATGTCCTGTAAAGGATATGCAAAAACAAAACACACACACACACACACACACACACACACACTATATATATATATATATATATATATATATATATATATATATATATATATATATATATATATATATATATATATATATATATATATATATATCCGTTTGTCCACAGATAAAAGACACACATAAATGGAAAATAAAACACACTGAAAAATTGCTAACTTCGGTAATTACAGTAAGCAAAATATAGCACATGTGATTCTATATCAGCAGGGTTGAAAGTAATATTAATAACAATCAACCTAAAATAATTAATTATAAACGAAAATAAAGCAAAATAAATGAGAAACATAATTTAAACAAACAACCGCAGATGTGAAATGATAAAAATGCCACGTCATGATTATTTTTAATCATTCCCATCTGCTGTTTTATTTCTCGTGTATACTCGCTTCGTAATATTTCTATGTTTGTCTTTTTATTTCCTTCCTTTCATGTGTGCCCTCCGATGAATACGTGTGCTCATGAAAAACGTGTCTGCAACATGCGGCAAAGAACTTAGAAGTGTCGGAATGTATACAGGATACACGCCACAAAGGAAATCTCATTACAGTTTTTACTTATTGCGATCTATTAATCTCGGTTACGGTAAAGAAAACATTCTATACAAACATAGATTCATTGTTTATGAATATGGAAATAATAATATTAATGCACGTTCTCATCATCATCATCATCATCATCATCATCATCATCATCATCATCATCATCATCATCATCATCATCATCATCATCATCATCATCATCATCATCATCATCATCATCAGCAGCAGCAGCAACAGCAGCAGCTTAACTACCACCACCCCCACTATCATCATGATCATCGTCATTATTATCATCAGCAACAGCAGCAACATCACTACCACCACTGCCACTATTATCATCATCATCGTCATTATTATCATTATCATCAGCAGCAATAGCAGCAGCCTCACTACCACAACCGCCACTATCATCATCATGCTATCATCATACCAGTAATCTCATACACTACAGTGCCGTACAACAAACAGCGCGATGCATGTCATGTTGCAGCCAAGTATTTTCATTGATCAGTGCTGACTCATCATCATAATTAAGTGTCTTGCCGACTGACGTGGGCAACCATGCTTCTCCACATCTTGCGATCTCTAATGGCATGTATCAATTCGTGTGCTGACACTAGACTTCCAAGACATTTTTCTGGCTGTCCTCCTCTACATATCTTTTCACAAATCTTTCCAGTTGTCACAATATGTTCTAGTCTCTATCTGCTTATAATGTGACCAGAAATGAGTACCGCCTATTTATGATATTTGTAATAAGTTGTCGTTGCTGAGTAAAAGCGACAATAAAGCGATCATCATAATTCATTAGGTCAGTCAGTCAGAAGTCTAGTATTGAAATCCTATGACCATTTCCCTCTATCTGCTAATCCCAGAACACTCTTCAGCGCATAATGTTCGCCTCCCACAGAAAGAGATGGCTTCTGGGCAGACATACACAGCGATGTGTATGTGGGATAAGTGCGATGCGATGTACGATAAGTCTGGATGGTGGATGTGAGACACGTCTGGAACGTCGATGTGCGATACGTCTGGAAGGTGGATGTGAGACACGTCTGGAAGGTGTATGTGAGACACGTCTGGAAGGTGTATGTGAGACACGTCTGGAAGGTGGATGTGCGACACGTCTGGAAGGTGGATGTGCGACACGTCTGGAAGGTGGATGTGAGACACGTCTGGAAGGTGGATGTGAGACACGCTTGAAAGGTGGATGTACGACCTGTCTGGAAGGTGGATGTGCGACACGTCTGGATGGTGGATGTGAGACACGTCTGGATGGTGGATGTACGACCTGTCTGGAAGGTGGATGTGAGACACGTCTGGAAGGTGGATGTGAGACACGCCTGGAAGGTGGATGTGAGACACGCCTGGAAGGTGGATGTGAGACACGCCTGGAAGGTGGATGTGAGAGACGTCTGGATGGTGGATGTGAGACACGTCTGGAAGGTGGATGTGAGACACGTCTGGAAGGTGGATGTGAGACACGTCTGGAAGGTAGATGTGAGACACGTCTGGATGGGGATGTGAGACATGTCTGGAACGTCGATGTGCGATACGTCTGGAAGGTGGATGTGAGACACGTCTGGAAGGTGGATGTGAGACACGTCTGGAAGGTGGATGTGAGACACGTCTGGAAGGTGGATGTGAGACACGCCTGGAAGGTGGATGTGAGACACGTCTGGAAGGTGGATGTGAGACACGCCTGGAAGGTGGATGTGAGACACGCCTGGAAGGTGGATGTGAGACACGCCTGGAAGGTGAATGTGAGACACGTCTGGAAGGTGCATGTGAGACACGTCTGGAAGGTGGATGTGAGACACGTCTGGAAGGTGGATGTGAGACACGTCTGGAAGGTGGATGTGAGACACGTCTGGAAGGTGGATGTGAGACACTTCTGGAAGGTGGATGTGAGACACGTCTGGAAGGTGGATGTGAGACACGTCTGGAAGGTGGATGTGAGATACGTCTGGAAGGTGGATGTGAAACACGTCTGGAAGGTGGATGTGAGACACGTGTGGAAGGTGGATGTGAGACACTTCTGAAAGGTGGATGTGAGACACGTCTGGAAGGTGGATGTGAGACACGTCTGGAAGGTGGATGTGAGATACGTCTGGAAGGTGGATGTGAGACACGTCTGGAAGGTGGATGTGAGACACGTCTGGAAGGTGGATGTGAGACACGTCTGGAAGGTGGATGTGAGACACGTCTGGAAGGTGGATGTGAGACACTTCTGGAAGGTGGATGTGAGACACTTCTGGAAGGTGGATGTGAGGCACGTCTGGAAGGTGGATGTGAGATACGTCTGGAAGGTGGATGTGAGACACGTCTGGAAGGTGGATGTGAGACACGTCTGGAAGGTGGATGTGAGACACTTCTGGAAGGTGGATGTGAGACACGTCTGGAAGGTGGATGTGAGACACGTCTGGATGGTGGATGTGAGACATGTCTGGAACGTCGATGTGAGACACGTCTGGAAGGTGGATGTGAGACACGTCTGGAAGGTGGATGTGAGACACGTCTGGAAGGTGGATGTGAGACACGTCTGGAAGGTGGATGTGAGACACGTCTGGATGGTGGATGTGAGACACGTCTGGAAGGTGGATGTGAGACACGTCTGGATGGTGGATGTGAGACACGTCTGGATGGTGGATGTGAGACATGTCTGGAACGTCGATGTGAGACACGTCTGGAAGGTGGATGTGAGACACGTCTGGATGGTGGATGTGAGACACTTCTGGAAGGTGGATGTGAGACACGTCTGGAAGGTGGATGTGAGAAACGTCTGGAAGGTGGATGTGAGACACGCTTGAAAGGTGGATGTATGACCTGTCTGGAAGGTGGATGTGCGACACGTCTGGAAGGTGGATGTGAGACACGCTTGAAAGGTGGATGTACGACCTGTCTGGAAGGTGGATGTGAGACACGCTTGAAAGGTGGATGTACGACCTGTCTGGAAGGTGGATGTGAGACACGCTTGAAAGGTGGATGTACGACCTGTCTCGGAAGGTGGATGTGAGACACGCTTGAAAGGTGGATGTACGACCTGTCTGGAAGGTGGATGTGAGACACGCTTGAAAGGTGGATGTACGACCTGTCTGGAAGGTGGATGTGAGACACGCTTGAAAGGTGGATGTACGACCTGTCTGGAAGGTGGATGTGAGACACGCTTGAAAGGTGGATGTACGACCTGTCTGGAAGGTGGATGTGTGACACGTCTGGATGGTGGATGTACGACCTGTCTGGAAGGTGGATGTGCGACACGTCTGGATGGTGGATGTACGACCTGTCTGGAAGGTGGATGTGAGACACGCTTGAAAGGTGGATGTACGACCTGTCTGGAAGGTGGATGTGAGACACGTCTGGAACGTCGAAGTGCGACACGTCTGGAAGGTGGATGTACGACCTGTCTGGAAGGTGGATGTACGACCTGTCTGGAAGGTGGATGTACGACCTGTCTGGAAGGTGGATGTGAGACACGCTTGAAAGGTGGATGTACGACCTGTCTGGAAGGTGGATGAGCGACACGTCTGGATGGTGGATGTGAGACACGTCTGGAAGGTTGATGTGAGATACGTCTGGATGGTGGATGTGCGACACTTCTGGAAGGTGGATGTGAGACACGCTTGAAAGGTGGATGTACGACCTGTCTGGAAGGTGGATGTGCGACACTTCTGGAAGGTGGATGTGAGACACGTCTGGAAGGTGGATGTGAGATACGTCTGGATGGTGGATGTGAGACACGTCTGGAAGGTGGATGTGAGACACGCCTGGAAGGTGGATGTGAGATACGTCTGGATGGTGGATGTGCGACACTTCTGGAAGGTGGACGTGAGACACGTCTGGAAGGTGGATGTGAGACACGTCTGGAAGGTGGATGTGAGACACGTCTGGAAGGTGGATGTGAGACACGTCTGGATGGTGGATGTGCGACACTTCTGGAAGGTGGATGTGAGACATTTCTGGAAGGTGGATGTGAGACACGTCTGGAAGGTGGATGTGAGACACGTCTGGAAGGTGGATGTGAGACACGTCTGGAAGGTGGATGTGAGATACGTCTGGATGGTGGATGTGCGACACTTCTGGAAGGTGGATGTGAGACACGTCTGGAAGGTGGATGTGAGACACGTCTGGAAGGTGGATGTGCGACACGTCTGGAAGGTGGATGTGAGACACGTCTGGAAGTCGATGTGAGACACGTCTGGAAGGTGGATGTGAGTTACGTCTGGAAGGTGGATGTGAGACACGCTTGAAAGGTGGATGTACGACCTGTCTGGAAGGTGGATGTGAGACACGCTTGAAAGGTGGATGTACGACCTGTCTGGAAGGTGGATGTGCGACACGTCTGGATGGTGGATGTGTGACACGTCTGGATGGTGGATGTGAGACACGTCTGGATGGTGGATGTGAGACACGTCTGGATGGTGGATGTGAGACACGTCTGGAAGGTGGATGTGCGACACGTCTGGATGGTGGATGTGCGACACTTCTGGAAGGTGGATGTGCGACACGTCTGGATGGTGGATGTGAGACACGTCTGGAAGGTGGATGTACGACACGCCTAGAACGTCGATGTGCGACACTTCTGGAAGGTGCGTGTGCAAGCGCATGGCAGGAGAAAAACTCGCGGTAGTCATGACCCAGGCGAGCTCGCCCCCTGAGAGTGTGAGAAAATCTTTTTAAAAAAGGGAGTGGGGTGGGGATGGGGGTGGGGGTAGGAAGACTTTTTCTGATGATCGGAAGCCTTCCGCCGTCTTGCTCCGTGACTGAGATTTTACAACAATGTTCTTTCATGCAGGTTTTTACAACAATGTTCTTTCGTGAAATGTTTTTCAATAATGCCTGTTCATAAAGTTTTTACAACAATGTCCTTTCATGTAGATTTTACAACTGTGTTCTTTCATGTAATTTTTTTGTTTAACAATGTCCGTTCATTTAGTTTTTACAACAATGTTCTTTCATACAGTTTTTAAAAGAATGTCCTTTCATGTAGTTATTCCAAGGGCGTTCTCTTTGTGTCTTGCCCTGAATCTTGTCCTCCTGTATGTTTCATTAATAGATCTTACATCTCATATTATACCAGGGCAAATGTCATGTTTGCCATGATTTTCAAAAATTTTCGTTTTTCGCCAACATCTTCAAGAAGTGGTTTATTTCATCTCTTTCTTGTTCGGCTTATTCTTTGCATCCCGCGAGAACACCACATCTCACAAGTTCCAAGCTCTTTTCATCTTTTTTTAAAAAGTCCATTTTTCAGAGCTATATTATGCCATGGTTCAGATAGAGGTTAAATAAATAAAACCAGGGGAAAAAATGATGAATTGAGTTAGAGAGGGCAACGCTGAATGCGTTCGGGCCAAGACGAGCAATAAGAAATAGAGAAAACGAGCAATTAGAAATAGAGAAGGACGAGCAATAAGAAATAGAGAAGACGAGCAATAAGAAATAGAGAAACGAGCAATAAGAAATAGAGAAAACGAGCAATAAGAAATAGAGAAAACGAGCAAAAAGAAATAGAGATACAGAGAAGAAACTCTGCACCCCCACCCCCTCGAATCCCCCCTAACTAACAGAAACATGGACAGAAAAAAGAAAGAAAGGGGTCCAGGACTGTAAAGGCAGAGGTTGGGACTAGTCATCTCCCAACCCAATACACTTGGTTAAACTGTTAGGCTGTGATGGCAACAGCGAGCACACAAATTAAACTTACACAGACTAAACTAAAACATCTGGAACGCAAAAGCTCTTTATTTAATTTCCACATTCTACAACTTCAGGGACTGCTAATGTTCATACAAACACTAAAATACAATAAAAACAAGCACAAAAGACAAATGCAGTTTAGATATCATCAAACACTAACAAAGATGAGTGGTTTCTAACAAATAACCAGACCTGTGCCTCATATCTAGGCCAAGTCTGTCAGGTTCACCGAGTACTGAGTACATCAGCTGACTGGTAAATCACTATCACAACACCCAAACAGGGAGGTCTACAACAGTCTACACCCAAAGTAAATTAACACCTTAACAACAGATATATGACAAACATAAAGTAATCGAAAACAATGTTGTCCCGTAGTGAATTTGAATAACGAAGACACAAACAATAGATTGCACGATGTATTGCCTGGCATATTTCGCTGCATCTCGTCAGGTACATACTGCAGAAATCACACAACGTAAAGTGAATTAACTAGATAAATCCTTCAAGTTGAAATATACACAATTTCGCACAGTAATGTCAGTTATCTACCACGGTAATTTTAAGCTGACTAACATGTATTTCTGTTTGCACAATTCTGGCTTGCGTTGAGCTTGCGCAAACATAAAGTACTTAGACACAACAAAAGCCAAGGAGAGCTTAGGCATTGCAGTGTAGATACAAATACATATACGAGTCATAAATGCCAACTATTTCCCCATTTCCATTCTTCATGGTAATTAAATCTTCAATTGTTAAATGCACCAATTAATGTTGTATCATAAAATCACCAACTTTACCACATTCTCAAATAAAATAATACTCCATGTTGTTTGAGTTGATCTCGCTTCCATCTTCTGCTACAGTATTCTTCATATGTCAACCAATTACTCTTTCATAAGCTCTGTAGCTGTGGGTACATGGCATTTAACCCTCATGTTCTCCACTCCACCCATTCTATATATATAGATATAGGGGGCTGAGTGGTCTCGAGGTATGGTGTCCGCCTCGAGTGCTGGAGGTCCCGGGTTCAGGCCCCGGTGAGGACCGGGATTTATTTAAAATATCCTCCTGGACTTCCAGTAATAAAATTTCCCCAGGTTTCTGGGTAGTGAGATCGGACGCCCGTGTGTATTGTTGCGCACGTAAAAACATCCCTTGGCAGTTGGAAATCGAAAAAGAGTAGCCTAACGGCGCTGTCCGGGCAAAATTTCGAGTTAAAAATCTACCCAAAGTATTTCAGGATCCTCGCCGATGTAACGGAGTTCGTGCATTGAGCTGAGTTTCTCCAGACTCAGGTTTGAGTTAGGAAGAAAACGGAGCACTTATGGGTTAAACCGTGTGCCGTGATGTTGATCCAACTACTAAATTAAACTAATATATATATATATATATATATATATATTATATATATATATATATATATATATATATATATATATATATATATATATATATATATATATATATATATAGTCAAATCTCGGTTTTTCGTTGCCTGTGGTTTTCGTAGATTTCGGTTTTTGTCATATTTTTTTCGCGAAAAATCTGTCTCGGGTTTCGTCGATTGCCTCGGTTTTCATCGACTTGCCCTTTTCGTCGACGTAGCTGCTAATTTTGCTAAAACAAAGGGACCCACGCGTTCTTCCGCTCAGTCTGGCGTTTTTTTACCTTGTGCAAGCATCACTTGCTAATAAGTTAACCCTTTCCCGTTAGCTCCATCATGGGACCAAAGAAAGTTTCCAGAGCCCTCAGCACTTCGAAGAAGAAGGCTAGGAACACGATCGAGTTGACGAAGGAAAACATTTCTGAAAAAGATTGCTGAAACCGGCTGCATGTACGGGTAGTCACCATCCACGATAAGTTCCATTGTGGCGAAGAAGGAAGCAATAAAGAAGGCTAATGTAGCGAAAGGCGTGAATGTGCTAACGAAACAGAGACCGCAAACAACTGAAGATGTCGAACAGTTATTATTAATTTGGATACATCAAAAACAGTTAGATAGCGATTCGGTTTCGGAGGCAATCATATGTGAAATGGTCATACTGTAGTATGCCGATCTCATTAAGAAAATGACTGGGACGAATGCTAGTGTACTTAGTGATTTAAAGGCCAGCAGATTATGGTGTGAAAAATTCAAGAGTCGCACTGGCATATATTGTGTTACTAAGCACAGCGAAAATGCGAGTTCGGACACGCCTGGGCCGAAACATAGTATTAAGTATTATAAACACTATATTTATTCCCCATAAAATGTGTTTATGGTATGTATTTTGGAGTGCCTAGAACGAATTAATTGGATTTACATTGATTCAAATGGAAATCTCTCTCTCTCTCTCTCTCTCTCTCTCTCCCTCTCTCTCTCTCTCTCTCTCTCTCTCTCTCTCTCTCTCTCTCCCTATATATATATATATATATATATATATATATGTATATATATATATATATATATATATATATATATATATATATATATATATATATATATATATATATATATATATAGTAAGGTGATTTCACTGTGGGCTTGGGGTGAAAATGAAAATAATATCCTTTAAAGTGAACAATACATACATATTGTATTTAAGTTTACAAAACGATCAAGATAAATTTCAATATAAGAATAGTAATGTACATAAATGTTATGTAATACTATAAACCTACGTTATTTAAAAACAATAATCTGTCATCTCCTTCTGTGTCTTTGAGGCTCGAGCTCTCTGTGCGACGATGTTCCATATCTTACGCAGAAGTAGGATCTGTGTTGCATTTGCCTCCTCTTGCATTTCAAACCAGTCGATTCACTTTGATAACAGTGTTTTTGCTTCTGTGTGGCTAATTGTAGGTTTGTGGTTACGAACTGATCCTTCGTCGTCATCAGTTTCTTCTTCTTCAATGGTAGCCACACTAGAAACAATACTAGAGACAGTTTCACCTTTCTTCAAGCGTTTGATAATTTCAGGTTTCTGGTAAAATCGAGCACAACTTTTCAGCCACTTCAAAACAATTTTACAGAACAATAAATGCAAAGAGATTAGGCCTTACATTTCTA
This sequence comes from Cepaea nemoralis, assembly GCA_014155875.1. Classification (NCBI taxonomy): domain Eukaryota; kingdom Metazoa; phylum Mollusca; class Gastropoda; order Stylommatophora; family Helicidae; genus Cepaea; species Cepaea nemoralis. The sequence goes on along the minus strand of JACEFZ010009577.1, from coordinate 253,125 downwards.
GGTCTACATATAAACGGTGAAATCATAACACATCTTGAACATACAGAACAGTAGTACTATCGTAACGTTATGCTGAAAAAGTTAATCGGAACAGAATGAAACAAAACAATCATTCGAATACAGTCACGACCTGAGACCAGTAAGTATCGCATTAGCGACTGGTTAGTGATGGGTTTGTGGCGCGCCGGATCAAGCTCAACCCCTTCGCCACCGACGATTAGTCACTTCGACATCGTACATTATTTTTTTTTTTTTTTGCATATCCTTTACAGGACATCGCTGTCAACATCAGCATCTTTCAGCTGTATGTTGATTTCTTGGCAAGATTACGCTCAGTAGTTTGCCATTGCTTTCTGAGCGGCCTGCTCAGTTATCCCGCATGTCACCAGCGGGGGTCGAACCGCTCCCAGCTCTCGCCTTGCTACGAGACTCTGCGTGATAAACGGGATTACGGAGAAAGTGTTGTAACCCCTCGGCCAGAGAGACCGGCATCGTACAGTATAGTCACTTACAAATTTATACAGCAGGTGTACCCGTAATCCGTGGGCAATTGAAAGATGTCTGTTTGTTTGTTGATACTCACGCATTTTTGAAAGACGATGACGGATAACAGAAACTGAAGGTAAAACGAGTGATGGTTAATTTAAGTATATATATATATAAAACAAAAATACAGAAATAAAGAATAACTGAGAAGTTAGTGGATATGTGGATAGATGAATACATGAATGGATGAACTGGTTCATGGAAGAATGAATGAATTAATCCGTGGATCAATGGATAGGATGAGTAGATTGATGAAAGGGTGGATGGATGCATGAAGGAATAGATGGTTGAATGGACAAGTTGGTATAAGGATAAATGGATAGATGGGTCAGTTGAGTTGAGTTGAGCTAAGAAGCGACATCACTGCATTCAGGACATTCCCATACACGCTCCGTTCTCTCGTTCAACTGCCAGCGTAGAGTCATACTGCTGATGGTTCCAACTGCCATCTGATTGAAAGTTCTCCTGGTATTTCCTCTCAATTTTGAGATTTGTCCAGAACCCCTGCTAAATCATTCTCTCCGTATACGGGTCTGTCGCCCGCGTTCTGCACCTGGCCCCACGGGCGCTCGATCACCTCTCCCTTGTCCATAGGCAATCTACCACCGAGAGGTGCATTCCCTGCCTTCCTTTTAGCCTGTTTATTCTCCCGCACCTCCGCATGATCAGGACAGAAAATCCATACACTTCTCACAGTCTGTGGCCTCTGAAGCTAGGCAAGCCATTCTACACGAAACATTCATTTCTTCATCTTACTAAACAAACTCGCGAGTCCTTAATGAATACAGTGTTGCGGTGATCTCCTTCAACCACCGGAAGGCTGCTGTTACTGCATCCACCTTCATTCTCCTGCTGGAGGTTGTAGTCTCATAGATGGATCAATGAATGGATGGATGGTTACGCTGACACCAGGACACACATATAGAAGGGACGAACGTTTTTGAGATAGGGTCTTTTGTGTCTCTAAAATACCATACATTTTATTATTACATCTATTTTCGTGATATTGATAATTAATCAAACTGAAAGACAAACAAATAAATAGATAGACAGATGAACAGACAGGCAGACTAGCAAGCAGACAGACAAACAGATATTGGATGACAATCGTAAATACCCTGAGAGTAAAAGATCAGTAGTAATCACCATTTGAAAGAACCTCTGTCTGTAATGAAATGTTCCGGCCTTTGACATGTCAAAGCCTGTATTAGACGCAGCCAGGCCGGCGCCTCACATCTAGGCTCATGGCTTCAAGCGCGTCTGTATCTAAGTGTCTTTTATCATTGTATCATTGAACGATAACCAAAGTGTACGTAACTTTATGTTCTGCGTTTAATTATAAGAGAGAGAGAGAGAGAGAGAGAGAGAGAGAGAGAGAGAGAGAGAGAGAGAGAGAGAGAGAGAGAGAGAGAGAGAGAGAGAGAGGCAGAGGTAGAGAGAAGGAGAGAAAGGGTGAAATAGAGGGGGAGAGAGAAGGAGAGATAAAGAGAGAGAGAGAGAGAGAGAGAGAGAGAGAGAGAGAGAGAGAGAGAGAAGGAGAGATAAAGAGGGAAAGAGAGATAGTTCACCGGGTATCCACCGATATAAGTCTACAACTTTGCACCTGAGTATAATATAGCAAGCGACCCACTTGTTCTGACAGCCGGAAATGCTGTCAAAAGGGATATCACAAACCACACATGTTGATGTAGATGACTAGGGAAAACCACCACAATATCTGGCAAAATAATAAGTTTATGAGCAGGTCACATAGGTGTCACGTGGAAGTTAAGAGAAAACCACCACATTATCTGGCCAGTATAAAGTTAAAGGCCGACTCCGTGGCCGAAGGTTTGCGAACGCGGTTCGTGAGCCGCTTACCAGTCGTTCGAAACGCAGCCGCGACCGATTTGTGCAGCAGACCGTGTCGCGTTGTGTTATAATGTGTTGGCATGTGGCCCATCGTTCAGAAAGCAATGGCAAACTACTGAACGTAAAAATTGCCTAGTACATCAACAACAGCTAAAAAATGCTGGTGTTCTCTGCAACGTCCTGCAAGGGATATGCAACATTAAAAAAAAAAAAACATAAAGTTAATGAGCAGGTCCCACATCTGGGATGGAAGAATGGCATGTTCAGAAACTTTATACCAGTCTTCCAACTGAATAACCTCTCATATAAAGTTGACATGGGGACGTAAATTACTATTACTATCTCTCTTAATAGCTCTGAGGACGGAATGACTCCGCCTGATGGCGAGGGACACTGGCAACAGGGAAAGCTAATCCACACGCAAAAACCAATCCAGTGTTGACTACGCTTGAGTTTAAAGCAAGCTACAAAAAAAAAATACCCGGAGTCTGAGATGTTTCTATACAAGAATAGGTTCTAGCTTTGCACTTGTTTAATGCGTCCTCTGATTTCTACTTCTTTAGTATCAATCCGCTACCAGTGAATGAATTTCCCGCAGTACTTCATTGGTGCCGATCTCCCTGGCAAGGAGTTAAGGACGTTGTCCGTAATCCCGTATACTCTCGTACGAAACACAGCTGCGCGAGATTCGACAGTGGATCGCGTCGCATTGGTTGCTTATGGAGATATGTGAGCCGGTCGTTCAGAAATCACTGGCAAACTACTGAACGTAAAACTTGCCAAGACAACAACAGCAGCTGAAACATACTGGTGTAACTGCAATGTTCTGTAAAGGACATGCGAAATAAAAAAAAAAAAAAAAACTTCAATGGTTTAAAATCTTCCGCAGCGACTGATTCCCATTTTATTGCATATAAAAGAGAAACTATTTCCAGTTCCCAGTTGCTCATTAAAAAAAGCTTTTCAAGCAATACTTTCAAACTGGAAGAAACACAATGAATGAAAATCTGACACGAAAATACACTAATGAGAGTCTCATACAATGACTGCAGTCTCCCAGATACCATTCACAGTCGAGTAGGATTAATTTCCAAGAGGTCAAACTCACATGTGATCATCGATTAATAATCCGGACCTTATTTCCTGTGCTTCTATATGCTTTAATTTGTGTGCTGCTTTCGTATATGGTCATTATTCAGTACAGGATATTGATTATATCTTCGTATCAATAAGCAAGTTTATGTCGTGGTTGGGGGAGGACAGGCACAGAACTGTAGACATTTCCCGCTTTTCGATGTGTCGGCTGTGAACTTTCAGTTCTTTGCAGTTTTTCGAGTATGACTAGAATCTATATATTCGACTGTGTTCCTTCCTTTCGACGTACTGCCTTACGTTTCGAAGTGATATTACACATTAATATGACCTTTGTTGCATATGTAAAGTTGTGTCTGTTTACTGTTATGTATGTGCGAATTACACACACATGCGTGTGTTAGAGCGTGCACACACACACACACACACACACACACACACACACACACACACACACACACACACACACACACACACACACATATGTATGTATACACCATCCTTGTTTGCATCGCTCTCAACAAATTGGATGACATTAATAATGTTGTTAGTGGAGATTCCAACGGGATCACCTCTTCCATGTGGGTGCATTATAGACTGCCGGTGACATCTGATCGTTATTATATTACTGCATGAACATTAAATGTTAAAAATAGAATGTTTTGAAAAAAAAATAGCTAAATCATCGGCACCTGGAATGTCAGAACACTTTAACAAAAGGGAAAGCTAGAAAATATAAGTAATGAAGTGGATAGAATGAATGTCGGTATATTCGCCAATAGTGAAATGCGTTGCCCTGTTGCTGGGGACAATGTTTAGATAAACACATAATTATTTGATCGCGGAAAGGGGAGGGGAGGGGGGGGGGAGAAGGAGGAATACAAAACATGTTTTACATAATATTAGATCAACCCAGCGATGGGGCATTTAAAGGATTTGGCATAATTTTACATCAACAGAGCGATGGGACGGACAAATATGGGATTTGGCATAATTTTAGATGAACAGAGCGATGGGACAATATTGTATTTTGAACCATTTCGGACAATGTGCTGTTAGTAAAACGTAATTTAATCCTCTGAATATGAATATAACACAGGCATTTACCTCAATAGCAGAAAGCACAGAAAAAGATATTTATGTATTTTATAATGAGTTAGACAAGGCTTTTTTGGTCAGGTCTTAGTCAGATATGACTAGGCTACTGTATGACAATAGACGGTGCTACCATCTTTCTGCTAGCGCTGAATGTTGGGCGACGCTCACCAAACCCGACATCCCACATTGTGCCAACGGTTTCTGGCGGAAGAGTGTAATTGCGAGTGTACTAGCCTTACCCTAGTGCAAGGAAATGCAACCTAAAGACTAAATGTCATGGCAAAGCAGACCAGGCCCTAAGCCTTGGTCGGCAACTGGTCTAGGATGGAAACTTTGACAGGCGGACAGTGTAAGCATTGCTTTGCTGATCGGGCAACTTCTGCAGCTGGTCTTGTTCCAGACGTATTGGTGTTACCTTTCCTCTTGTGTAAACTAGGCAGGTCGAGAAAAGGATCATGCTGCATGGGCAACACGTGGTCTCTAAATTCAGCTCAGGCTTTGTTATGTCAAGATGGCAGGCAAGGTGCCAATCAGACAAGGCTTTGGACCAATGCAACACATTTAAAACAACAACGATACTCGGGACTTCAATGTGAAAGATGGTAATGAGAACAAGTCGACAGCATGACTGCGTGGGGGGTTATGTAATAGGTGAAAGGAATAACAGAGGTGACAGATTAATAATCCAGTGATATGATAATAGTAAACATCTGATCCAAAACGTCATCCTCGACAGTTATGAACTTTTAGAAGTCCCGGAGATAGATAATGTCCGCAATCGTATCGCAAGTATTCATTCCAAAGAGATTTAGATGCAGTTTTCAGTTTAGTAGGAACAAAAGCCAGTTTAGGATCAGAATGTGCTTGCTTGCTTGCTTGTGTTCGTTGGCTTGAGCTCCAACGCAAAGTCCTGTATATCGGATGAAGGCATCCTGTTGTCCAACATCAGTGTGATGTCATACAGGACCTGAGGTTTGCGTGAGTATCCGTTGTCCCATGTCTGGCTTATTGGTGCGCAGACTGGTGGTTCCTCGCCGTACAGGCAGACACTCTCCGACTTCGGAGGAATCGGCGATCCTATTGACTTCAGCCAGGACCCCGAAGGGACCTGTTGCCCAGGACGCTCGACGAGGACGCGTCAATAGGTCTTGGCCAGTATATAACCCGGCCCTGGTGCCTTGCAAACACCTCTGCGTCCCGGATCAGAATGTCATAGTGATCATACTCAGTAATAGAAAATATGATGTTAAAAGTTAAGACTATAAAGAAGAATCCATAGAACATTAAGTTAGATTTAGCATTATTTAAAACAAACAATGATATTTAAGAGAAGTACAATGTTATTGTAAAGAAAAGATAAAATGCTATGCGGATTTTTGATAAACAATGGGAATCAATACAACATTCATCAATGGAAATCATTCCTCATATATTGAAGAAGGAAATGGATGACATTTTCACACTCGAAATTCTGCAGATGATGGATGAAAGAAGAAAGAAAATGTAAGATAAAGTAGAATACACAACAATACACAATTAATGCAAAGAAGATAAAGACATCTGACTGATTAAAAATGTACAGAGATTGGGACAAACCATGGGGAAGACTTATAATCCATGTACCAAAAAAATAAATATCCTAACAGATAGGAAAACATGAAATACCACTGGACGTATAAAATCGAGGAACAGCGCAATATTAAAGGGACTAGATGAAAATGAAATGTAGTTACAAGAAATGATAGATATAATTGCAACAGAAAATCAGAATAAAGGATTTTGTCTGAACACAAGCACAGACCACGGTCATGCATAGACCACATTTTCACCCTCAGAATAATCGTTGAAGACTCCGTAGAATTCCAGTCGAAATTATCACCAACTTTGTCGACTTTCAAAAAGCCTTCGACAGTATCCACCGTCCTTCACTTTGGAATCTACTTAACATCTATGGTTTTCCTACCAAATATACCAACGTCATAAAATCTTTCTACAAAGAGACACGTTGCTGCGTAAGAACAGAAACAGGCAACTCTGACTGGTTCTCAGTCGAAACAGGAGTGAAACAGGGTTGTGTCTTATCACCGATGCTCTTTGGAATAGCTATCGATTGGGTCATGCGCAAATGCACAAACAACACAAATATGGGTATCCATTGGGTTGACAAAATTCTAGAAGACCTGGACTTTGCCGACGACATAGTGCTTTTGAGTTCAACACACCCAGATGCCCAAGAGAAAATAAACCACCTCCAAAATGTTTCAGGGCAAATTGGTCTCCAAATTAACACCACAAAAACAAAGACTATTGATCTTACCAACAGTTTAGATGACACCAAATTGAACAGCTACGTTCTTGAAAAAGTCAACAGCTTCACATACCTAGGAAGCAAAATGACACCTACAGGGGACTCAACACCAGAAATATCATCTAGAATCGCACTGGCATCTGGTGCCTTCAATAAACTGTCAAACATCTGGAAGTCAAAGACACTCAGCAAACACACAAAACTTAAAATCTTCAACTCTTGTGTGATTCCAGTGTTAACGTATGGATGTGAAAGTTGGAAATCAACGGTAGCTTTAGATAAAAAATTAGATAATTTTGAGAACAAATGTCTTAGAAGACTTCTAAACATCCACTGGACAGACTTCAGAACCAATACGCAAATAAGACAAGAGACTAAGCAAGATACAGTATCCAATTTCATAAGAAGACGCCGTTGGAACTACATCGGCCATGTACTCAGAATGGACAAGACAAGACTTCCCTACGAAGGCCTCATATGGTCACCGGTAGGGAAAAGAAAACGGGGAAGACCAAGAGAGACCCTGCGTAGAACCATCATTAGAGAAGGCTCATTCAATGGCCAAGTAAATATCCAAGATCTACAACAGGTAGCAGCGAACCGCCAAGCATGGAGAGTCAGGACTTCTGCCCTATGCGCCGCCTTAGGCTCAAGAGGAAAGACTAACTAACAAGAAAAACAGAAGTAATGGTTATTACAATGGAAAAGTATGTACCCAAATGCAACATCAAAATGAACGGAACCAACCTGAAACAAGACAATATATGTAAGTATATGGCACTTTAATGAAAACAGTGGAAGATGCATTAAGGAAGTTATATGCAGAATAGTCTAAGCAAAGGCAGCATTTGCACAAGACGAGGAATATTCTCTACAATTTATCTTTGCCAATCGAGATAAGGAAAAGAAAAGAAATCTTTCGAGCTATACTGAGCCAATCCTAAAGTACTGAAGCCAGTCATATACAATTGGCAAACAAGTGAGGAATTATGTGGAAGCTGCAGTGATGCGGTTTTAAAGAAGAATGATGAGAACAAAGTGGACATATGAAACAAGCAATGAAGATATCTTGAAAGAAGTTAACACAATTAGAGAACTGGTGACTCGAATCAGAAGAAAACAGTCCACATACTTTGGGCACGCTATGAGAAGTGGAAAGCTGGAGTATGTCGTCACAACGGAAAGGCTGGAGCGGAAGACAGGCAGGGGTAGAGCAAAAGAGACAATTCTGGACAGCTTTACATCACGGTTTAGAGGATCGTTGGTTGGCAGCACAAGAGACCAACGGCCGTGGACAGACATGATCACCCACGCCATGGACTATAAGAACAAGAAGAAGGTGATATAGTTAACTGATGGACAGAATACATAGCACAGAAACAGATATTTATGCATTGTATGAGGATATCTGGCCGGGTGTAAGTATTTAAGACAATGGCGTCATCTACCAATACTTGCTGCAGAAGATGAGGATACACTACAATAACTGAAGAAAGGAAAAGCACCGTGACCAGACAACTAGATTATATTCGAGGATTATTAGGCCCTCAGCGATTTTGGAATCAACAGAATGACAATATTTTAAAATTACATCTATAATAATGTGAGCATTCTTAACGACCCATTAAAACCCATTTTATTTCTCTGCCAAAGAAACCATGTCCTTTAGAAAGTGTAGATAATCGCACAATCAGTCTTATGCGTCATACCACACAGTTGTTACGTGGAATAATTATGAACAGAGTACAGTGTGAAACATGAGGAAGTAATCAAACTGCTACAATTAAACATCATTGACAAATATCTGCGAATAATACAGAACATATAGTGGCAAAAAACTGCAACCTAACGAATCAACAACCATTTAGGAACATTTCGGTGTATAAAGAAACTAGCTGACCCGGCCCGGCTTCGCCCAGTTCCTGGCGAGGAGCATCTAATTTAATTCATGTTCGGCCCCTGCTCCCGTTCCCGTTCCCAAAAAAGACGACCCGCCCCGGCATCGCCCACTCCTGGCGGAGCGAATCTCATTTAATTCATATTCGGCCCCTGCTCCCGTTCCCGTACCCAAAAAAGACGACCCGGCCCGGCTTCGCGGAGCGTCTCATTTAATTCATATTAGTAGTCATATAAGCTCCCGTTCCCGTTTCCGGAAATATGGCAAACAGATTGGAAGAGAGCAATCTTTATCCCAATAACTAAATAGGGCAATCTGAAACTCAATCAATCAATCATGTGCCATGCCGGAAAGCGTGGGCGGTCATGACTCGCCATTTCATTCGATCACCAGAGTCGTGGATCAGCTCAGTGTTCCTGTCTCGTCCATGCCATGTGGCCAAGCCATCCAGATATTTTCCTCTCGGTCTTCCTCTTGGTCTGTTCCCTTCGATCTTGCCAGCTGTCACTAAGTTCTCCAGTCCATTTCTTCTCATAACATGTCCAAAAAATGTTGACTGTCTACGTCTAATTTCTCTGAAACTACTGAACGTAAACTTACCAAGATATCACGAAAACCCAATAAATGCTGGGATGACTGTATAGATGTCGAAGAGAAATAAAAAGATGAGTTAGAAAATTTTCACGTATTTAAAATAGGTGTATTATTTTTATGAAAACTTAAAAAATGCCTTAAAGACTTTATCATTATATATTATAACGTATATGCCTGTAAATAACTGTAGACAAACATTTTATAAAGCTTTGATAACAATGCAACAATTATATATAAAATATATAGCAATGCTATTAAAAGTTATGTCCCTTGATATAACTTTTCTTAAGTTAAGTCCCCTCGCTATATATAAATTATAATGTAATAACAAAATTTAATTTTATTACGTAAATAGTTGTTTGTAAACTAACAAACTATGACAGTTGGCTGCACAGGAATGATAAGAAAACGTGTAGAAAATTTCATCTCAATCGGATGGACCGTTCGCGAACGCATCAATAACATATGGACAGACAGACATTGCATTTTATGTATATAGATGTGCCAGAAAAGGATGTGTACTACCTCCCGATTTGGTTTCATTATACAGCTATAACACGATGCGATGTACAGAACATATCGTCGGGATCGCAGTTAGTGGTCATATCTTATACTATATATAACTGACGTTATGTTGATGACACCGTCTTGGTATCAACATCCCAGAAGGAACTACTGGAGATGATAGCTACAGTTGTCTTATGTTATCACGATCGACAATCTCGCACACCGGGTATTCCCATACGTACTCAGCCCTCTGATGCAGCAGCCATCTCAAAGTATCACTACCACTATTCTCACGAGGAGTTGGTTGTAACGTCTTCTCTCTCTCCCTCGAAAACCGCATTGATGTGCTTGGCTGTGATATCGGCTCTGCCCATGCTTCTTTCCACCTGTAGCCTTAATTTGTGGGTCCGTGCAGAAGTTCACACATCGAGACACATGGATAACATCGGACCGGAGATGTATCACAGAAATAAGGAACAGAAAAGGACAAACACAGTCAGCATTTCATAAAATAAAGAACATCTGATGCAATTCTAATTGTTTGTTAGAAAAAGAACTCTTGCATGTTACGCAGAACCGACTCTACCCTATGGCTGTGAGACCTGGACAGTAAGTAAAAAAAAAAAAAACTAAACCCATAGACACTTTAGTGGGGTTTACAGTCAGCATCATGTGCCATGCCGATAAACATGGGCGATCATGTTTCGCCATCTCACACGATCAGCAGAGTCGTGGATCATCTCAGTATTCTTGTCTCAACCATGCCATGTGGCCAAACCATCCAGATATTTACTTCTCTGCCTCCCTCTTGTTCTTTTCCCCTCAATCTTGTAGTTGTCACCAAGTTCTCCAGTTTATTTCTTCTCATAATGTGCCTAAAAAATATCTTGACTGTCTGCATCTAATTTCTGTGATTAGTTTGCGTTTTTCAATAGGGTACTTGTAGGATTTGCTAAAAAGTCTTTTCACATGAAAATTAAGTAACCTAAACTTTTCGAAAGAGGTTAACACACAAAGATAACTTATCACAAACACTTAGAAAGAGACAGTTCATATTTCTGGTCACATTATGAAAAGAGAACAACTAAAACAACATGTGATGACTGGACAGTTTTGTTGGAAGTCAGATAGAGAAAGACAGTGAGAGAAAAATCTGGATAGCCTTGTATTAAAGCAGGGGAAGAAGGTCTGAGTACAAACTGGCGTATGCTGTTGGAGATCGCAAGATATGGAGAGGCATGATCGCCCACGCCAGTCGACAACAAACACACACACACACACACACACACACACACACACACACACACACACACACACAGTGGAACCTCGCTTAACGAGCATAATTCGTTCCAGAATCTTACTCGTAACGAGAAACACTCGTTAAACGAAACAGTTTTTCCCATACAAATTAATGTAAAATACGATAATGCGTTCCATGCCGAAAAAATACCCAAAATATTTTGTTTAATGTTTATTCAAAGAAAATTATATATACATTGTTAAGGAGCGTGATTCATCTTCCTCTTCTGTCGCTGAATGAACGAACCTGGAATGAGAATTCGATTTGTAGAAAAAAAATTGAAATAATTAATTTACAATTTATAATACATACCTAATTCTTTTTTACTAGAAAGCTGTCTAGAGAAATTTGTTTTTGCTGACGCTTAAGAATTTGGTGGAAATGCGACACAGCATTATCATTAAATAAATTAGTAGCTCTCATAGCCACTGCCTTATTAGGGTGATGGTTCTCAATGTACGATGCAACATGTTTCCCATGCTTTTAGAATTTCTCTTATTGCGCCAGAAGATTGTTGGTTTGCTGTTACCTCCTCCTCCTGCTCCTGCTCCTCCTCCTCCTCCTCGGACAAACTCTCCTCCACAACGTCTTGCTGTGAAACACAATGTAATTCCATAAGCTCTTCGGTGGTCAGCACTTGGCTACGCTCTTCCACAAGGTCATCTTTGTTATCCACCTCCAGTCCCATGATCTTGGCCAAAGACACAATCTCGTTGACTACGGCTCCACAGTACTGTCTAAAACCCCTCAAAGTCACATTCGACAACGCTCTCCGGCCAAATCTTCTTCCAAGCAGAACTAAGGGTTCTCTTGGTAACCCCTTCCCACGCTTCTTCGATCATCTTGAGGCAGGCAACGATGTGGAAGTGATAATTTCCAAAACTCTCTGAGAGTGAGATTGGTCCCTTCAGTCACCTCAAAACAACGCTCGAAGATCGCTTTAGTGTAGAGCTTCTTAAAGTTAGAAATAACCTGCTGGTCCAGTAGGCTGGAGTAACGGAGTTGTGTTAGGAGGCAGAAACTGAATCTTGATGTTGCAGGCACACAATCCGGGACTTCCCCTCCCCTCGTCACTCGTTATGCGAAACGTAACTCGTTCAGCGAATCATTTTTTCACAATTTATTTTGCTCGTTATGCGAATTACTAGTTATGAGAGGTGCTCGTTAAGCGAGGTTCCTATATATATATATCATCATCATCATTGGCACCTTGCCGTCTTGACAGACGATAGTTTGTGCTCTAAAAAGGCATAATAACTTTTAACTATGGCGGTAGCGAGTGTGACTGATAAGGCCAATTTGCGCTGTAAATGTCCGTTCACAGTGGGTGCATGTGAACACGTGGTCATTTCCACCATCATGCACCATCTTACGTCTCAAACGCTTGGTGTGTGACTTTTCTGCAATAATTTTCTCCTTTGACTTTATTCCATTTCTGATATTTGCCCTCCATGCAACACGTTCAGCGGCGACTTGCTCCCAATGTGCATTATCAATGCCTGTATCAATCATGTCCCGCTTACACACATCTTTGTATCGTAGTAGAGGCTGGAATGTAGGTAGGTAGGTTTTTAGATAGGTAGGTAGGTAGGTAGACAGGCAGACTACGATATATACCAGTGTACATACAGTGCGTGTTATTATCAATCAATCAATCAATCAATCAATCAATTAATCAATCAATCAATCAATCAATCAATCTTTCTGTCTGTTCTTCTGCCTGCCCGTCTATCTGTCAAACGAATAAACAGGTACAAATGTATACACTTTGTTTTTACAAATCACACACACAGTCTCTCTAACACACACACACGCACACACGCGCGTGCCCACACACACACACACACACACACACACACACACACACACACACACACAGACTGTATCATTTGTTCTACACTAATATATCAATTGCCGGGTCTGTCAGCCTGACCCGGATGTGGAGCTTCTATATGAAATGTCAAGCCGGGGATAGCTAGTCTGCACGCAATGGCCCTAAACGTCATTCTTCTGAGCACACAACTTGACATACTTTCTTCTTCCATATCTGCTCTAACATTTCTTCTTGTCTTCGGTAGTTAAATAAACCAAACTTGATCATTTGTTTAGAAAATTAATCATCACTTCATTGCATGTTCTAGAAATGTCTTGTTCACTGCATCCATTATGTTTTATGTTTTATAACAATTTAAACAAAGTGTGTATACATATACATGACAGCGATATGCCTACCTGTCTGCCTGCTTGTTTGCATGCCTGCCTGTCTACCTACCTACCTACCTATCTAAAAACCTACCTACCTACATACCTACCTACCTACATACATACATACTACCTACCTACCTACCTATTTACCTACCTACCTATTTACCAACCTACCTGCCTGTGTGTCTGCCTGCCTGTCAGCCTACCTACCTACCTACCTAACTGCCTACCTGCCTGCCTACCTACCTACCTACCTACCTACCTACCTACCTATTTAATTTCCTACCTGTCTGCCTGCCTGTTTGCATACCCGCCTGTCAACTTACCTACCTGCCTACCTGCCTACCGGTATGAGTGGAATAATTAATGAGAACAAAGAGATAACAAGGAAAGAATGTCAGACGGGCCTGCATGCCCAATTCTTACATCCTTCGAAAATTAAGTTCGTCCCGTCACGCTTTACATACTTGTGCCAATATGCGCTTCCCCCTGGTCCAAGGGTTACACGATTTTCTCCGTAATCCCGTATACTCTCGTGAGTAGCGTGGCGTGCGCGAGAATTGGTAGTGGTTCTCTCCGCTGTGGTAAGTTACGGGGTATGTGAGCCCAGCCGGTCGCTCAGAAAGCAATTGCAAACCACTGAGCGTAATCTTGCCAAGAAATCAACAATCAGCTGAACGATGCTGACGTTGACAGTGATGTCCTGCAAAGGATATGCGAACCAAAAAAAATCTTTAACGTTTCCCTGGTCCAGGCGTTACACGACGTTCTCCGTAATCCCGTATACTCTCATGAGTAACGTGACGTGCGCGAGAATCGGTAGCGGTTCTCTCCGCGTCAGTAACTTACGGGGTATGTGAGCCGGTTGCTGAGAAAGCCTTGCCAAGAAATCAACAATCATCTGAAAGATGCTGATGTTGACAGCGATGTCCTGTAAAGTATATGAGAAAAAAAAATCTTTAACATACATTTTAATTTTAACTGATTAAGTGCCATGGAATGTCCAAACACCTAACAACATGGGATTTTCAAACTTCCAATAACTGCCTTGGGTTTATAAATCAAACTATCGTTAAAATATCAATAAAATAGTTTCCCGTGATTAACCTCTTTTAATTTCATATTATTACAACATTTGGGCTAGCATATTAACAGCTGTTAAGTAATAACTGTGACACGCCACTACTTCCCATTTTCTGCTAGCCAGTTATGTTTAGTCCAAACCTACGTTTTGTTTGGCATTGAAACTGTTAAATATTATTATCATTCTCAGATCTTTGCAAAACATTAGACAATTGTAACACAAACACAGATATAACAGGCACCCACCCACACCAACCCACCCACCTACCCACCCAGCCACATACACACACATACACACACGCAAGCACGCGCACACACACACACACACACACACACACACACACACACACACACACACACACACACACACACACTTGTGTGTGTATGTGAGCCTGTAAAACATTGATAACAGTAATAACGGATAGAAAAAAAAAGTTATTAGTAGTTTGGCATTGCTTTCTGAACCATGTGGTAAAAAACCGGCGCAACGTGGTCTGCTGCCGAATCGCGCACAGCTTTGTTTCGAACGCGGGTATACGGGATCATGCACCGCGCCGTAACACCTTCGCCACGGAGACTGGCAATAAAGGACAGAACTAGACTAAAAATGGCAATCCAATGTTTCAGGCTCCACAAGAGACTCGTGTGTGCCCGACAAATTCCGAATGAGTGTTATACGGGAGTACTAAAATATGTCATTTTCAATATGTAAAGTAATCTACACGCCAAAGTATTAAGTTTTCGTCACATGTAACAGCTAAAACGTGTCGAAATTGTATGGGCCCTATGTTTTCTTAAAAAAAAAATAATTATCTCAGTAACAATACGTCACCTAGCATCGTCTTCAGACATATTAACTGGCAGAAATTTGGCACACCTTGGCTAGGAATAGGCCAGAAAAACAAAAGAAAGAATGGAGTTGACAGATACTTTGAATTGGTCAGGCGCCAGCAACAAGAACAATGAAATCAAACAATGAAAAATAAAACAAAATTTTTTTTAACTAATGAAAATAAAACACTTATCTAGACATTCGCGTCTGTTTCCTATTCGTCTAGCTTCCGAGTCAAATACTGTGGTTTTATTTCGATTCCAGTAAATAAGTAAGCTGTAGACCAAGAAAAGATTACGAAATAACAACAAAAACACTGTACATGAAACGAAAGGATATTGCAAGATAAGAGAGAACAGTGAATAGAAAAATATGGAGCAGATAATGCTTTCCAAAAATGGACTCAAGGCGCATGAAGCTAGGAAAGATGTCAGGTTGCCTTTATGACATTCTAGAGAGGGAGATGTGGGCAAACAGAATTAGAGATAAATAAAAGGAAACAATATCGCGAAAAGACGAATGCATAATTTCGAAAAATCAAAGCCAGCTTCAAAGAAAACAAAAAAATTATAATACGAAGAGGCGATATGCATGAAAAAAAAAAAGAAGACAATAATAAATGCAAAATATTCAAGACGTGCACTTTCCTTGGCTATTTAATCTTAAACGGCTGTAGCATATTTCAGGCCCAGCGGCACCTCATGACATCTCGTTGGCGCGCACATAAGACACTGAGGTCAGAAATCTGGCTTTCACCAGTTAATGTCACATAAAAACCTCACGGAGTTCTCAAGGTGCCGAAAACAACAGCACAGTTTATATCTGAAGCCAGAATCCAAATCTGAGCAGGAACAAACTGGATGGACGAGCTGATTCATAATATCAACATTACATTTTGTACTTTTTATTTCGTTTCTTTTGGGTAGAATCAATTTTGATTTCCGGAGTTTTGGAAACCCTCAACGGAAACGGAAATGAAACTGTAGCCATGATATTTTATTTCGCTTCTGGGGCGCTCTACTCCTAGAACCAGGCCATATATGTTTCATATTCTTTTATTGGTATGGAGTAAGATCACGCCCACTGAATAAACAATGCAAGGGCAAAATTGGGGTTTCCAATATGTGGTTATATCAATCCACAAGCGGAATCTGAAGGCAAGAAAGCAGAGAACAAGTCTTACTTAAAACTTTGTCTGGAGAAAACATACTTAAAAGTGGGTTTGAAGTCGACAGGATCGACTTCATTGCACCGGGTTTTATTCCATACGGTTCGGTTTCCTTCCGCAGAGCGGGCTGCCGAAAGAGTCGCACAGAGCACGAACTCCGTAGCTCCAGCGACCAGCACCAGGAGCCTTTGACTGAATGAGGTGAATGTCAAACAGTTAACTCTTAAAGACCGGAGACACAACATTTGGAGATGGACAAGGGAAGCTGGTAATCTGACTTCTAAAACTACGTGTTTCTTCCTCCCTCTCCTTGGTTATACTTTTAAATGTTTTCCTTATAACTAGATTGGTTGTCCTACGCCCAGTATGAACTGAAATACTTCGGACGCATAAGGAGACGCAGCTCCACTGTGTGCTTAGGGGCGGAGAAGCATGCAAGAGGAAGACAGTTATAATGAGTGGATGACATGAAGAGATAGATTAGAAGAGAACTTGTGTCTGAGTACACTGTGAAAAAACATCCGTCTATGCAGAAGTAACACTGAGTGATGATGATGATTAGATTTATTTATGCGTAATTCTGATAGCCGGCTCCATGGCCGAGGGGTTAGCAGCTTTCTCCGCTAACCCCGAATACTCTCGTCACGTGACGCGACGAGAATTAGCAGTGGTTCGAATCGCAAAAGTGACTTATGAGAGTATGGAGTCGGTCGCTCAGAAAGTCGTGGCGTGCTGATGAGCGTAATCTAGCCTAGGAATCAACATACAGCTGAACGATGCTGGTGTTGACCGCAATATCCTGAAACAGGATGGAAATGCGAAAAAAAAGAAAAGTATTTCTGATAATTTTGTAGAGAACAATGATGGACACCAATGTTCTATCAAGGTATCAAACGCCGATGTTAATCCCCAACTGTGGGATAGCTAAATATATGCAGTGCTGTTTCTAAGCTGTTTCATGTTAGGAATGTGTACAAGACCTTTTACAGAGACCAGAAGGGTATTGACACTTTCACAGACTGGGCTCCTAGATCGACCCATCCTGTAATTGGTACCAAGTAAGCTTCCGAGAAGTAAAAGCTGTATATGAGACATTGATCGCATTTACATCGGGTGTATGATTGGTGTGTAGAGATGGGGGATAACACCAGGATTATAGTGCAGTTTATGATGAGAATAAACCTGAAAACTTTGTGACAACAGGTGAACTTGATGGGGAGGAGAGGAAGGGAAAGAGAATGAGATTAATACTTGGGCGACTTGGCATAACAGGTACAGGAGCACATACCTTATCTAAGACTCTGGTAATGATAATGACCAATACGCCATAAGAAGAAGAGTCCTTTATTTTTCTGTTGACTAGATCCCATATATACTAGCGCGACAACCTAACAACGGAGTCAGTATATATCCATATATTGTTGTTTGATGGTTAGTTTAGTGTGTTATAAATTGTAGCAACCTATAAGCAGCGTACATGCTCTACGACTGTTTGGAATTGTATAGAAACGTATGTGTAACACGAAGGTTTAGTACACGACCGAACGGGCCAGATGGTTTAATACACCTTGTTTACTCGCAGTAATATCCGCATCTTGAGTGCCCTGTGGAGTGGGAATGAAGCGGATTGGTAAGGTGTGTAATTATGCCAGCATGTCGCAAGAGGTGGCCAAAAACGGTTGGCGTGAAACAGCCACCTCGTCCTTCCAGAGAACTTTAGCTGCAGAATCCAACCAATCATGAACGCGTTTAGAAAGGGCTTGGGTGAGAGGGTTGAGTGTCTACGCTTCATTGAGATATGGAAGACAGGTAGAATTATACCAATAGAAGTATGTGAAAATCAGAACCAATTAAGGAAATACGTTCAACAGCAACGGCAACAAAATTAAACATACGGCCCATCCGTATTTAGGGCGCCACCGATGAAGTGTGCTGGATTTATTGATACTGTTTTAAATAATATCACGCGATGACTAAAGTCTTGAATCAGATCTGTCGCGATTTTGCCATGTGTCCATGTTATCCACGTATTTATCTCTGTGCCATACCTTGCCCTTTTCACACATTTGCCAGTCGGGTTTCCTAGTTTGTTTCTCATCAGAGCGTGCTCAGAAATTATGTATGTCAGTGTCCAGTTACTCTAATCAATATAACATTTTCATGTTTTTAAATTGTAGGCCTTTCTCATTCGTTTTTCTGTCCGTCTATTGTATTCTTTGCATTTTTCTGAAAAAAAAAAAAAAAAAATTAAAAAAAAAAAAAATAAATAAAAAAAAAACTAAAAAAAAACTGTATTTCCCTGCCATTAGACGTTTCTCCATTTGTCTCCTTATTGTCCATGTTTCACATGCCTATACCATTAAAGATTCCATGTAGCACTTCAACACTTTTTTTTTCTCAATGCAATTGACAGCTTTTTATTAACTAGTGAATCCAACAACATATCCAGTATATTAGAATTTGCATTTCAGTGGCTTCCTCAAAATGTGCTGTTACCCGTAAGGTAGATTTTATTAGAAGGCAGCATGTCAAATAGTTTGGCCATGCAACTAGGTTACCAACTAAGAGTATACCACAACAAGCAATGATGTACAGACCAGATGGAAGCAGAAGAAGAGGAAGACCACGTAAACGATGGACAGAGGGAATTACAGACTTAGTGGGAATTTCGATACACGAAGCCCATAAACGGGCACTCTCCCGTTGTCTATCTATGAACACGGGAAATACAAGAGTACGCTACTGTAATTTCCCAGGAATAGGTATATGGGAGGTCACAAAGTTAGATTCATAAAGCGCTTGCCACGGGAACAATAATTATACTAGACATCAGACTGAAGAACGAAACAATAATTACTACATTTCAGTGGGTGATTGCAACAGTTGGCAGAAACAGAAACATTTAATCTGATACTAGGATAGCAAAACAAAAACAAGGAGAAATTGTGTATACTAAGATGATCATGAATGAAGTAGGCAAAACGTTAAGTGTGAATTCATTGCCTCATTCGTGTGAACACTTTTATAGCCACACTAAGTTTCAAACAAAGATGGACGAGTCTTCTAAATGCAAATCAAGAAGATGCATCACATCTGCCCATGAAGGTGGAAAAAGGGGGGTGGGCGATCCTCAAGAGATTAAAGGTTAACAGAAATGCCATGAGCTTGCCAAGACTTGGTTTTCAGACTGATCTAAATGTCGATGACAAGAAGACGAGAATGATAACAAGAATTAGAGGACACTGAAGCAAAAGAAGCTACGAAAAAGAGATATATAACAGTGAAAGGCAGAGATAACTAACAAGACAATAATGTGAAGAAATCGTGGTCCTATAAACACATGTTGGATTATTTAAGCTGTGCCACAACAAGATTGCGCTAGGCAGATCTGATAATCAAGCATAACAAAGATTAACAAACATATTAAGAAATTACGAAAAAGAGTATAGAACATAAAGCAGTCGATGCGACAGAAGAACAAGGAAACAGAAGAAGAAGAAGAAGAAGAAGAAGAAGAAGAAGAAGAAGAAGAAGAAGAAGAAGAAGAAGGAGAAGAAGAAGAAGAAGAAGAAGAAGAAGATGAAGAAGAAGAAGAAGAGGTGGAGGATGAAGAAAAAGACGAGACAAAAGAGGTGGATGTGGAGAAAGTAAGAATGAAAGAAAGAAAGAAAGAAAGAAAAAAAAAGAAAGAAAGAAAGAAAGAAAGAGAAGAAGGAACAAATGACAATAACTTCCCTCCCAGCACACTAAAACGTATTGAAGACACGATGTTAGATTTATAGTTTAGGAGATCGGAAGGCCCACTTTGGGTAATGTGGTCAAAATTACATTGACCATCTCTACTTTCCCCGACATATCTCTAGTTCACATTTTATGAGACTGGGTCGACTTCAGAAGCGTGCACCTAACGGATAAAAAATCAAATCTCTCACTACAGAGGGACGAATCCACGATTACTGTGTGGGTAGCCGAGCGAACTTTTTAGTGGACCAGTAAGACACACACACAAACACACACACGCGCGCGCACGAACCCACGCACAAACACATACACACGTACGTGTATGTGTGTGTGTGTGTGTGTGTGTGTGTGGGTGCAGAAAGATAAAGTCAGATTGAGATTGAGCATGTCCCAGTACATGGACATGTGTGTGTGTGTGTGTGTGTGTGTGTGTGTGTGTGTGTGTGTGTGTGTGCGGGCGTGCGTGTGTGTGCAGAAAGATAAAGTCAGATTGAGATTGAGCATGTTGTCCCAGTACATGGACTTGTACATCTTCTTGTTCATATAAAAGTTAAACGCATCTAGCAGATACTTTCTTCGGTGATAAGACAGAAATAAAGAAAGGGGAAATGACATCACACAAGCACTGTATCAATATCATTGAAGAGTAATTAGGATTGAATGAGCAAGCACTAACTGCACAAAGAAACGGACAAAGCTGGGCATTTTGACGCCACCCAGCTTGATTGTATTGCCGTTACAACTTTGTAGTACGACAATTAGCTGCACGTTCAGGAACGTTGATAGAACTGACCAATGGTGACTTTTGATTTACGTGCCCAGCTGGTCGTGCGTCGAAATACAACTATTCTTGTTGTCATTTAAAGTGTTGTTATGACGTTTCTCCGTAATCTCGTATACTCTCGTCGGTTAACGTGATGACGGTAAGAATCAGCAGTGGTTCGAATCGCATCTGTAACTTACGGGGTATGTAAGCCGGCCGCTCAGAAAGCAATGGCAAACTACTGAGCGTAATCTTGCCAAGAAATCGACATACAGCTGAAAGATGCTGGTGTTGACAGCGATGTCCTGTAAAGGATATGCAAAAAAAAAAGTGTGTATTCTGCTGTGTATTTCTGACCTATGTCATATATGACTGCCTGGGAATGTAAATCCACAGTATACAAAAGTGTGGGCGGCGATCAAGGCGGAAGTATCTAAATAGACCAACGGCTTGTAAAGCGATACAGCAGAGAGCGTGGCACACATGAGGTGTGTTCAGGACATGACTGAGGACATTATATGGCATACATTATTGGTACACAGACCATCAAAACACACACAAACAAGAAAGAAATTGGCACATAACCACGTAATACACAGATCATCACAACACACACAAATAACAGTAGGGTTATTTTGTGCTCGCTCGCTTTTGAACTCAAGCGTAGTTCATACACACTGCTTCTAGTAGTGCTGGACTGAATTTTGCATGTGGAATAGCTTTCTGTATTAACAGTTCCTCTCGCTATCAGGCGAATCCTCTCGACTTCAGAGGAACAGTAGTGGTAATTCGTGGCCCTCGGAGTGAAACCTGTTATAAATATACTCAGGAAAGAGGCAACTGCTAAGGCGAATAAGGCAGTTAGTTAATAATGACCAATGTCCCTAAAGTTCTTTTGAATGGACGTATTCCGATAATACCTAATTGGAAGAGGTCAGAAAAATTGTGTACGAAGATTTTATAAATAGGTACATCTGACATTATGATTATGTGAAACTGGATATTCAAGGAGTATCAGACACAAGATGGACAGATGCTGGCTACATTACGAGAGACGAATATATATTTAATAATTTTGGAAAAGATCATCATCAGCGAGAAATATGAATTGTAGTAAGAAAGCAGTTAAAGAAAGGATTCTAGGCTCAAGAAGATCGAATGATACTATTTTAATTCAAGGCAAGACCCTTCGGCATATCAGTAATGCAGACATATGCTCCAACAACAGATTGTAATGGTGAACAGCTAGAAGAATATTAGAATATTAGAATATTCATGGTAATTGTTTATGTTTACAACATTCATTTTACAATGTTTATTTTTCTTCCTATGTAAATGAATAATGCTCTTGATGAACGAAAGACGAGTGATTGGAAGGGCCGAATGTAAGACGGGCCTGCGCGCCCGATTTGTGACCCTAATAAAGTTGATTTGATTTGATTTGATTTGATTTGATTTAGAACGTCCTCAAGCAGACACTGATAGTTGAGGGGAGATCGCCAGGTCGAATTGAAAAGGAATCTCATTCTTAAACATCCGGTGTGCTGATGCCGAGGTAAGGGGTTCAACCTGTACACCATGACAGCTGTACTAAAATGTTCACTTCTCAGTCCTTGACTTGGGACGTAAATTACAAGCACCTCTGAAGTCGGAGTGGGTTCACCTAATGGTGAGGGGACACTGATAATAAGGAAAAATAATCCACACGCAAAAATCAGTCCAGTGCACTCACGTAGTAGCACGTATATTGACTACGTTTGAGTTCAAAGCGAGCACAAAAAAATACCCGAGGTCTTATTAGTCACAGGACACGAAAACTGAGAGAAATAAAATATAAGCACATTGTAAGGGCGACATGGGTTAGGGCCCAGAAATGACAGAGAAGACAAGTTCGTACATTTTTGTGAAGAGAACCATCTCATTAAATGCAAGACATTCTTCCCCGGCTTGAACCTTTGAAAGTGTATACGTGGAAAAGCCCCGGAGAGTAAAAAAAAAAATGAACACAAATTGATTATGTTATGTCTGGCAATAGATTTAAAACAACATCAAGCTTGCCAAAACATCCCCAGGCTCAGATATCAACTAGGATCACAATTCTTTGGTTATAAACCAATATAAACTTGTCCGACAGGGGAGCGTCTAGCCACTGCAATACCTCGGCTCCCTGAAGTAAATCCCGTAGTAGGAGCCTGCTCTGGTATGTGAAGCGTTGGGACTTTCGTTTGTATGTATGTGATGTGTTGGGACTATCCTATGTGGGTATGTGATGTGTGGGAACTATCCTATATGGGTATGTGATGTGTTGGGACTATCCTTTGTATGTATGTGATGTGTTGGGACTATCCTATATGGGTATGTGAAGTGTTGGGACTATCCTATATGGGTATGTGAAGCGTTGGGACTATCCTATATGGGTATGTGATGTGTTGGGACTATCCTATGTGGGTATGTGATGTGTAGGAACTATCCTATATGGGTATGTGATGTGTTGGGACTATCCTTTGTATGTATGTGATGTGTTGGGACTATCCTATATGGGTATGTGATGTGTTGGGACTATCCTTTGTATGTATGTGATGTGTTGGGACTATCCTATATGGGTATGTGATGTGTTGGGACTATCCTATGTGGGTATGTGAAGTGTTGGGACTATCCTATATGGGTATGTGATGTGTTGAGACTATCCTTTGTATGTATGTGATGTGTTGGGACTATCCTATATGGGTATGTGATGTGTTGGGACTATCCTTTGTATGTATGTGATGTGTTGGGACTATCCTATATGGGTATGTGATGTGTTGGGACTATCCTTTGTATGTATGTGATGTGTTGGGACTATCCTATATGGGTATGTGATGTGTTGGGACTATCCTATGTGGGTATGTGAAGCGTTGGGACTATCCTATATGGGTATGTGATGTGTTGGGACTATCCTTTGTATGTATGTGATGTGTTGGGACTATCCTATATGGGTATGTGATGTGTTGGGACTATCCTATATGGGTATGTGATGTGTTGGGATTATCCTATATGGGTATGTGATGTGTTGGGACTATCCTATGTGGGTATGTGAAGCGTTGGGACTATCCTATATGGGTATGTGATGTGTTGGGACTATCCTTTGTATGTATGTGATGTGTTGGGACTATCCTATATGGGTATGTGATGTGTTGGGACTATCCTATATGGGTATGTGATGTGTTGGGACTATCCTATATGGGTATGTGATGTGTTGGCACTATCCTATGTGGATATGGGAAGTGTTAGGAATATCTTATGTGGGCATGTGTAGTGTTGAGAATATCCTATGTGCATGTGTAGTGTTGGGAATATCCTATGTGGGCATGTGTAGAGTTGGGACTATCCTATGTGGGCATTTGAAGTGTTGGGAATATCCTATGTGGGAATGTGAAGTGTTCAGAATATCCTTTGTGGGTATGTGAAGTGTTGGGACCATCACATTTTGCAGGCCTGAGTGTAAGAAGGAATAGGCCTTTCTCTTCCTTAGCGAACGCCGAGAGCTGACACCGAACTTTCATCCTGAAACTTGACATCGCTAGCAAAACGTTCTAACCATTAGACCAAGGCTCCTGCTAAAGGCATCATGGTCGTCTCAAATAGATATTCCAGCTGAGGCACCAGATATAAGTGAAATGTATCTGTAGAGGTGAAAAATAAACACGACAGCCTAATAGTTAAAAGCTTGTGATAATATCATCATGTGTATCCGGAGAGGGACATTATTACAAATTGATAGTGTTTAAAATTAGTCCGCAAACAAGAAATGCCAACATGGCAATGAAAGAAAACAACAACAAGAATTATGAATGGCTGATGAAATCACTGATCAAAATGATAACAAACAGTTAAGAATATTCAGGAATAAAGGTTAGTAGACGAAGAAATACATTACACGTGAAACCATTAAATAAACATGAATACACTGCAATGTAGAAAGAGGATCTTAAAATAAGACACATCGCGAAAACAGAACTTGAAAATATAAGAAGATTTAAAATCAAGAAAAATTCATATAACAGAAAGAAGTGTTATTATCACATAAATATATAATAACATATAAAACTGAGCACCCCCTCAAGCATCTGCGAATATCAACTTTCCTCACACTGCTCACACAAACAAACAAGTTGTTTATTGTGAAGACTACATCACTATTAGCTTATGGGCCCCATAATTTTAAAAAAAAATCATCAAGATCATAAAAGAGGATATCAGAATGAAGTAGATGAAGAAGTAGCCGAAGAACAAACAATTTGTCTTCTGTCAAAGCTTTTCTCAAAGTACAACATGGTCAGATAATTACATGCCCTCAGGATGTGGGATTAGCTGGAACAAATATCAGACTTATGGTAACCTATTCTGGGAACAAGTCCAACAATTAGATGCGAAAGTATTGACCCATCACACAGAGTAGTGTCTGACCGAGCTGGCTAGAGCGCCGATCTCATATTCGGGAGACCCGGGTTCTATTCCTCGGTAAGTTGAAGGATTATTTTCTGTAACGAGCAAACAACACACCCTAACCTGCACAGTTCGCTGCGACTGCACTAGTCATGCGGCCTTAATTCTTCAGGCTCAAAACCTTCCTTCCTTCACCACAAGATGCTATAAGCAGTTGTAACAGTTAAACATTTATTTTTACACAAAGATGTATACAGAGGAGTACTACAGAGATGTGTTTCGTCCCCAAGCCTTGTCAACTGATACGAAGATAACAAATTTAAACAAATTGCAGAATAACATAGAATGAACATCAAAGGAAGAATAATAAGCAATCTTAGATATGCTAATGGCACAGCGCTCCTATCAGAAAGTGAGCAGACGTTACAAGAACACGTGGAGCAAGTAAATAGGCGCAATGCAGAACGGAGATTGGATATGAATAAAAATCGCGAAAAGTAGGCCTTTGAGCTGCTGCCCTGGCGTCATGGTTAGGAAATAAATCCTACCCACGGATAGACAGAGCCAGTTACCTTTGATGGAATCTGTCTGGAAGAAGCCAACCGTACACAAATGCCTGCTGAAGTCGGACACGCTTGTCTTTGAAGGCAGGCGACCGGGGTAGGAGTCACATGCAGGAAGATGGCATCACGAGATGGATGAACATAAATCTGTTAAGTGTTAGCCTGTACAACCAGGGTGAGTGTCATAAATCGGAGTGCCCCACCGGCTAGATGAAAGTATTGTTCACTGGCGAGCAATCCCAAATAGTCAGAAACTGACTAGGGACAAAATCTATATGGCTGAACTATAGATTAGGCCCATGAATATCCAACGTAACAGCTCTAAGTGGCTCGTTACAAAATTGAAATGAACTGTGCTGAATATTCGCCAAGGAATAGGAAAGAGAAGGTTAGCTAGGATAGACTTTTAAGTCTGAATTAAAGTTTAAGGACAACTATCCTAGTACAGGTTTTTCTCCCTGACTGCTCCCTTCCTTGGTGTCTAAGTGAACCCACACCAATGTACACAACAACACGTACGCACAAGTGAAAAAAATATAATGACAGAACTATGAGTTACAATACTACAACATTTATTTACTAATCATAGACACCTGATGGTTTTCAATATGGGGATGATGAAATCATATAACATATTGTGATGAGAAACATTACGTAACTTTACTTGTTACTTGATCTATCTGGAACTGTGGTCCAGATCCCCACTCTCCAGTAGACTCAAAAAAAGAAAACAGCTTGCCGGTATTCTGACGTCTGCCAGTCCTGGCTCTACCTAGTCATAACTCGTTCTTGAGATCTATAACATAGGTGCTCCTTGTGAGAGCTTGAAAGAAAGTCGAGAATGTGTTATATCTAATTCTACATCAGCGCAATCCTAATTAAAACATATCATAACACAACATATACAATGACCAGTCTGAGCCAAGTTATCTTCCAGCTCTACTGTGTTCACCATCCTCCTACTCCCTACTGTCTTTAGTCTGGGACGGGCTTTTCAATTGTCTCACACACGCCTGTAATGAGATTACATTTCTGCCGCCCCATGTCCATGTCGCTATACAGAAATTCTGTGTCGTACAGCCGCTCCGTCCAAAGTTGGTTTAGCAGCTCACAGGATCGTAATGGTATTATAATATAGCCGGGTCATCCGGGCTTACAAGCCGTGACCAGTAGCTGTGCCAGGTTCCCATGCATTACCGTGAACGCACGCCCACAATACACGGAGAAAGTTTAGCACCATATCCCTATACCAATTGTGGGTAAAGTCTGTACCATTACACCTCTGCTTCCCAACACATCGTTAGGCCAATGTGCCAATGCGCAGACATAGCATAACACTTCATATTGGTAGGTTTGCATATGACAAATCAATATATCAAACATCCAATACACATAAACATATTGATTAAACTAGACATATTATGATACTTTAACATCATAGCATAATGCACTAGTTAGTTTGTATGTATACGAAATGAGACGTATATACACAAAAAGAATATGTACGAAGCATATTACTAGCATCGTATATTCATATGAAATTACACATACATACAGTCCAACATATCGTAAACATTATATTACTTCAAGATGGACATCTAATGATACTCAACATATAGCATCAGGCATTATTAATGAGTACTAATATTGTATAGCTACAAAATGAGATATACAACAAGTCTAATTGAAGTGACCACACAGACCAGCCATATTTGCTGATCTGCCCGGTTTAAATCACCACTTAGTTACTGCTGTTGTAAGAATTAAATAAATAGTCAGTTGACTATATTCTGTACAACAAATGCACACACCGAAAAGGAGACTAGTCTAGTTTAGAAAGAAATGGCAAGCATCTGCTACGACACCTCAAGTATATCTAGATAATGATATGCCTTTCACAAGTTTCTCCTTCTCAGAAGAGTAATACATGAAGCACAATGATATTGAACACAGAACTTAGAAAGAACACTCAAGTAACCTACGACAATGATAGTTCTTGCGATAACCTAGATCAGATATAGACTGACTAGTTACTAAGAAATAATTCTCCTAGTGAAATCTAGCAACATAAGAATCATACATATGACTACAAACATTGAGCTGGCTGTCTCACCTGTTCAGAAGTAAAACATTTTCTGACATGAAACAGGCTAGGGACCCTTATTTAAGCGGAGTCCAGCAGACAGTATTATGTCCTTGGCACCTTTCTGTCTGGTATGACAGAAACATGCTGACCTCCTTTAGGTAATTAATTCTATTCAAGTGTTGGGCCAGTTCACGCCTCTTTTCCCATGCAGGCTGACTTATCTCCCCTGGCAGTCATAAATGCGTTCTGAACACTAACCATCACCATAGTGTCACACCTGGATGGTTTTGAGTTGCCAGCCCCAGATCAGTTTCACTGTCTGCCCTACAGTGGGTGTAATTGTCAGTTTGACCGGTAACACCTTTAAGCTGGACTGCCTGGGTTTACAACCCTAGTCTGATGGTCTGTGTGATTTCATTCTGGGTTTATTGCAATTCCCACCGTCCTGTTTTAGTGGCCAGCAGCCATCTGTTCTGACACTTCACAGTTGAATGGGTTCCGTTTGCTACAACATTTTATGCCTCTATGTGTGCAGGCCTGATTGTTCTGTCTTCCATTTCTCCTCCTTTATTATAGAGAATTGCATTTGTTCTTCTGTAACTTCTCTACCTGGTGAACCGAAAATGGTTCTGGGAAGTAAAGGCTGCATTTCATGACAGTGAGAGACATTCAGTGTTGGAGATCAACTGCAGAAAACTTTCGCCGTGGAAACAAGGGATTTTTTAAAATTGATACGAATGTTCATCAAAATCTTGGAACTATTTCTCATTTGATGTTTATCAACATCTGTGAATTGTTTCTCACTTTCATATTATCAGCATCTGTGAATTGTTTTTCACTTTCATGTTTATCAGCATCTGTGAATTGTTTCTCACTGTCATGTTTATCAGCATCTGTGAATTGTTTCTCACTTTCATGTTTATCAGCATCTGTGAATTGTTTCTCACTTTCATGTTTATCAGTATATGTGAATTGTTTCACACTTTCGCGTTTATTCCCCAATCATTTGTTAGGTAACCAGTTCCAGCAGTAAGGAATCACACTACAATGTTTGTGGCGCCATCTACCGTTCTATACACGAACTGCCCTGGAGCACCCAGCTTAGAAGCTCTGGCTACTGACGCAGAACTCGAGGAGCTGTCCAAAAAACTCCTAGCCAACTCAGAAGGCCTACGATTACAGGTAAGAGCTACAGACTTGGTTAACCTCACTAATTCAGTGCCTTATCCGTGTTAACACTGTGTAGCTAGTAAATTCTTACATTTTTAAACGATTAACGTTGTGTCATCATCATCCAGTGCCTTGCCAGCTGGCTTTGTCGACCCTAGTATAACAGCCAGTCCCCTTTTGGTAGGCCAGTATATTCCACATGGCTAATAAGTGTCTGACTATTATCTAATGTTACTGTGTCGTGTAGTTTTGATGTTCGCATTTTGCCAATGCTTTTATAATGCATAAGTTTTATATTGTTGCTGTTCTCTGTTAGCTTTGCATGATGTGTGAATGAAATAATGTATGGAAGAGAGTGATAGAAGGGCAGAATGTTAGACGGGCCTGCGTGCCCAATTCTTAACCCTTTGAAAATAAAGTTTGTTTGTTTATTTGTTTGTTTTGTTTACCTCTCCACAAATTGCAATCTCCGACGGCATGGATCAATTCGTGTGTTGACTCCTTTCCGTGCAATGACACACGACTCTCAAGAACCTTCTCCCGCTGGCTTCCTCTATATCTCTTTCCTCATTTTCATTCTGTTGTCATGCTATGTTCTAGTCTATGTCTTGTCATAAAGTGGCAAAAACAACAACAACAACAAAACAACAACGATGACTGCCTATTTCTGATGTTTGTGATAAGTTGTCTTTGCGACGTAGCTCCCCTCAAAATGTCCTGATTGCTTATTTTGGCTGTCCTATTAATTTTCAGCAGTCTTCTATAAAACCACATCTCCAAGGCTCCCGGGGATGTTATCGTCTGTTTACTAATTGTCCAGGATTCGCAGCCGTATGTTAAAATTGGTTAAAAGTAACGTGTAAAAACTCTATTTCTAACTTTCAAGGACAATGACTTATTACGACAGATCTGATCGATTGGCTAAGGAAGGAGCAAAAGAAGAACAACCTGATGTACCTATTACATACCACCAAAAGAAAAGAATGATCAAATCAATCAGAAAGCCACCAAACCTTACTATGAATTAATTAGGAAAGATAACACAGGTGGCAGCAGCAATGAAATATAACATTTGCTTGTTGGGATCGTGCGAAGTAAGATGGACCGGAAAAGGTGAACAGTATCAAAGCACATGTGAAACAGTGCTGTATTCAGACCATTAAGAGGAAAATTTCTTCCACGGTGAAGGAGTAGCACTAATGTTATCAAAAGAGGTACAGGAAGCATGATTAGAGTGGGAAGCAGTGAGCTCTAGAATAATAACAGAACAATTTAGAACGATCGAAAGAAATTAAACATGCATGTGTTCTAGTGCTACGCACAACAAATGATAAAGAGGAATCGGTTAAGGAGGAATTTTACATGCAACTTCAAAAGATAATTGGCAATCTAAGAAATATCAGTGTCTAGATTTTGATGGGTGACCTAAATGCCAAAATAGGTTCGGATATGACTAGTTACGATGATGTCATGGAGGATCATGGACTATGGGTAATGAATGAAAAGGGAGAACAATTCACCACAGCGAATCAATATGTTCTAGGTGTAATGTTGTGCCCCACAAAAGAATCCGTAACTAAAACCAATCACATGAGCATCACCTGACCAAAAAATAAAACGGAAACCAAATTAATCATGTATGTATCGATAAAAAATTTAGATAATCTCTACGTGATACAAAAGCCTTAGAGCTGCAGATGTAAATACAGATCACCACTTGCTGAAATGTAAAAATAAGACTCAAGAGATATATAACAATTTATAAACATGCCATTCAGTATAATGTAGGATATCTCAGACACAAGAATCAGGAACGTGTATGTGTCATTGTGGTTCAGAATATGAAGTTGTATGTGTATATGTTTAGTAGTGTGAGTTAGTGAATGCAGACTGGAGAGAATGACATCTGGTGAAGTTGCCTAAGAAAGGGGACCTGTAATAATGTGACAGTTATAGAGGAGTAATACTGTTGTCAGTGCCTGGGAACATATTAAGCAACATCATTCTGGAGAGATTAAGAAGATGTCATTGACAAACAATTAAGGGATGAACAGACAGGATTCCGACCAAACAGATCCTGCAAGGACAATATAATCTCATTACGCACAATAGTAGAGAAAAGTACTGAACTGATTCGCCACTTTATATTGGATTTGTGGAGACAGACACAGGACATTGCCTACACCTAGAGCATGAGGCAAGAGGCTTCAGTCTTCATGCTGATCGACTCATGCCCTAAGTGTAGGCAGTGCCCTGCGTCAGCCTCCATGCTAATTGACTCATGCCCTAGGTGTAGGCAGTGCCCTGTGTCAGTCTCCATGCTAATCGACCCAAGCCTCCTGCCACCTAGGGCATGCTTACCCTCATATGGCTATAACTTAGTATACGTAATGTCATATCAGCTCCGATTAGGAAGCGGTTCGGACAGATATCTAGTCAGCCGGAATACTAGCGATAAATAGAAGATTGTGTAAGCACATTGCGCAGGTGAACAATTTCTGGCAACTTTGATAGCATTGGCTACACGGCAGCTATTCTAGCAATATTTAGCTATCAGAAAATGGACCAACAGAACATCTAAAGTACGTGTAGTTTCTAGTATATAACCAATGAGAGTCTCGCCAGTTCTATGGAAGTCGTAACAGAGCTGAGAGTGTGATCTGAAGAAGATTGGATGACTTAACCGTGCTATGAAGACCACTCTTCAATCCAAAATAATGTATTAAATCCCATGAGACGCATTCGGGGATATCTACCGTGTGATTTCCCTCATCTGATGAGACTTTGGCAACTGTGTCTAGATTTTGAACACAAAAGCCCAAACAATAGGTTGCACAATTTATTACCTGGCATATTTGCCTGCTTCTCACCAGGTGCATACTGCAGAGTTATGTATCATTTGAAGGGAATAGATGAATAATTTTCTCGGCTGAAATACTTAACACCAAAATGTAATTTATCTATTCTCTTCATATAACTCTGCATGATGTACCTGACCATTTTCACCGAACTATGTCGTATGCCCTTTGCAGGATGTCGCGATCAAGACTTGGTTGATTTTCCATGCGATTTTACGTTTTGTAGTTGGCCAAGAG
This sequence comes from Cepaea nemoralis, assembly GCA_014155875.1. NCBI lineage: Eukaryota > Metazoa > Mollusca > Gastropoda > Stylommatophora > Helicidae > Cepaea > Cepaea nemoralis. The sequence continues at coordinate 220,801 of JACEFZ010009577.1, read as the reverse complement.
AAGTCCAACTGACCGGCTTATGGCATGAACCCACTACCCCGCCATGAGAGCACGTGACGTTTCCCTCGCTAATCAATTGCGCAGAATATTTTTTGTGGCTTCTGTTCTGTAAACGTTAGGAAGGGACTACATTGTTGTAGGTGTCTAGATTGTTGCACTAATGTTGCTTCTGTCCGGGAACAGGTTGTAGAAAAGGATGGACACTATTTCACATTGAACAACACACGGCTGCAAGTATGCCAGTGGATGGAGACACGCGGGCAGTGCCGCACTGTGCGCATTGAGACCGTGCCGCTGAAAGCAGTGCCAGATGGTATCAAACGGATGATGACAGTTCCGCCATCTTTCAGAGTACCTGTCCCAGTTGCAGGTAAGACAACAATCAAAACGCCGCTCCTACTGTCTATCATAAAGGGAATAATAATATGGCGGAAGCAATCATTTATACACAGAAACAAGCATACACAATAGGAATATTACAGAGACAACAATCTTGCAAGGACATAGTCATCTAAAGGAAGCAATCATACAAAGAACCAATCATACGAGGGGGCTTCACATGAAAACATTAAAAGTGTGATAGAAATTACAATAACCATGCCATTGTCTTGTAACCTGTTAATATTGTTTTTAAGAAGTCAAGAGTGTAAAGCACGTGGCATCACGGTGTAGAAGAACGCGGTGACGTCATAAGAACTGTTTAAAGATGGCCGCCCCACTTTTGACACGCACCAAAGAGGAGCAGCGTTCTGTTATTCGTTTTGTGATCAGTGACAAAAAGGGAGAGGGGGGGGGGGGGGGAGTGAAACGTATAGAAATTAATCGACAAATGAAGATCCAGCATGGCGATGCATGCCAGTCAGCCCAGCAAGTGTATGCGTGCAGTAGGAAGTTTGAAAACTGTTCGGTCCGAAGAATAGCAGGTGTTGTATGAGTGGTTACACTGGCGATCAAGAAATTTCTTTTCTACAGAAATCCAAGAACTTTATCGGCGCTGGAGCACTTGCATTGAACGCATGGTGACTACATCGAAAAATGATACATTTGTTCATTACTTTCTTAGAGAAAAAATAAAAAAAAAAAAACACACACACACACACGCGCGCACGCACGCACGCACGCATGCACACTTACACACACACTTACACACACACAAACACACACACAACATTTGAGGTGTTCATTGGAAGCTCCCTCGTAATTAGGATGCAATCCGGCAGCGAACGTAACTTCCTTGGAGTAAGATTGCGGGACATTTTTTCGTCCCTTAGAATGGAACGTGTTTTTGTCTAAATGTTTGTAGTTTAAGTGTGTTTTTCGAGGTGGAATGGAGTTCGGACCGTGCAACGGAGTTCGTGCACGCGCGTCCGGACTCCCTTCGGCATATCATCGGCGCCCAGTGGCGATACTTAAGCCAAACACAACGAGAACTGGCACTATTAGCCACTGAAAGCTGATGCATATGCTGGGGAGGAGGGGGGGGGGGAAGGATCTGAGCACCTATGGACCTGTCCGGAGTGCAATGAAGATACCCCAAATGATAACTGATAACCGGTAGCGAAACAATTAATTATTGCCCCGAAGTAGTTTCCGGCAATAGGCGTGTGATGTGATAGGGCCTTCACTTGTATAGGCCTGAATACACTGAGGAATATGTGGCCAATCTTTCCCTCACTTAGCAGGCGTCGAACCATGGTCCGACAGTGTTCACGACATTATCAGCACAGTTCCCTATTCACCACCATCATCATCATCATCATCATCATCATCATCATCATCATCATCATCATCATCATCATCATCATCATCATCATCATCGTCACCTTCGACTTTTGCCGTCAAGTTTCGTGGGGAGAAATAATTGGCGTGCCAGTGATTGTACAATATCTTTGATGTCGTCAATCCATTTTCTTCTCGGGCGTCCTCTTGCTCTCGTCGCAGATGATCTTTAATACAGGGCCAGTAATGATAGTTGATGGTGTTGCATGCTAACGAGATGGTGTTCCATATTAACTTCGCTGAAACGCCTGCTAGAAACAGTTATACAAAGAAACAGTTATAAAACAAAAAACCAGTTATACAAAGAAACAGTTAAACAAAGAAACAGTTAAACAAAGAAACAGTTATACAAAGATACAGTTATACAAAGAAAGAGTTATACAAAGAAACAGTTATACAAAGAAACAGCTATACAAAGAAACAATAATACAAAGAAACAGTTATACAAGTCTTCAGTGGGAAGTCCAATGTGAGTCTCCGTGGCGAAGTGGTCAAGCCATCTGCCTCGTGCTCCGACGGTTGTGTGTTTGATTCCGGGATACGTATTTCGGTTCACGAGTGCATTTTTTCCCGCAGACTTATGGGGGTTGTCGCTGGATCTACGGAATTCGTGTTTTTTGCGACGCTTTCGGTAGCCCCCCCCCCCCCCCCCCCCCCCAGGAAAGAGATCGAACCATATGGAATAAGATATTTTAAAAAACAATTGAGCAAAGAAACAGTTATACAAAAAATACAGTTATGCAGAGAAACAGTTTTACAAGGAAACAGTTATGCAATGAAACATTTATACAGATAAACAATAATACTGAGAAAAAAAAATTATTTATACTCATTCAGACAATCATTCAGAGAAGCAGTGGATACAACTAAATGAACACGCAAAGAAATAGTCACACAAAGAAATAGTCACACAAAGAGAAATAAATAATACAAAGAAATAAGCATACAGAAAACATCATGCAAGTAAAGATAGAACGAATCATACAGAGAAACAATAATACAAAGAACCAATCTTACAGTGAAGGAAACACAGAGAAGCAATCTTATTGAGAAACAATCATATTGATAAACAATCATGTAGATGAACAATCATACAGAGAAACAATAATACAAAGAAACAATCTTACAGTGAAGGAGACACAGAGAAGCAATCTTATAGAGAAACAATCACATTGATAAACAATCATGTAGATGAACAATCATACAGAGAAACAATCGAATAGAAAAGCAATTAACACTTAGAGGCAACGAATCATTCGAAGCAACAAGAACATAGAAAAACTCATTTATCATCACAATATCGACGTACTGGAAAACTAGACATTTCGATTGTTATCATAAGAATACAATGAGCAATCAATATCAACCGCTGTGAGTTGTTTACCAGTGCACTTCAGGATATGGAACTGCCACCAGCACTTGTTCTTGTTCTTCTGTAAGCATATTTTAAAGGAGTATGTTATTGCTAGTCCTTGACTTCGATGATTATATATTGAAGTATTTACAGTTCACAATACATTTAAAACATGTAATTTTCCATTCGGTTAGCGGGGTAGGGGTATCCCCTATCAAAGGAGATGTAAGACGCTTCCTTTCCTCCTTTAGTCTACGGGACACCCTTAGGCTAGGTGGAGTACTCGTTTAGCGCCCCCCCCCCACCCCCAATCAGGGTTACGAGATGCCATGGAGGCAGGCGGTGGATGGAGTGAGAGAGCAGCCGACAGATTGTTGTTGGTTATGGTCTGCACTCTGCGGCGATAGGCAGATGATCTCATCAGTAGAGACAATGGCTATGGCCACCGACTAGTACAGTCACTGCCCAGAAGGAAAGCAATGGCAAACTACCTTCTGCAAAACTTGCCAAGAAACCATAACAACCATGAAAGAAAACATAATAAGAAAGAGATCTGGTGGAGAGACCTCCAGGCCAGGCAGATCAGATAACACTGGAAAAGAGTGTGACACAGGGGCCAGTACTAGTACTCGTGATGACGGAGTTAATCTCGACTGTGTTACCAAGGAAATCCCCTGTGTCAGACTAAAAAGGAGAGTGAGAATAGGAACATGGAGTGTGAGAAGTCTGTATGAAGAAAAGCTTAAAGTAGTATGTGATGAGATTGAGAGGTTAAATATTCAAATTTTAGGAATTAGTGAACATCGCTGGAGACGCAAGGGACATTTTACAAATGAAAATGGAAGTCTTTTCATATATTCTGGTAGAGACGTTGGAGGCCAGAGCGGAGTGGCATTTTGTATAGATAAAACAACTGCAAAAGTTCTAATCTGATATAACCCAGTTAGTGACAGAATCGTCACTATCAGACTTAAAGGACGTCCAAAAACACAACTCTCATACAGATATATGCAACTACTTCAACAGCAGAGGAGGACGAAATTGAAGATTTTTATAGAAAACTGCAAGACACATTAAATAAGATTGGTCATAATGATGTAACAATAATAATGGGAGACTTTAATGCTAAAGTAGGTAAAAGAAGAGCTGAAAATGAGAGACACGTTTCAGGAACATTTGGATTGGGAAATAGAAATGATGCAGGTGACAAATTAATTGAATTTTGCACAGAAAATGAGTTAACGATAGCCAACACACTTTTTAAACAACACCCAAGAAGAATCTTCACATGAAAGTCCCCGAACAGTATTACCAAAAATCAGATAGATTATATTTCAATACAAAGAACATGGAGATCAAGCATGCTTATTGGTTCTGAGTAGTATCAAAGGGTAGATTCAAGATGGTATACAAAGATGTCCATGCCATCTTCCTCTATGCAAAAAGGCAAATTGATTTCTTATTTCAAAAGAAACTTAAACTTTCTCACTCATTCCTGATGGAACCCCATAAGCTGCCTATCTCGACCAGGGTCAAACCGCTTCTGTCCAGACGATCATAAAACGACTCTCCCTGATCGCCTACAGATCGTAACTAACCCATCGTCATCACAACACACGCTCATCGCTCGCTCAAGCAACGGTGCTCACCCGTGCACTGCTATTCACGCATTGGACATCCCCTATTCATCATTCTACCTGCCAAATAATGCCATATAATCACTATAACAGGCTACACTGTTATACCCCTCCCCCCTCCCGCAACATATTTTTTGGGTAGTAAGATATGATACCATCCTTTTTCAGATAAGGGCGAAAAATAGGTGTTCCAGTGTGCAAGGTGTGCACTCTAGCATGAACTCACCAGCTGGAAATCGCAAAAAAAAAAATCAGCGGCCCTGGCAATACTAATAGAAGATATAAGGCCGGTTATGTTAAATAGGGTCTGTCTGGATGAGCAATCATCGACATACATGCCTGCCATGGTCTGAGACACTTGTTTAAAAGTTAGTAAGGAGCATAGCCAATTATTATGGGTGGAATCCGTCTAGATGAAGGGTGGGGAATGTCCGTCCAGAAAGCCGTTATAAGGTCCGCCAAATCATGTGGTCTGGCCCTGCCAAGTCAACCAAAGGCGAGACTCGAAATTTAATCAATCTTGGAGCTCCATAAAAATTCAGCTATGAATCTAGTAGCAACATCACCAATACCAGCTAACATCACCCGTCTTATCAACGAGACGCATCACCAACCACCACATTAAGGTTGAGTTAACTAAATGTTTGACTTAATACTTGTACAGCAGGCTTATTTTAGGGTTGATAATTTGTTATGGCTTGGGAATGATGTTATAAATATTCAAATGGTCGTTAGCAGAAAAATAGGTTACCGATCCATGGTCTAGATCAGTGGTTCTCAACCTTTTTTGGCCCGTGCCCCCCTTCACCATATTTTCAGAACATCATCCCCTCCACCCCCTTTTCGCATTTCCTACCTAAAATCCCCCCCCCCCCCCCCCCCCGCTCCTGCTCCTACACAGTATACGTAATAATGGAAGCACATACCAAAACAAGTCTAGGCGTCCACATAAACGTGATTTGTGGGTCTACTTACTTTATAAAATGAATTTTAGAAGGGGTGAGACGTACAGAACCGTAAAGTATGAAGGGAAAAACAATATAAAGTAATCGGTTCTTGTATTAACGCGATCTTGAAATAATCTTCATTCCCCCACCCCCCTGGAAACCCTAAAATTCCACCTGGGGGAGGGGGGTATTCCCAACCGGTTGAGAACCACTGGTCTACATGAAGTTATACTTACACACATGCGTGTACCAGTAGGAGAACACTGATTTCTGAGCGTAACAGACATGAATGCATGGCACAGTCGCACACTGTTATCTGTATTAGTGAAGTGCATGGCCAGTTGTGGAAGCCGCCTACATTTGAAAAGTTCGCTCCTCCGAGAAATATGTTGTGTAAATAATAAAGATTATACAAGGTAAGTTAATAATTGTACAATCGGCTGTTTAAATAATGTATTTTAGCATTTTGAAAAAGGCCTCCATTGAATTCATGTTAATTTTTTAACATGATTGTTTCTTGGTCCATTCACTAAGAATAAGATACACGTATTGGTAGCTATTTTAATAAAATTGTACTGATTGTGGGTTTAATCTGGAACGATTCAAATGAAACATTAAATATGTCTTTCTTTGACCTCTTTTGTGTGTGTCTTATTATGTCCTTCTTTTGGTGTTCACGTATCTGGCAGCCTTAGCCGTGACCAACGAGATACTTGGTAAGGGAGAAGAATGCTAGAAGATTGAAGCAATTACAAAGAAGGTGAAATAACAAATAAAATTAAAAATGTTTCAATTAACGACCAAATAAGCTATCTTGATTATCTTACTTAAACAAAAAATATTTTTGCAACAGCCCCAGACACGAAGTCACCTCAACGTCTAAAAAACTTGCCAGCAATTAGCGGGAAATCTAGTTACTCAAAAGTCAATGCGAAATTCAATACTGAATGCAAACACAACAAACATAAACACACCGAGGGTAGGGGAATACTTGAATTGTTTAGACTGGAATAATGAAAAGCCACAGGTTTGTGTAATGGTGAATGTCAGAAGTCAACACTGTTCGCAGTGCTGCAGTAGTGTGTAATGTTGGGAGTGCTGCAGTGGTGTGTACTATTTGCAGTTCTGCAGTAGTGTGTACTATTTGCAGTGCTGCTGTGGTGTGTACTATATGCAGTGCTGCAGTGGTGTGTACTATTTACAGTGCTGCAGTGGTGTGTACTATTTGCAGTTCTGCAGTAGTGTGTACTATTTGCAGTGCTGCTGTGGTGTGTACTATATGCAGTGCTGCAGTGGTGTGTACTATTTACAGTGCTGCAGTGGTGTGTACTATTTGCAGTGCTGCAGTGGTGTGTACTATTTACAGTGCTGCAGTAGTGTGTACTATTTGCAGTGCTGCAGTGGTGTGTACTATATGCAGTGCTGCAGTGGTGTGTACTATTTGCAGTTCTGCAGTAGTGTGTACTATTTGCAGTGCTGCTGTGGTGTGTACTATATGCAGTGCTGCAGTGGTGTGTACTATATGCAGTGCTGCAGTAGCGTATAATGTTCGTAGTGCTGCTGTGTTGTGCACTGTTTGCACTGCTGCGCTAGTTTGTATTGTTTGCAGTGGTGTGTATTGTACTGTGATAAATGTCAGTGCGTTAAAATGGTTTACTCTGTGCTTAGGCGTACAATAAAGGATAAACATCCGGTGTGCTGATGCCGAGGTAAGCGGTTCAATCCCCTACACCGGACAGCTGGACTAAAATGTTGACCTGTCGTCCTTGACTTGGGGACGTTAATTATAAGTACCTCTGAAGTCGAAGTGGATTCGCCTGATCACGAAGGACACTGTTAATAGGGAAAGCCAATCCACACTCAGAATTCCGTCCACCACTACTATAAATAGTGTGTATGGTCTAGTCTTGAGTTCAAAACGAGGGAGCGCAAAAAAAAAAAAACAAGCAGTAAAGGATTCTACTCCTTGCTGTTGGAGCCGCCGAAGCGTAGAGGTTAGACGCTGGCTTGCCAGCCCGGCTGTCATGAGTTCAAATTTACTTCATGGTGGATGTTAATAATTTACTTAGCCTTCCAGATCGATTCAGCCTAACATGGATACCAAGACATAGCTGGGGAAGCAAAGGCAACCGTTTACATATTAGAGTTGCCTCGCCCTCTGTCTGCCTGTCATTCTCTCTCATTCTCATTGTCTACCACGGAACCGGTCATGTGATTGATAGAGACAGTGCGTTTCACGCGTTGTTTAATACACAAAATAGTCGCTTGTTAAAGTTTGCAGAAGCCATCATGATTAATCTACATAGGCCAGTTTTGTGCAAAGCTGAAAGACATCATAGTCATTTTAAAATTACCGTGGTAGACAATTGACATTGTTGTGTGAACATGTGTATATTTCTGCTTGAAGGATTTATCTAGTTATTTTACTTTATGTTGTGTGAATTCTGCAATATGTACCTGACGAGATGCAGCAAATTATGGCAGGAAATAAATCGTGCAATCTTTTGTTTGTGCCTTCGTTACTAAAATAACCACGCTGTTAAATGAATATTCTAATCAACATTGTTAATGATAAATGGGCATGAAAGAATGAATGAAATAAGTAAGTGGAAAATTAATTGATCAATACAAAATAATAAGAAAACGTCATAAGTGGAAATAACAATTAAACGTTAATAAACCTGGGTATTTAGCTGGGAAGACTGTTAGTATCAGATATATAGAGGAGGTGTTACAAGGATTTCGTTAGTTCACAGTTGTCGTGATCATGAATCCGTTTACTTACTTGTCTATCTACACAGGAAAGTTACAGTAGACCCCCTATCTCTGTGTCTTTACCCTCTCTCTCTCTCTCTCCCTCTCCCTCTCTCTATCCTTCTCGCCTTCACACTCTCACTCCCTCTCCCCTTCCCTCTTCCTCTCTCTCCCCATCTCTCTCTCCCTCTGTCTCACTCGCCCTCTCTCCCTCTATCTCTCTGTAATGTTGCAGTCGACTGGTCTACATTGAGTCGTGCATGTATCTCAAGGTTTGCTCTGCTGGTGTGACTAGATCAGGACCAGGACTCACACAGCCCTAGACCTTAGGGCACCCAGTCGCGCTGCGGTTTGTCCGTAGATTTAATCCCCAGTCCGGCTAAGGTTCCAAGAATCGTCAGTCATCTTGGCCGAAGTTCCGCTAGCGGTCTAGCATCCTCACTATTTACTGAACATGCAAGGGGGGGGGGGGGGGGGGGGGGGGGAGGGGGGAGAGCTCTGCAACAAGGTCCCTAAGGCGATGGCACGTAGGGAGGAAAGTCTCCGAACTAAACTTACTGCGTAAATAAACTCACATATATTGTTGGCGCTGATAGAAGTAGAAGACAGAAGTATTAGAGTTGAGAACGCACTAGACAACATACACATTTATGGCTATAGTTACCGACTGGGATTCGAACCTGTCACCTCCAAATGACAACAGCTCCTCCCTGCAGTGTACTTTGACTCAACACCAACTAGACGCTCCTAAAAATGGTGTCTTCATTAGCCAAGTCTTTCATCCACATGAATTCACAACTATGAACTATGGACAGAATTCGTATCTAACCATTGAAGTAACACCATAGGTCTCAGAATGTTTATATTGGTTTATATTAATTTCTGTGGTTAGATATGTTGTCTAGTGGGTCCTCTAGTCTCTACTTCTCTCTTCTACTTCTAAGACCGCCAGACAATACGTATGTGTTTATTTATGAACTGTCTTGGTGGCCTCCAAGGATTCTCAAATTGATAACCTCACTACGGCAGACTCAAGCAAATTTTAGAATTGACGCGATCCGCATGTCAGCGCATCGGACTTAACAGTCCAAGCTCAATGCCTTGCAGACGCCCCGCAACCAGTTGCCACACCCGGTGCTCTCGCTTCACAGGGAACCCACGATAGCTCGTGATTTTAGCATCGTGGTTATTACTGAGAGTCGCCGTCTGTGGCTGGAGACAGTCGACGCAGTTTCACAATCCCGACGTATTGGACCCGAAGTCAGCCATAGGTCTTCATTTTGGGGACATATTTTTGCGTTGATTTTCACAATGGTATGAACTGTTCAGACAGCAATGAAAAACTACTGGACGTAAAATTAACTTGAAAATCACAAACAGCAAATAAATTGTTTCCCTGAGTGTTGTATTATACAAGTATTAAATGAATCGCGCATGTTTCTCAATTTGTGTTACCCGGAATGTTACAGTGGATTTGTATTCCTGTAAAGAACATGCGACTAATCTGTTGTTGTTGTTGTTGTTGTTGATGTTGTTGTTGTTGTTGTTGTTGTTGAGACGGCATCCGTAAATATCATTATTTATCTGTTAGCTTTTGCTTTGTTCTGAATCTCAATACTTATGCTTCAGAGTTGAAATGACTGCAGCGTTCGCCTATGACGATTGATACAGGGTGGGTACATGCCTTTATAGTTTGCAATGACACGCCAGGTTCACCATTCCATTTGAATGTAAGGCCGATCCATCACTGTTGGCACTTGTCCAGTATGTTTCAGGAAATGATTAACAAATACACTTAATTGTGATGAACTTTCTATGTATGTTTGACATGTTGTCAATGCCAAGTATAAAGGATTTGTGTCAGGGTAAACACATTTCCATGAAATGATTTTTTGTTTTGTATTGTATGCTGGAACTGAACTCTCTGGTTAAAAAATGTATTCTTATTTTTCTGTTTGCTTGTGGGATAAAGTTTGATCACGTTGATTACCAAAGACAAAAAGATGAACTCTTTACCCACATCCCCCGACATAAAGTGACACTGAGAGTCAGAATAGGAAAAGCGATGTTGAATATAATGTTTTAGACAAGTTGGTGAAGTGAAAACATTGGGATATGCATTTTATAGGACGAGAAGAGTAACTGAAGAAATGAATGAACTGGTGCAATTCGTGTTTGGACATCAAACCCCGTATCATCATCATCATCATCATCATCATCATCATCATCATCATCATCATCATCATCATCATCATCATCATCATCATCATCATCATCATCATCATCATCATCATCATCATCATATCATCATCATCATCATCATCACCATCATTCATCATCATCACCATAATCATCATCTACATATATCTTGCACCACCCGATGAATTTAGCTCTTTATGTTTGCCAAACTTGTTATTCGAATACGACCATCAAGAAGCGTGTTTAACCTCGGCTAACAACACGACTAATCCATTGAAAACACTTCGTTTACATAAATTGACTGAAGAAGTACATTGTCCATGTCTGTTTATAGCCTGCAGTTACCCTATGTGGGAGTTGTGGAGGTATAGACTGTATTCCATATATTGTGAAAGTACGCCTGCTCCGTGGCTAAAGGCTTGCGAACTCGGTTCGTGAGCCGGGTACCAGGCGTTCGAAGCTCAGCTGCGACCGATTTGTGCAGCAGACCGTGTCGCGTTGTGTTATACCGTGTTGGTATGGGAGCTGGTCGTTCAGAAAGCAATAGCAAACTATTGAAGGTAACACTTGCCTAGTACATCAATAGCAGCTGAAAAATGCTGGTGTTGACTGCAACGTCCCGTAAGGGATACGCAACAAAACAAAAAATGATTACATTGCCAACTCCGTGGCGAAAGGTTTACGGACGCGGTTCGTGAACTCGCATACCCGCGTTCGAAACATAACTGCGCGAGTTTTGGCAGCAGACCGCGTTGAGCTGGGTTTTTTTTTAACGAAAAGGTATGGGTGCCGGTCGTTCAGAAACAACGGCAAACTACTGAACGTAATCTTGCCAAGACATCAACAACTGCAAAAAATGCTGGTGTTGACTGCAAACGTCCTGTAGAGGATATGCAATTAACTTTAATGATTACATAGTAATGTGTTCCATGTATTATGAGAGTAATGATCACATAGTAATGTGAGATGCCTGAAGTAAACCAGGCACGAATTAATCATCTCGTGTCTGATCATTAGACGGAGAAACTCAACGCCTGTGGATAAAAACAGGAAAGATTGAATTCTTGCTCTCTCTCTCCTTCTCCGTCTGCTCACTGCTTGTTGGCTCGCCTACTCAGCCGTCTCTTTGTGTACCACTATTATTAATCTAAAGGCGGTAAAGAATTAAATATCTAGGTACGTGGGTACATCAGATGGGCGATTTATCACTGACAGTGAGAGCAGAATCGTCTGTGTGTTACCAGGGTCCATAATAGAAGCAAAGAATAGCAACGCTCTAGCATGATGTAAGAGACGACTAAGGAGAGTTGGTGAGAGTGGTGTGGCATTTTGTTTCGATAAAATATCTGCAAAAGCTTTAATTGGGTATAACCCGGTTAGTGATAGAATCCTCGCTGTCAGACGTAAAGGCCATCCAAAAACACAACTCTTATGCCGATTTATGCATCTACTGCAACAACAGAAGAAGACGAAACTGAGGATTTTTACAGCATACTGCAAGACACTTTACATAAGATGTGTCATAATGACATAACAATAATAATGGGAGATTTTAATGCAAAAGTGGGTAGAGGAAGAGATGAACATGAGAGACACATTTTAGGAAAATTTTGATTGAGAAATAGAAATGATGCAGGCGACAAAATTAATTGAATTTTATAAGTTAAGGATAGCCAACACAATTTTTAAACAACACTCAAGAAGACTCTTCACGTGGAAGTCCCCAGACAATAGTACCAAAATCCAGATAGATTATATTTTAATACAAAGAAGATGGAGATTAAGCATAACATCTGCAAAAAAAACGTACGAAGTGCAGACTGTGATACAGATCACCAGTTATTAGAAGCAGATGCGAAAGTAAAACTCAAAAAGCTTACCCGAGGACCAAGGCCACTTCGTTTTGATCTCACAAAAATACTAGATGCATACAAAGTAGAAGTGAAGGATCGTTTTGGGGCCTTGATGCCTATACAATAGGAATTGACACCTGATGAATTGTTAGTACAAGCTAGAGATAGCTTGATAATTGCAGCAAAAGATTTAAATCCCATCAAGAAAAAGCAACATAAGCCATGGATTACATCAGACACGTTAGAATAAATAAAACAACGAATGGAACTGAAACAGAAAGCAGGTGAATCCGATAACAGCAGGATGAAGTATACATCTTTAACTCAAGAAATAAGAAAGAACACAAGAAAGGACACAAACCAATATATACAAGATTGCTGTACCATATTACAGCGATATCATAAGACTGGAAGAGATTACGAAATGTTCAAAGAAACAAAGTTATTGACAAGAAATGTTCAACCTCAATTAAATGTTATCTGTGACAAGTTGGGAAATACCTTTACAGAATCTAAACAAATTCTAGAAAGATGGCACGAATACTGCATTGGAATGTATGATATGAATAACAGGCTTGGCCAATAAAGAACCCGAAGAATGGTAAATCACCTGGATGCGATGAGATACCAGCTTAACTCATTAAAGCGGGAGAAGAAGAAATCATACAAATCGATCACACATTATTTAAAAAGATATGGACACATGGTATGTGGTCAAAAGATTCAAAGAGAACTTTCTTCATTCCAATACCAAACAAGGACAATCTGAAATTATGCAGCAACTATAGAACTGTTGCCCTGATCAGTCATGCAAGTATTATTCATCTAAAAATCATGATGGGAAGACTTCGTAAAAAATGGAAGAAGAAATTAACATGGTTCAAGCTGGATTTAGACAAGGAAGAGGAAAAAGAGATGACATACTCAACGTGCGTTTAATAATAGAGAAGTGTAGAGAATTTAATGTAAACCTATTCTCATGTTTTGTGGAATATTCAAAAGCATTTGACTGTACAACATCAGGAACTTTAGGAAATCACGAGGAATATGGGCTTTCCATCACATGTAATACACCTCACAGAAATGTTCTATTTAGACCAGTGGTTCTCAACCGGTGGGGAATCCCCCCCCCCCCCCCAGGGGGAAATTTTAGGGTTTTCAGGGGGGGGGGGAGGGATGAAGATAATTTCAAGATCGCGTTAATACAAGAACCGATTACTTGATATTGCTGTTCCCTTCATACCTTACAGTTATGCATGTCTCATCCTTCTAAAATTCATTTTATAAAGTAAGTAGACCCACAAATCACGTTTTATGTGGATGTCTAGACCTGTTTTAACATATTTACCATCCATGTTTACGTATACTGTGTAGGGGTGGGGGATGTTTAGGTAGGAAATATGAAAGGGGGGGGGGATGACGTTCTGAAAATACGGTGAAAAGGGGGAGGGGGCACGGGCCAAATTTTTGATAGGAAGGGGGGAATGACGTACTGAAAATATGGTGAAAGGGGACACGGGCCAAAAAAGGTTGAGAACCACTGATCTAGACCAACAAGCAGCGGTTAGAATAGATGGCGAGACATCAGATTGCTTTGACATCAAGCTGGGGTCCGTCAGGGCCGTGTTCTGTCCCCCTGTTTGTTTAACCTGTACGCCGAAAATATAATGAGAAATGTCAGAGATGATATAAACAGAGAGTTAAATGATGCCCTACATATCGGTGGTCATGACATACTAGAGATTCGATATGCTGATGATACAGTATTGTTATTCACATCACAGAATGTTATAGAAAACCTAAACACCTCAACCCAATTGAATAGTGAAAATCACAACTTATATCTTAACATAGAAAAAACAAAGATACTGCATACATATAAAACTACTATGGAGAAAGAAATGTATGTTAATGAGGGAAAATTGGAGGTGGTGGAAAATTTCGAATATCTTGGGTCATTGATTACCAACAATGATGACACAATGAAAGAAGTTAAAAGACCAATATCTATTGCTCTTAAAAGACTAAAACAACTGAATAAATTATGAAGAGGGACACATAGAACTACACACTCGAGTGATGTGGTTATCTACACAGATGGTTTGGTGTCAAGAGGTGAGAGAAGTGGCTGGGGGTTCATAGCCAAAGATAATGGTCGATGTTTGGGACAGAAGAGCCTGGCATATGATACCAAAACATCCAGCTTAAGAATGGAAGTGGAGGCAGTCACTGCGGCTCTCCGCTGGATGGAGAATACGACACACACACACACATCGTGATTGCAACTGACTCAGAAAGCACGCTGACGAGGGAAAGGACGGGCAGACTTCGTGCGGAGTGGCTTGCTTCGCTTCGGAGGTCACGGGTGACAAGCATCGCCTGGATCTTTTCTCCGGGGCATGCCGGTGTGCTGGGAAATGAACAGGCGGGCAGATTGGCTGGCTCTGCAGAACTTGGTGGAGTATTGATACATGACAAGGCAGACGTGGTTGCGGCCTTGTGGGAGCACGTGCACACCTCGGAGGAGCAAATGGATTACCATCGTCTGGCAAGAATGAGACAACGAGGAGTGTCGAAGGGATCTGGCCGACGCTCAACGCTCAGAGGAAAGGCGAGACGGACTTATAATCAGATTGCTACTGGTACTATTAGTGCTGGAACTCTTCGCTGGCTGCTGAGGATGGGGGACGGAGCACTTATGGGAATGCCCCGAATGCTGTGATGTCGATTCCTAAATCAATCAATCATAGAACTACACAAATTAGATTTTTAAGAGCATGCATCTTTCCTATTGCAACATATGCCGGTGAGACCTGGACATTTTCTAAATTGCTTTTTTAATTATATAACTGCATAGTTGGATACCTCTTGAAAATACAAATCCATCGGTACCTTATTCAAGTCTGTACGTCAAATGTAAGCTGAGATATTAATTTTTGTATGTCAGTTTATATTTAACATTGGCATATTGGTAACCCACTCTGGAAAGTGTGACCACAAAACAAGTAAGCTAAAGGCAGATAACTGCTCTTGGTTTTTTTGTGCTAAGGGGGATAACTCATGTTTTTATTTTGAACGCAAAATTCAAATGAAAACCTCAAACTCCCTCTTCCTCCAGCCTCTTCCTTCACTCCTAAATACTAGAATGGATGGTGAATGCAAACGTGCATCATTATAATCTCTCGTCGCTCTGAATAATCCATAAGAATATTAAATGATCATCGCTGTATTATGACACGGAAAACCGCTATATTCCCGCCATTGAAATTTAACATGACGCATCTTAGCATACGTTCTTAATAATTTCTGTTTGGGATGACCCCCGTCGACTAAAATATTTGAAAATTTCACAGTACGCGTAGGAATGGATGCTCAATTTAATTATTTATACTAAATCAAGCGCAACGTCTATATAACGAGTACTATATATATCCTTAATACCGGGGGACAATAACAAGAAAACGTAAATCGCCGGTTTGAAACATCGCGGGCAAAGTTCGGTAACTGAAAATGTAGTACCTATCCTGGACACTTACTAAACAAGTTAAACCGCGCATAAATGCCTTTGAAAATAAATATTATAGGCGAGTTCTATGAATATCTTGGATAAAGAAAAGAACAAATGCATCCATACTCCAAGAGCTGAATATAGAAGAAGAAGGCTGCTATTAAAGACGATAAAACAAAGAAAATTGAAATATTTGGTCACTTGAAACGTCACGAAAGTTTGAAGAGAACAATAATGGAGGGGTATATGCCAGGGAAGAGGGGAAGAGAAAGGCTAAAGAGAAAATGGCAGCAGGATGTCGCGGATGATCTCCAGATGGGTGTTTCGGACGTGGGACATCTTGCTTATGATCGAGAGGTTTTCCGGAAGGTTGTTATGGGAGCAAGGTTCTGCAAAGGACATGCTACTTAATGAATGAATGAATGAATGAATGAATGAATGAATAAATATCCATCCATCATGTGCCATGCCGGAAAGCGTGGGCGGTCATGACTCGCCATTTCACTCGATCACCAGAGTCGTGAATAATCTCAATGTTCCTGTCTCGACTATGCCACGTGGCCATGCCATCCAGGTATTTACTTCTCGGTCTTCCCCTTGGTCTGTTCCCTTCTATCTTGCCTGTTGTCACAAAGTTCTCCAATTAATTTCGCCTCAAAAATCTTTGTCTGTCTACGTCTAATTTCTCTAATCAGTTTACGATTTTCATTTGTTTCCTGTAATACTTGGTTATTGGTTTTTCTGTCTGTCCATGGTATTCTTGGCATTCTTCTCAGAAACCACATTTCTACAGCCATCAGATGTTTTTTTTAGCTTGACTGCTCATTGTCCAAGTTTCACATCCATACAAAAGAACAGACTCTATGTAGCACCTCAACACTCTTTTCTCGTTTCAATAGACATGTATCCATTACCTATATTTCCTACTTCATAATGAACTAGGCACATTTCAAGAAGGTAGTTTGCCGTTGCTTTCCTTCCTTGGCAGTGACCATACTGGTCGGTGACGCCAGCCATTGTCTCGTGAAAGAGATCCTCTGCCTACAGTAGCGAAAGTTGAGACCATAACTAACAACTATCTGTCGGCTGCCCTCAAAATTTCCTGCCTTCCGTGGCTTCTTGTGAACACTTCCAATAAACAAATACGAAATAACACCACATAATCCTTAGGAAAATACTAAAAACAGCGTCTCCTGAAGAATGAACACTAGGTCGTCGCCATTTTTACCGGAAGCTTCTATAGAATGTTCAATAACTGAGCGCAGCATATACACAGCATTTCCTGTACCCTTTCCATCTACAAACCCACATTGTTCTTCCCCTACTTCAGGTTGTATTTTCTTCCTTACTCTTTGCATGATAATTCGTAGCAGAATCTTCGTGATGTAAATCATAATACTAATTGTTCTATGTTGATCATATTCCAAGGCTCCTGATTTCTTTGGAATTGCAATAAATACATAATTACATAATTCAGAAGGTATATCTCCAGTATCATATATTATGTTCAGCAGTCTGGCTACTTGATCTATTCCATATTCTTTTAAAGCTTTAATCATTTATGTTGTGATGTTATCTGAACCGGGGGTCTTGCCAGCTTTCATAAGTTTACTAACATTCCGAACCTACATCTTCAAAATTGGTGGTCCTTCATTATTAAATCGAATATCATACTGTTCATCTCTGTTATCATCATAAAGTTTTTTCACATAATCTGCCCATACATGTAGAATATTATCTTTTTCTATTATGATTTTTTCCATATTTAGTTTTTAGACAGCCTGCTGATGTACTTGTTCTTTTATTAGTAAGTTCCTGAATTCTTTTGTGTACTAAATTGGTATTTTGACTGTGTGTTGGTTTTCAATTACTATGCAATTTTTCTTAAGCCATGCTTATTTTGCCTCCTTACATAATATTCTGACTTGTCTGTGAATTTCTTCACATTTGGCAGGATTATTTTTGTTGAGTCTTCTTATTTTCATTAGTTGTAAAATTTCTTCAGTCATCCATTTCTTACGACGCACCTTCTTTAATTTTGGAATAGTTGTTTCTGCAACCAAACTGACTGAATTCTTCAACATTTCCCATTCATCATCCACATCTTGAAATAGGATCTCTAGATCATATAATATATCAAATCTGTTCTGTACTTCTATGTTGAATTTGTTTTGTATTTCCTTGTAATTTTTCAATGTACACAGATCATATTTAATGTTTTCTGTTAGATACTTGACTTTCTTTAACGTTACCCTCAATGTACCTGTAAGTAATCTGTGGTCACTATAACAATCAGCACTGGGAACTGTTTTTGCAATTGTTAACGCATTTCGAAACCTTCTGCTAATTAGAATGTAATCAATCTGCTTTCTAATCCTGCTATCAGGACTCTTCCGTGTCCATACTCTTCTAGGGTGTTGTTTAAACCAGGTGTTTCCTACCAATCATTTCCTGCTATTTTGCCCATTCTACAAGTCTGTATCCTCTGTCGTTTCTCTCTCCCAAACCATGGTTTCTCACTGTATATCCATCCCCTTGATTTCCCACACTTGCATTGAAGTCTCCTATTATGATGTTTACTTCTGAATTTTTACATTTCTTTAAAGCAGACTCTATGACATTATACAATTCCTCTTAACTATCTTCACTGGATTCTCCTGTTGAGGCATATATTTGAATAACATTTATGCTAAAAGGTCTTCCGCTTAATTTATCTAGTAAAACTCTGTCTGACACAGCCCAATATCCGTGAAAAGATTTAGATGTTTGCCGATCCAAGATAATTGCTACCCCTCTTTGTCGATCTTCTCCTCCAGAATAAAAAATCTTAAAATCTTCATCTATCATAATGCCTGCTCCTGTCGATCTCGTTTCGCACATCACTAATATATTAATTGTCTCTATTTTCATTTCTTGTTTAATGTTATCTAATTTTTCGTCGTCGTTTAACGTCCTAACATTTCATGTTGCTAACGTTAATGTCTCCGTCCTTGTCTTGTGATCTGTAATTAGGCGAATCATATAACATTAAAGGAAGGTCAAATATACACAAATATGCACACAATTTTATCTATGTACACTGAAGACTGTGGAGATAAAAGATAAATTCAACACAGAGGTAAAGAGCAGATTTGATGCATTAGTTGATCAGGGTATGCTATTTCATGATATGTCAGTGACCAGTGGGAGATATGGAAGAACTCAATCAGCTAGGCTGCAGAAACAACTATCCCACAATAGAAGATGACTGGACGTAAGAAATTGATGACGGAATACATCTTAAAACTCATGGAAATAAAAAGAAATAACAAGAACCACCATGAACAATATTTTGAGATTCACTGGAAAAATATAAAATATTGATAAGAGGCACCCAAAAAAAAAAAGGCATGGCTTGAGGAAAATTGTAGAGAAATTGAAAACCAATATAACACACCGAATACCAAATTAATGCACAACAGAATTAGTGATAGCACTAAGAAAAGAACATACACATCAACAGGTTGCCTAAAAACCAAAGATGGCAAATCATAATAGAAAAAGAACAGATTTTAAATGCATAGTCAGTTTATGTGAAAGATCTTTATAATGATACAAGAGAAGACTGGTATGCTATTCTGAATAATAATGAAGGAACATCAATTCTGAGGATGAAGGTCCAGAATGCTCTTAACCATCTGAAAACAGGCAAAATCCCGGGTCCAGATATCATCATATCAAAAATCATCAATGTCTTAGAAAAATATGGAATAGACGAAGTCATCAGACTGATGAAAACAGTATATAATACTAGAGATATACCTTCTAAATTATGTAAATCTACATTTATAGAAATCCCAAGGAATCAGGGGCCTTGGTTTGTGATCAGCATCGAACAATTGGCATAATGAACCACATCTTACAGATTTTACTAAGAATCACCATGGAATGACTTAGGAAGAAAATACAACCTGAAATAGGGGAAGAACAATGTGGGTGTCGATGGCAGTGAGAAATCGCAGATCACTGACATGCTTTAAAGCACATATGTACTTGTGTTTAAAAAAATGATTTAAAAGATGCGAGGATCTACTTCATGACATTGGATTGTATCCCACATGGCCTGGTCTCTTTTCGCAGGTCGGCCTATCTAATGAGTCGCACAGATCACCAACTCAGTAGCTCCAGCGACAACTTCCGGGGGTCTTCTAGAATATTGCCCTCACGAAACGAATGATAGAGTCCGGAACCGAACCGTCAGCCTTCGCAGCTCAAGGCAAGCAGCTTAGCCACTTGGCCACGGAGAAAAAAACATGTTACCCGTGGGTCTAGACTTCCCGTCTGCGCCTCACATGTCTATGTGTTTCAGCAAAGCGTTGTCGTCCTTAGGGTTATAATAAGTATCGATCTGCATTGCATTCTTTGTGGTCCTCCATTTTCTCTGTGTCTATTTTTTGTCCGTTCAATAAGCATCAGGTTTAATTTTACACATTAACCCTCTTATTTATTTAATAAATTGTGAATATCCGCAACACACTGTATAGCTGATTCTTGTCTAAGTAACAGTTTGTGATGATCAGTTATTGTCGTTGCTGTCGTTGCTACTTTCGTTCCTCTTCTGTGTCTGCTTTTTCTTTTGTAATTGTTTCTACTAATTATTCTCCTAATCCGCTATCCAGATATCGCAAAGGGGAGGAGAAGAGATTGACAATATTATCGAGATTCATTTAAAAAAATCCATAATGGCGCCATTACACATGGAAAACACTCATGCGCTCTCGGTCTCTCTCGGCATATTTCAAGGAGTATTGATGTTGACTGCGATCTTAGTGCATCGGTCTCGCATTGCGCAAATGGATGTTTTGATATCTTTCAATGTTATGATAGGAAAGTGTCTACTATCTTTACTGTTTTATATGCTACTATATCTGTATTCCTGAAATATGTCTTTCCTTCCATGGTCACAGAAGGCCGTCTGTTTCTTCCTTATTTATGCAACGAAGTTCTCTTGTGTTTTGGATTCTTTTAGAGCAGTGGTTCTCAACCGGTGTGGAATTTCCCCCCCCCCCCCCCCCCCCGGGGAGAATCTTAGGGTTTCCAGGGGGGGGGGGGGGAATGAAGACCATTTCAAGATCGAGTTAATACAAGAACCGATTACTTGATATTGTTTTTCCCTTCATACTTTACAGCTATGTACGTCTCATCCTTCTAAAATTCATTTTATAAAGTAAGTAGACCCACAAATCTTGTTTTATGTGGATGTCTAGACTTGTTTTAGTATATGCTATTAAATTTACCTTTCATTTTTACGTATACTGTGTATTGGTGGGGGAATTTTTAGATAGGAAATATGAAAGGGGGGGGGGGGGAATGACGTTCTGAAAATACGGTGAAGGGGGACACGGGCCAAATTTTTGATAGGAAGGGGGGTGGCGTTCTGAAAATATGGTGAAGGGGAGCACGGGCCAAAAAAGGTTGAGAACCACTGTTTTAGAGCATCTTCCTAGGTCATTACCGCTGTCCATGCATTCGATATTTTCTTTTATGGCTTACTTGATTATTAAATGGCCATGATTCACAGCCCCACGTTACACTTGGTTATTATTCAGAATCAAATTGCTGTTTATTCTTCATGACTCATTAGGGTATATATATATTTATGATTTGATTTGTTATTTGATTAATAAAATGCAGATTTCTGTTGAAGTAAATGTGTTTGTTACTCCTGAAATACATATTCTATCCAATATTATTCAATCACCCGAATATTTTAATTGCCCTTCTCTATTGGATCTAATCACGGCTATTTTCTTTAATTATATTTTCTTTAACTATATTTTCACCGTAACCCGATTCTTTGATATTGCCATCATGCCTTTGTGTCTGCCTCACTAAAGACTGTCTCTGCGTGTTCTATCACCGCAACATCGCTAATTATCCGTTGTCAACATAGATGCCTTGCTAGGAAGACAGTATTATCAGCTGTGTACATTACGCTAACAAGTCTGCAATTCCTTGTTATGAAGACCTTATTATCATTTGTGTGCATTACGCTAACAAGTCTGTAATCCCTTACTAGGAAGACAATATTATCAGCTGTGTACATTACGCTAACAAGCCTGTAATCCCTTGCTAGGAAGACAGTATTATCAGCAGTGTAAATTACGCAAACAAGTCTGCAATCCCTTGCTAGGAAGACAGTATTATCAGCAGTATAAATTACGCTAACAAGTCTGCAATCCCTTGCATAATTTCTTTAATCCTCATTATATTGCTACTTACACATCATCATATAATGTGTCACATAATGTGTCCAGCTAAATACTAAATGGAATGGGCGCTCATGTATCGCCAATGATCTCGGTCCTTGTTCTGAATTAATTCAGTTAATGATATTCCCCAATACAATCGTATTTGGCAATCCAGCATCATGCACGAAAGTCCACCTCTACTTCTTCTACTCCTGCTTATTCTAATCGCCCAAAGCCCATCTCCTCACTGCATGTACAAAGAACATTGTCTCATCTTATATAGTTGTAGATAATATTTTACTTTCTTAACCTTTCTCTGGGACTCGTTGTTAGATGCTCTAGCGGTCCAAAGTTTTCGCAACATTCGTCTCAGGAACCACATCAATGTCAGTTGCTTGCAAGCTGCCCTGATGTGTTCATTTACATTCCAAACATATTAACTGCCATACAACAGAACAGGGTTCTATACAACATGACAATACTGTAAGATCTGATAGTTAATAATAGTGGCTTATTACGTACGGTAATTTTTCACCTTCTGAAATAGAGTTTTGCCCAGACAATTGTGCTCTTATTCTATGCCACGCATTTTCATCTAATGTTATTACTGTCCTGATATTTAATTGTTTTGACTAGGTTAAGCAATTTTTCTTGTCTTTTTAATATCACATTGTGTGTTATCTCTTCCTTTGATACGACAGTTGTTTTTGTTTTCATGATATTCAGGAAAGTCAATTTCATGTACTCTCTTTGGGATGCAGAGGTGTTTCCAAGGCACCAGGGCCGGGTTATATACTTGCCAAGACCTATTGACGCGTCCTCGTCGAGCGTCCTGGGCAACAGGTCCCTTTGGGGTCCTGGCTAAAGTCAATAGGATCGCCGATTCCTCCGAAGTCAGAGAGTGTCTGCCTGTACGGCGAGGAACCACCAGTCTGCACACCAATAAGCCAGACATGGGACAACGGATACTCATGCAAACCTCAGGTCCTGTATGACATCACACTGATGTTGGACAACAGGATGTCTTCATCCGACATACAGGACTTCGCGTTGGAGCTCAAGCCAAGGAACACAAGCAAGCAAGCAAGCATGTACTCTCTACTGCTACGATGACTAAAACCCAAAAGTCTTTACAACATATACACAGAAATAATATTTTACACAAGTCGAACTGCCTGGACTTAACATCAATGGAAGACTCGTTAACAATCTTAGGTGTACTGACAATACAGTGTTACTAGCAGAAAGTGAACACGAGCTACAAAACCTAGTGGATCAAGTAAAAAAGGATAATGCAGAATGTGACTTAGATAGTAACATCCAAAGAAAAAAGAAAGACACACAAACTATGGTAATTAGCAGTGTAAAGGAGAGGCCATCAATGAACATCACAGTAAACGGGGAGAAACTAGAACAAGTAACAAGTTTCTGCTAGTTAGGACATGTAATAACAGATGATGGCAGAAGTGAAGCATAAATCACAATGAGAATAGGAATAGCCAAAATTAATCTCAACATCATAAAATCAGTATTATCTTCTAGAGAAATTAATAACACATTAAAAATGAGAGCTGTCAAATGTTATGTATATTAAAGACTACTATACAACACGGAAGCTTGGACAATGAACAAGCAATTAGAAAGTCGAATAGAGGCCCTGGAGACGTGGATAGACAGAAGACTATGTCGCATTTCATGGAAACATAAACAACACATTCAGAGGTTCTAGAAAAACTAGGAATGAAAAGAGAGTTGATGAAATAAATAAAAAAGAGGCAAGTGAAATATTTCGGCCACTTAACAAGACATAACACTCTTACAAAAATCATACTGGTGGGTAAGGTTGATGGTAAGCGATCAAGAGGTAGACAATGATATATATGATCACATAGACATCCACTTTAAATAAAGTTTTAGAACGTTGAAACAAAACAATCAGTATCTCATTAATAGGGGAGGGGGATGTTGTGAAACTTCACACAATTAGATAATGAATAAATAAAAGCATGAACTAATCCACCTGTTTCAAATATCACAAGTACTGTTTTCAACAACTGACACTCTGGCACACTACTGCCCCAGCTATAGACCCACCTCTGATTGAAACATGTTATAAAGTAAATATTTATTCAACAGCATGTGCTTGAATGTAAGTCCAAACAACTCTGTGTTCCATACGATGTGGATACCACAGGATACACATCAAAGTCTGTCCTGATTGTCGACCAAATTTACATTTTCCACTTCCTGGAGCAAGCAGCAGATATCATCATCTACCCTTAGAGAACGCAAAGGAAGCTTAACCGAGCATCGAGACACTAATACCTAACACTGTAATAAAATTCTCGTGGGCCTATCAAAGTTTCCCCTTTTAAAGTCCAACTGACATGAGAGACTTTGATTACCAAGTGTAATACGGGATCGCAAAGACGTAGTAACAATTCCAATAACAGCTCTGATGGGCCCACCACCGTCTGAGCTCTATTTTATAATCACAGTGTTGGCTGTATAAAATACGTGGCAGCCTCCAGATGGAAGCCACAGACGGTAAATGTTGGACACTAAGAGAGCTTTATGGGAGCTATCGACTGTGGTAACATCTTGCTGTAATCCGGGTAATTGTCCAGTACTGTTAATTTAAACCTTCCAGCTGTTAGTGACGTGGTCTCTGTTTTTGGAATGGCCATGTTTATATACACAAACTTACGCGGTACTGAGTGTTTGTTGTGCTGTTCATGGTAAATAAAGCTGCACGGTGTTGAAAATGTCAACTGAGACAAAAAATACATGGTGTGCCAAACAATCTTGTATGTCAGGCGTTCATAACGGAAATAAGGCTTAGTATGACTGGTGCGTTCATCGACAGAAAACCGAGCCCACACACGGTATAACAGGTGCGTTCATCAACAGAAAATCGAGCCCATGCACGGTATAACTGGTGCGTTCATCGACAGAAAGCCGAGCCCACACACGATATAATTGGTGCGCTCATTGACAGAAAACCGAGCCCACACACGGTATAACTGGTGCGTTCATCGACAGAAAATCGAGCCCACACACAGTATAATTGGTCCGTTTATCAACAGAAAACCGAACCCACACACGATATAACTGGTGCGTTCATTGACAGAACATCGAGCCCACATACGGTATAACTGGCGCGTTCATCAACAGAAAAACCGAGAAAGAAACGCACAGATACAAGCGAATATATCCACAACATATCTTCGTGCCAGGTCATGCGGGAGTACAAGGAAATGAGCGGGCTGACAAGCTCGCAGGTGAGGCTACTGTGGAGGGCGGACGCGCCATGGACCAGGCTGACATTCTGAATGCTCTACGAGAAGTGAGACTTTTGCGAGAACCAAGTGATGACTGTGAATCTACAACAATGGCCAGACTGCGGGAGCAGCAAATTAAAAGAGGGGTGGCCAAACAAGAACATTACGCAGGAAGCCAAAGAAGATTGATAAACCAACACAGAACTGGCGTCGTTAGCCGCTACACGCTGCGGGATTTGCTGAGGAGGGGATCCGAGCACTTATGGACTGAATGGTTCGATGTGCAACGAGGATGATCTGTCGACTAACTAACTAACTAACTATATCCACAACAAACTTTATCAACCAAAAATAGTCTTGTTCTTTTGCTTGTTGATAGCGACTTTAGTTGAAACGGCCGCTTGCATCTAAGTGTGTCTTTCCCTTTGGTCGAGCTTTCCAGTTGTATTGTGTTTTACTTCGCGTTAAAGAACCATAGCTTACAACAAACAGACAGATACATGTACACACCCAGCTGACCACAGATCCTGTCTGTAGTTATTGACATATTTAAGAACCGTTTCCAACTGTACGTCCTTTCATGGCTGTCATTACGTTTGTGTTCAAAGCAGACTTTACTCGCACTTCAAAATACAATTAATTTTGTGTGGGTACTGATAAAAGGGGAAATACCGCCCGCCAGATGGAAGCACAAAACAAAACACAGCTTTCACATGCGAACAGATGTCCTGAAATCTGCATTAGTTAGTGTCAGTGCTTCAGTTCTCTGGGTTGGTGTAAACATTAGAGAATCGATCCGGTCCATTAAGAAAGTTTCGATTTCCCGCT
The DNA here is from genome assembly GCA_014155875.1 of Cepaea nemoralis. Taxonomy (NCBI): domain Eukaryota; kingdom Metazoa; phylum Mollusca; class Gastropoda; order Stylommatophora; family Helicidae; genus Cepaea; species Cepaea nemoralis. The sequence continues at coordinate 194,431 of JACEFZ010009577.1, read as the reverse complement.
GCAGCTAAACTGAATCACTGGGTGCATACTGTGTATATAGATTTGTTTTTGTGGTGTGTTTATTCCAACGATTATAGTTCGCCTTACTAATGTTAAATACCAATTTCTTTGTCCATTCTAGGACATATATCAATCAACAGTGGCATTTATTCATGTGTGCTTGGTGTAGGACGGAGATATGCAGTATATGATAGCGGTCGGTTTATACTGGTGTAGTTTCCTCCGCTGTACCCTTTGTCCCCAGTATTCTTGATTAACATGATTAATAAAGCTATCTTTTACCACCCCATAAGCTTTTAAATGTTAGTTATTTGCTTATCCTTTTCAGGATGTAGCAGTCAACCCCAGCACCAGCATTATTTGGCTGCTCGTGATTAATGGGCAAGAATATGCTCAGTGGTTTGTCATTGCTTTCTGAACTTCCGGCACCTATACCATTTCATAAAAAACCAACGTAAGGCGGTCTGCCGCCAAATCACCCACAGCTTTATTTCAAATATTCAACTGCAAAAAAATTATGCGGGATTATGAACTGCGTCTGTAACTCTTCGCCACGGAGCAGGCTATTGATTAGAGATTTTAAATACAAAGTCAAATCTAATTATTATAATTCCTATCACTACTTCTGCGAGATAACTGGCATGTAGAGCTAGACAGAAACATCTGATTGAAACAGCTCTCATTGATGTGCGCCTTTTCATATAATATACAATTATAATGCGCCCTTACGGTTCGGACGCGTACGAGGCCCTCACCTGTAGGACTTGGCTGAACGCCTCTAAGCCGGGTCCCTTGGGTTCCAGGGTCTGGCCATCACTCGCCATCTGCTCGTGGTGGCGTCTGCAGCCTACCTTGCGCCAGACGTATTGGTTACCCATTCCTCTGGAATACACAAGATTAGGCCGAGAGAGGGAACATGTCGTTTGGGCACCACATGTTTCTCTGAAGCTCTGCCCAGGCATTGTGATGGAATATTGGCCACATTCCAACTCACATACTTTGGTCTGTCAAGACTGCAAGGTGCCACTCACAATTATAATATAATAAATGGCATGTGGAGCATCTCGCTTAAGTACCGCATATTTTATTTCACTATGCTTGCTTATTTTTTTTTTTTAAATTTGTATTTCACATGGTTCCACAATATTGTGCTTTAAGGTAGTTACTATTTCTTCTTTCTTTGCGTATGTTGTTGTGGTTTGTTTCTTGTTGCTGTTTACGATGAAGGCTTATCCTCGCAAAATCCTCCGTTTTTGTGTGGTGTTGTTTTGTGTGGTGTATTTGTAATCGTGTGAAGCTGGCCCACACTTTGTGTTTTCTAATTGTTAGAACATGTGACGTAGAGTTTGCCTGCCTGCCTATCTGTCGGTCAGTCTGTTTGTCTGCCCGTCCACTGGTCCGACCGAGCGATCGAGCTACCTACCTGCCTGCCCGCTTGTCTGTCTGTTTGCCGATCGGTCCCGTTGGTTCGTCTGCCTGTTCGTTCTTCCGCCGCCTCTATGTCAGTATGTGTACTGCCTATATGTTTTGTTTCTTGAATGTGCCTTATAATTCGTCTAAACTATATCCAAAAAAAAAGATGTGACAATAGTTACTTTGCATACATAATTGTACAGCTTATTGTAAACTATGATGCGTCCCTTCATCTCCGTGTTATAATTCCCTTCTTGTAAATAGCACTCAATGCTTAAAATGTAGTCATTATTTTATAAGATGCCCCGGAGATCCCCCGCCGCTCTTCCTATATAGACACACTTTCTTCCTCTTCTGTACAGACACATTTTCTTCCTCTTCCTATATAAACACACTATTTTCATCTCCTATATAGACACACTTTCTTCCTCTTCTATATAGACACACTATTTTCATCTCCTATATAGACACACTTTCTTCCTCTTCTATATAGACACACTTTCTTCCTCTTCTATATAGACACACTATTTTCATCTCCTATATAGACACACTTTCTTCCTCTTCTATATTGACACACTTTCTTCCTCTTCTACACACACACACACACACACACTTTCTTCCTCTTCTATATAGACACACTTTCTTCCTCTTCTATATAGACACACTATTTTCATCTCCTATATAGACACGCTTTCTTCATCTCCTATATAGACACACTTTCTTCCTCTTCTATATAGACACACTTTCTTCCTCTTCTATATAGACACACTTTCTTCCTCTTCTATATAGACACACTTTCTTCCTCTTCTATATAGACATCCTGTCTTCTTCTTCTACACACACACACACACACACACACACACACACACACACACACACACACACACACACACACACACACACTTTCTTCCTCTTCTATATAGACACACTTTCTTCCTCTTCTATATAGACACACTATTTTCATCTCCTATATAGACACACTTTCTTCCTCTTCTATATAGACACACTATTTTCATCTCCTATATAGACACACTTTCTTCCTCTTCTATATAGACACACTATTTTCATCTCCTATATAGACACACTTTCTTCCTCTTCTATATAGACACACTTTCTTCCTCTTCTATATAGACACACTATTTTCATCTTCTATATAGACACACTTTCTTCCTCTTCTATATAGACACACTATTTTCATCTCCTATATAGACACACTTTCTTCCTCTTCTATATAGACACACTTTCTTCCTCTTCTGTACAGACACATTTTCTTCCTCTTCCTATATAAACACACTATTTTCATCTCCTATATAGACACACTTTCTTCCTCTTCTATATAGACACACTATTTTCATCTCCTATATAGACACACTTTCTTCCTCTTCTATATAGACACACTTTCTTCCTCTTCTATATAGACACACTATTTTCATCTCCTATATAGACACACTTTCTTCCTCTTCTATATTGACACACTTTCTTCCTCTTCTACACACACACACACACACACACACTTTCTTCCTCTTCTATATAGACACACTTTCTTCCTCTTCTATATAGACACACTATTTTCATCTCCTATATAGACACGCTTTCTTCATCTCCTATATAGACACACTTTCTTCCTCTTCTATATAGACACACTTTCTTCCTCTTCTATATAGACACACTTTCTTCCTCTTCTATATAGACACACTTTCTTCCTCTTCTATATTGACACACTTTCTTCCTCTTCTATATACACACACACACACACACACACACACACACACACACACACACACACACACACACACACACACATACACTTTCTTCCTCTTCTATATAGACACACTTTCTTCCTCTTCTATATAGACACACTATTTTCATCTCCTATATAGACACACTTTCTTCCTCTTCTATATAGACACACTTTCTTCCTCTTCTATATAGACACACTTTCTTCCTCTTCTATATAGAACACTTTCTTCCCCTTCTATATAGACACACTATTTTCATCTCCTATATAGACACACTTTCTTCCTCTTCTATATAGACACACTTTCTTCCTCTTCTATATATACATCCTGTCTTCCTCTTCTATACACACACACACACACTTTCTTCCTCTTCTATATAGACACACTTTCTTCCTCTTCTATATAGACACACTTTCTTCCTCTTCTATATAGACACACTTTCTTCCTCTTCTGTATAGACACACTTTCTTCCTCTTCTATATAGACATCCTGTCTTCCTCTTCTATACACACACACACACACACACACACTTTCTTCCTCTTCTATATAGACACACTTTCTTCCTCTTCTATATAGACACACTTTCTTCCTCTTCTATATAGACACACTTTCTTCCTCTTCTATATAGACACACTTTCTTCCTCTTCTATATAGACACACTTTCTTCCTCTTCTATATAGACACACTTTCTTCCTCTTCTATATAGACACACTTTCTTCCTCTTCTATATAGAACACTTTCTTCCCCTTCTATATAGACACACTATTTTTATCTCCTATATAGACACACTTTCTTTCTCTTCTATATAGACACACTTTCTCTCTCTTCTATATATACATCATGTCTTCCTCTTCTACACACACACACACACACACACTTTCTTCCTCTTCTATATAGACACACTTTCTTCCTCTTCTATATAGACACACTTTCTTCCTCTTCTATATAGACACACTTTCTTCCTCTTCTATATAGACATCCTGTCTTCCTCTTCTATACACACACACACACACACACACACACACACACACACACACACACACACACACACACACACACTTTCTTCCTCTTCTATATAGACACACTTTCTTCCTCTTCTATATAGACACACTTTCTTCCTCTTCTATATAGACATCCTGTCTTCCTCTTCAATGTTTCCCTGTCGAGGAGTGTAAGTCTCACCTAGTTATGTACCTCAAAGATCAGCGTGTGCGACTCCGGCATGCATTTGTATCAGGTTTGCTTTCTCTAGACATATTCTACATATGGTAACGGCCCCTATCAACCCGTGAGTAGATTTTCTTTCTCAACAATTTGGCCAGGGCAGCTTCCTGAATGCCTGCTCTATGCGATTTGTAACTGCCGTGGGATTTGTAAAGTGCCCAACATGCACACAGAGCCTCCTGTTTTTCGCCATTATGCGAGAGAGTTAGGTGTCTGATCTCATATACTTTCTCCCATTCTCTTTTCTATTAACTGATGTGAAATAAAAATGTCTGTCATTAGAATCACATCGGCGGGGCAAACTGGCAGGTATCCCATGCCTCTTAGAGATCCCACTCCTTATTTTCCACATATCAAATAGGTAAACATGAAGCCCCCCCCCCCCCCCCCCCCTCCCCCTAGTTTCCACAAATGACATAGCTTAACATAAAGACAATCTCCTAGACTCCACAAACCAAACGGGTAAAAAAATAAAGGAAGGCCCCTGCCAAATACTGCCTTCACATATTCAAGACCAGGGGTGGGAAAACTTTTAGTGCGGAGGGCCGCATTGACAAATGTAAAGCTATTGGCTGTTTCTCAAAATTTTTCACCAACTCAAGGCATTTCCTTTCCTTCTCTTCGGTCGTTAAATTGTATCCGAAATCGGGATGTTTTGTTTGATAATGTCTTTTTAATTGTACTCCTTGAAGACAGCCACTGACTCACGACAAAACAAGCAAATTGATTTGCTACCAACTTTTATAAAACAGTACATAGTTGTCCATTCATCATTAAAAACACGGCATTCATCTTCAGTCTTACGTTCGTTATTGACACTCATCATAACGATATATGAAATTCTGTAAAATTCAACAAAATAACTTAAAAACGAATTAAAATGTTTTATTTCTAATTGGCCTCGCGGGCCGCATAAAATCACTTGGCGGGCCGCATGCGGCCCGCGGGCCGTAGTTTGCTCACCCCTGTTCTAGACCATGGTGTAATGAGGCGACTGACCAGTCCCCATCTATTTCTCTATTTACCAGAAAAAGTCACAGAAAAATCCAAACCCCATTTTATGTAAAGATAGAGCACTTCCGGGGATATACTGTAAGAACAGTGAACATTGAACTGCTACTCAAAATCTTGGATAACTGGTTTTGTAAGTTAGAGCACTAATCACTATGCCAGAAGGCTGCTAACTGTAGTAGACCTTAATCTACCTTGTCATTCATTGGCTGGAGAGAAAATTCCATTCGGTTTCTATTTTCCGTTGTTTTTAAATATTGGCGGACTGTGTCTTTTGTGGGTATCGGCTCCACTGCACTGTCAGGCTTTCTTCTTGTCAGTTGATTTTTCTTGAGCATTAGCTTCATTTAGTCGTTAGGTGGGTGATGTGTGGTTGCTGTGTGACCTGATCATGAAGGACGATTGCGTATATGTTTCTCGAGAAGCTGGGGTGCGGTGGCAGCTCAGTGTTTGGAGGCAATAGAAAACATGATAAATAATATGTGGTTGCTGTGTGCCTGATTATGAAGAAAGATCCCATATATATTTCTTAAGTAGTTAAATAGATCATGGCGAGCCGTGATCGGAGCGATGTTATGGACATGACCTGCTTCAATATGATGCCGTGGGAATGGAACAGTTAATCATCTCTGGCAAGAGAGAGGTGATAGATAGGTGAAAACATGCATGCAGAGTGGTATCTTCAATTCAACAATCAAACATACTGATAGAACATTTCATGGGAAATGAGCAGCCGGCAAATTAGCGGAGTCTGCACCCCTTGGTGGGGTATAGGTGCGTGAAAAGGTAGATGTGGTTGGGGACCTTTGAAATCATGTGTTAGTGCAGAATAACGGGTAGATAATCACTGCTTGGTGCCACGACCCAAAAGTAGATAGAATTAGGGTTAAACCAGGAAGCGGCGGTGATGAATTAGATTCACAGGTCCAGAGAGAGAGAGTTAAAACACAAGTGACGAAAACAGTATTCGAAAACAGCTCACTAAAAGTGGAAACACAGGTACTGAGACGAACCTCTCTGAACAAGTATCTGGGCCGTTCCTTATGTTTTCCTGACTCCACGTCGTGATTCTAATCGGCGTGTATGTTAGAACTGCCTGTCTCCATGCTATCTCTGTATTTTTTTTTTTTTTAATTTTCAAAATATATTTAGGGCATTCATTGTACCTGGCGCTATGGTTGCCTTGAGACAAAGCTAGCACAGACATACCATTTACCTCCAGCTTTATATGGATAAACCATCGTCTAAGCAACAATAGTGTCATCAGATTCACACAGTCAAGAAACAATTATCAAGGTGTTAAAAGCAAACTATCACACTGTAAGCTATTGACTACATTCACTCATGTGTAAAGCCTCAACGTAATTCCTCGCCCACCCCGGACAAACATTCACATTCTTATCAGCGATCACGTCTGGCAGCGCCACAGCCAAACGACGGTACTTGTGTTTGATGAATGGGAATCTGTCATCATTGGCGGTGTCCGTGGATTGTTCTCTCGGCTCGGTGGCTCTGTCTGTGAGCATGCATGTCCTCAAGTGTCTGGCATGTATTTGTGTGTCCCAAATAATGATTGGTTTCCAGCTCAAGCAGTTGCCCTTGTAGCCAGAATGGTTGAGGAATCCGTGAACAGACAGACATATAAACACAAACATACAGACATATATACACTCACATACAGACATAAAAATATACAGATATCAGGCTGACAGACAGACAGACAGTCAGACAAACAGATAGACAGACAGACGGACGGACGGATGGGCGAACAAACCGACAGTCAGACAGGCAGATAGACGGAAAAACAGGCAGACAGATAGATGTGTGGGTTGGTGGGTAGACAAACAGACAGGCAGTCAGATAAGCTGACTTTAACGCCTTAATATAATTCTTTGATTGTAGTGTCTGTCTTTTTATGTTGCTTTCTGTTTGTTTATTTGCTGATGAAGGCTTGTGGAGGTCACGATCTCCATACAACTTGACTTCTGGGGTTCTGTTATTCGTGGAACTCTCACAGCTTTACGGCAACTGATCCCATTGCGTTTGAGTATCGAACTTCAGCATCAAAGTCTGGGATAAATGAAAAGGACAAAGTAAGAAAGAAAAAAATAACGACGGAAAGAATAAACAAAATGAAAGAAAGAAAGAAAGAAAGGGCGGAAGGAAAGAAAGAAAGAAAGGACAGAAGAAAAGAAAGAAATAAAGAAAGAAAGGAATGAAAGAAAGAAAGAAAAAAGAAAGAAAGCGAGAAAGAAAGAAAGAAAGAAAACAAAGAAAGAAAGAATCAGTCGTGAACAATTGTGTCTATGTCACTAAGACACTACATCTAAGGATAGAGGATTGAGATCGAAGGAACCAGCCAAGCCCACACGGGTTTATTGAACTAATACGTTAGACTTAGGGTAGCAAAGGAACGACAAAGACAGAAGCAACATTGTACAAGTCTTCCAGCCGCAGGGGCACATCTAAGCTGAGGACGCCCACAGTTCTGTCGGCCGTGAAGGGCGGTGGGAGCCGTCAGACTAGTGGCCTTATTGGAAAACAGCTGCAACGTAATCATAGTGATCTGTTTAATCTGAACAGACAAGGGCCGGTAATTGCTCTCACAACCTACTCGTCTCTAGCGCTTCCATTACGCAGACGGGATTTTGAATAGCGAAGTTGCCTCATTTATTTTCTGGGCAATTTCGCCGATTGTTTCCTCTCACTGAACGTACCCATGTTTCTTCTGACTTCAGGTCTGCTCACGTGACAGAAGACAGTTTACCACTTACTAGTGGATAATTAAAATCGTGATAGCAGAGTTATTAGCGCGCTGACTATAGCAAAATTGAGTTCATGGATTCGGCGACAAGTAATGACAATTTTATGTACTTTAAATAATATTTTGAAACGACTCAGCCGTGTAAGCAAATGACACCGGGACTTTTACCATGACGTCATAATGTCATCAGTGTTGTTTACTATGGGTTGGCCTGTTTGTTTAGCATACAAGTTGATATTTGAGACAACTGCAAGATACCCTGGAGTAATTGGTGTAGTGGACTAGAATTTCACCTGTTTGTTTAGCATAAATATCGATCACTGTGACAACTTCAAGACGTCATGAGTTTGTGAAACTGTCACGACAACATAAACGACATAAATAAATAAACAAAATAATATAAGTAAGTTGCATATACTTTACAAGACGTTGAAGTCAGCTCCAGCAATTAAAGGCTGTTTGCAATTTACTAAGCTAATGTTAGTTCAGTAGTTTGCCATTGTTTTCTGAACGCCGACGCCTCATGCCATCAAAATCAACACAAAGATTTGAATTCAAATTGCCCGCTGCTGATTTCGAACCCTCGACTCGGTAAGACAGTGGATTATACAACTGCGCGCCCCACTATTCCCTAAGTCACAGTGGCAGTGAGAAAAGATAATACACTATCTGATACAATACCACACCATCTAGTCTGAGAATAGAGGTGGGCGCAGTCACCGTGGCGGTGATACAAGATAATACACTATCTGATACAATACCACACCATCTAGTCTGAGAATGGAAGTGATACTAAATAATATACTATGTGATACAATACCACACCATCTAGTCTGAGAATGGAGGTGATACAAGATAATACAATATCTGATACAATATCACACCATCTAGTCTGAGAATAGAGGTGGGCGCAGTCACCGTGGCGGTGATACAAGATAATACACTATCTGATACAATACCATACCATCTAGTCTGAGAATGGAAGTGATACTAAATAATATACTATGTGATACAATACCACACCATCTAGTCTGAGAATGGAAGTGATACTAAATAATATACTATGTGATACAATACCACACCATCTAGTCTGAGAATGGAAGTGATACTAAATAATATACTATGTGATACAATACCACACCATCTAGTCTGAGAATGGAGGTGATACAAGATAATACAATATCTGATACAATATCACACCATCTAGTCTGAGAATGACGGTGATACAAGATAATACACTATCTGATACATTACCACACCATCTAGTCTGAGAATGGAGGTGGGCGCATTCACCGTAGCGGTGATACAAGATAATACACTATCTGATATAATACCACACCATCTAGTCTGAGAATGGAGGTGATACAAGATAATACACCATCTGATACATTACCACACCATCTAATCTGAGAATGGAGGTGGGCGCATTCACCGTAGCGGTGATACAAGATAATACACTATCTGATATAATACCACACCATCTAGTCTGAGAATGGAGGTGATACAAGATAATACACCATCTGATACATTACCACACCATCTAATCTGAGAATGGAGGTGGGCGCATTCACCGTAGCGGTGATACAAGATAATACACTATCTGATATAATACCACACCATCTAGTCTGAGAATGGAGGTGATACAAGATAATATACTATCTGATACAATACCACACCATCTAATCTGAGAATGGAGGTGGGCGCATTCACCGTAGTGGTGATACAAGATAATACACTATCTGATACATTACCACACCATCTAGTCTGAGAATGGAGGTGGGCGCATTCACCGTAGTAGTGATACAAGATAATACACTATCTGATACATTACCACACCATCTAGTCTGAGAATGGAGGTGGACACAGTCACCGTGGCGTTCCACTGGCTGGAAGACAAACAGCACACACATGTCATGATTGTAACTGACTCACAAAGTATAATGATACACGTCAAGACAGGCATGTTTCGGGCAGAGTGGCAGGTTCCATTCAACAACCAAAATGAGAGAGCATCTGTTGAATGTTTACCCTAGGTATTGCTGGTGTGGTGGGAAACGAAAACGACCTGCACGACAGATTGGCTGGGTCTGCACCTCGTGGTGCGGTATTGGTGCATGATAAGGCAGATGTGGGCGGGGCCGTTTGGTATCATGTGTATAGTGCAAAAGAACGGGTAAATCATCACGGCTTGGAGAGAATGGTGCTGCAGGGAGTACCAGAGGATTTGGTCGACACCTAAAACACCGAGAAAACATCAGACGGATATATAATCAGATCGCTCCTGGTACTATTAGAATTGCAACTCTTCTCTGGCTGTTGCAGATGAGGGCGGAACACGTGTGGGAATTTCCTGAGCTTTGTGACGCCGGTTCTGGTTTCAACTAAAAGTCAACTCATACACTATCTTAAATGACCCATATATAGTGTGTCTTCGGGTTGTAACTCAGCACGACTGCCTAGTATTTAGGCTGTGTGTTTAACAGGGAACTCTGGAGGACAGAAATCAAGCTGCTGCTATGTGCACTCGAGAGACTCGAACCTGACACCTCAGACTATTCCCTTGCACTGCTGAGGTAAATATGTGTATAACGACCCTCATCCAGTCATTATTAGGCTGAACGCCTCACCATTTCTGGTCACATTTATACAAGTATTTCAAAATGTCTCTCTTTCATAAGCCAAGTATTCTGCCTATGTAGCTTCCAATTTGTAAACGGAGTGACTAATCGCAATGGAATTGCGAATAGAGAAAAATTATATTCGCAATCGAAGTAGGTCACGTGATTATTCCAATGCGTGTGTCCATATTACAATATTTTGTTGATCGGTTAACGTGTCCACAGTAGCATAGTGGTTAGTGTCTCCGCCTGGTACACGGGAGTACGAGGTTCGATTCCCAGCCGGGGAGGCAACATTTTTGTTTCCATTTTCAGGAATTAGGTGACACCAATGCTAGTCTGATGATTTCGCTTTAGGCATATGTTTTCTACGGATTTTGTGTATTAGGTGTTGTTTATCTTGCTGCATTAGAACCTGCACACTAGTCTTTCTCTTCTTATCTGTCCTCTACTTTTGTTGTCTTGGGAAAGGAGCTTAGCCACCCGAACACGAGTTCTCTCTCTCTCTCTCTCTCTCTCTCTCTCTAGCTCGCTCGCTCTAAGTCTCGATCTCCCACCTCTCCCTTTCTTGTCTTTACCACTCTTTAATGTCTTTCAATACATCTTTCTCATATCTCTGTCTCTCACACTATCTTCGTTATCTATCTCTCCCCTCTCTCTTTTCCACCTGCTTCAGATATACCGGGTTTTCCTACACTTTATATGCGTAGCATTTCCTTGTTTATTTGTTAATTCGTAAGGCAAGTCAGTCGAAAGCCTGATGTTTGAATTGCCTAATCATGTCTCTCTGAGGCGAAGTATATTACTGTCAGCTTGGACCAGAACAATCACTCAGAGAGGATGCAATGGAGGCCATAGAAAGTGTCAAATTAAGAGAATCATCACTGCTGCGATATTATCAGGACATAAATAGTAGGACGGTAACGTAAACAAACATGGGTGCCTGGTAACAGTAGTACAGAAATGAAAGTTAACAATTCTTGAACTCGCCTAGGGACACAATTATTCGTAGGGATCGTTATTTGTATTGGGGATACCTGTTCTGAAACATTATTCTTGATATCTAAACAGGTCTAACGTAATGTAAAAATAAAACGTGATGCCAAAAGAACGGACAGAAGTAAGAAGAAGAAGAGTGATTCATTAAAAATTACGGAGAAATCGGCAGAATTAAACTCGCAACAGTGAACATTCCTATTTAAATTAACCACCTTCTTAGACTTCTTAATGACGCAAACTAAAATTGACTAGTGAGCAGACGCTGTGACATGTTTGTTACTTCCCGCAATTCGATTGCGAATATAATTTTTTCTATTGCGAATAGTGCCTCCCATTTGTAAATTATCTATCATATCGTCTTCTTCACTTGCCCAGAACGTTCCCTAAATAAGTATCTTTTCCAGACATTGATGTCTCTTTATGTGTCTCAAAGTTATCTTTTTCCCAAACTGTATTTGTCTTAACAGCCAGTCTTCTTGAACAATGAGCTCTTGCAGGTCACATCCATTTTGTCCAACTTCTCCGACCAATGCATGTTTGAACCCCTCTGCAGTAGTTATATTCACATGTGCTATTAAGCCAATTTGTGAGATGTCCGTGCTTGACACTTATATGTTCCCACCAGAAATAATGCAAGTTCTTTGCACCATGACCTTTGTTGTTCTGTCTGTTCCAAGCCATATATGTTTTAATTGATTTAGTTTTGTGTCTTCAGAGCAATGATTGCTCTTCTGATATTTTCATTCATTACATTTCCATCGCCCGTCGGTGTCTGAGTAAACCTATATATTCACTTTCTGTAACTTTTCTCCATTGATAAATATATATTCACATGTTAAGGTTAGAAGTTTTTTTGTTGCATTGCTCACCCCCCACCCCTCCCCCCACCCCCTTTCCGTTTTTCCGGGCTGAAGTGTATAAAAGAAAACGACTATGCATGGAGGAAGCTAAGAAAACAGCCATCACCATTTTCAGTTCTCTAGTTTAGATAGAAAGAAATCAAATTATGTGTTTTTATACATCATCGTCAAATTGTAAATCGACTGCATCCACATCAATATCCGTGTCCTGTGTCTACACCACACATGCTTGTATTTACATCTCCCGGCTTCCTCGTATCACAGAAATTCGCTGAAAGACTCCACAAAAACTCCCCATTTTACAATTCCCTTGAGTGATTGCCAACTCGGATCAGTTGTCAAGGGACATATAATTTGTATAATCGCAACCCAGATGAGTCACCTCCCCTAGTTATCGTGTTCATTTGGCGTGGTTTGTTCAGGCGTGGGTGTATGATGTCAAAGTGTTTGCATGCTTTCAGGTTAATCACCACATCTTTTCCTGCATCACTCTGAAATGCTGCTTGGGGCAGACTTTAAAAATACCATGTATTTCAAAAATACACCTAGCAGCCATTTTTTTTGTTTGTTTTACGTCTATTTGCTCGTATCATTCATGTTTTGTCATCTGATGGGACATAAGTAAAACTAAACAGAAGGAACTCATTTCATCATAAGCATGTGCCGTGTCCTGCTGGCGTTAGCGATCATGCCTCCTCACAGATCTCGGTCTTGATGTTCTGGATCAGCTGCCCTGAGATTATCCCTCATTGCCACAGTCTCAGCCCGCCCATCATCTTTCTATCAGTCTGCATCGTCTTCCGCTGATCTTTCCACTCGCCACAAACTTGTCCTTTAATTGCTGACTTTAGTTTCTAGTGATTGACTATGACCAGGATTCTGGGTGCCGAGGTTCCCACACTTTCCCAGGATGTCAAAGTTGGCGTGAGAGGCAAGCAGAGACGAACTCAACATGTTCTGGATAACACAAGACCTATTCTGTCACGTGACTCACAATTGGCATCATCTGGTCTGTGATATTTCCAGTTCACTCAACGCACTGGTCAGCTGGGACTTAAGTTTTGTCATCTCGTTCTGGATGTGAAGACGTAAATTACAAGTACCTCAGAAGTGGGAATGTATTCGCTTGATATTTGGGGACACTGGTAACAGGAGAAGCTGAACCTAACGCAAAATCAGTCCAGTGCTCTCACCAGTAGTAGCAGCTATTAGTAGCAGTAGCATGTATGTGTACTACGCTCGAACTCAAAGCTAGTGAACCAAATATCCAGTAGCAATATCCTCATGGGTATGCCTTCAACATCCAGTAGTAATAACCTCATGGGTATGCCTTCAACATCCAGTAGTAATAACCTCATGGGTATGCCTTCAACATCCAGTAGTAATATCCTCATGGGTATGCCTTCAACATCCAGTAGCAATATCCTCATGGGTATGCCTTCAACATCCAGTAGTAATATCCTCATGGGTATGCCTTCAACATCCAGTAGTAATATCCTCATGGGTATGCCTTCAACATCCAGTAGTAATATCCTCATGGGTATGCCTTCAACATCCAGTAGCAATATCCTCATGGGTATGCCTTCAACATCCAGTAGTAATATCCTCATGGGTATGCCTTCAACATCCAGTAGTAATATCCTCATGGGTATGCCTTCAACATCCAGTAGTAATATCCTCATGGGTATGCCTTCAACATCCAGTAGTAATATCCTCATGGGTATGCCTTCAACATCCAGTAGTAATATCCTCATGGGTATGCCTTCAACATCCAGTAGTAATATCCTCATGGGTATGCCTTCAACATCCAGTAGTAATATCCTCATGGGTATGCCTTCAACATCCAGTAGTAATATCCTCATGGGTATGCCTTCAACATCCAGTAGTAATATCCTCATGGGTATGCCTTCAACATCCAGTAGTAATATCCTCATGGGTATGCCTTCAATATCCAGTAGTAATATCCTCATGGGTATGCCTTCAATATCCAGTAGTAATATCCTCATGGGTATGCCTTCAATATCCAGTAGTAATATCCTCATGGGTATGCCTTCAACATCCAGTAGTAATATCCTCATGGGTATGCCTTCAATATCCAGTAGTAATATCCTCATGGGTATGCCTTCAATATCCAGTAGTAATATCCTCATGGGTATGCCTTCAACATCCAGTAGTAATATCCTCATGGGTATGCCTTCAACATCCAGTAGTAATATCCTCATGGGTATGCCTTCAACATCCAGTAGTAATATCCTCATGGGTATGCCTTCAACATCCAGTAGTAATATCCTCATGGGTATGCCTTCAACATCCAGTAGTAATATCCTCATGGGTATGCCTTCAACATCCAGTAGTAATATCCTCATGGGTATGCCTTCAACATCCAGTAGTAATATCCTCATGGGTATGCCTTCAATATCCAGTAGTAATATCCTCATGGGTATGCCTTCAACATCCAGTAGTAATATCCTCATGGGTATGCCTTCAATATCCAGTAGTAATATCCTCATGGGTATGCCTTCAACATCCAGTAGTAATATCCTCATGGGTATGCCTTCAACATCCAGTAGTAATATCCTCATGGGTATGCCTTCAATATCCAGTAGTAATATCCTCATGGGTATGCCTTCAATATCCAGTAGTAATATCCTCATGGGTATGCCTTCAACATCCAGTAGTAATATCCTCATGGGTATGCCTTCAACATCCAGTAGTAATATCCTCATGGGTATGCCTTCAACATCCAGTAGCAATATCCTCATGGGTATGCCTTCAACATCCAGTAGTAATATCCTCATGGGTATGCCTTCAACATCCAGTAGTAATATCCTCATGGGTATGCCTTCAATATCCAGTAGTAATATCCTCATGGGTATGCCTTCAACATCCAGTAGTAATATCCTCATGGGTATGCCTTCAACATCCAGTAGTAATATCCTCATGGGTATGCCTTCAATATCCAGTAGTAATATCCTCATGGGTATGCCTTCAACATCCAGTAGTAATATCCTCATGGGTATGCCTTCAATATCCAGTAGTAATATCCTCATGGGTATGCCTTCAACATCCAGTAGTAATATCCTCATGGGTATGCCTTCAACATCCAGTAGCAATATCCTCATGGGTATGCCTTCAACATCCAGTAGTAATATCCTCATGGGTATGCCTTCAACATCCAGTAGTAATATCCTCATGGGTATGCCTTCAACATCCAGTAGTAATATCCTCATGGGTATGCCTTCAACATCCAGTAGTAATATCCTCATGGGTATGCCTTCAACATCCAGTAGTAATATCCTCATTCTGCCGGACTCCGTGGCGATGGCGTTGCAGATGCGATTCGTAATGCCGATTACCCGCATTCGAAACACAGAGGTGACCGATTTGGCAGCAGACCGTGTCGCGCTGGTTTTAACGTGTTGTTATAGGAGTCGGACGTTCAGAAAGCAATGGCAAACTACTGAACGTAAAATTTGCCAAGACAACAACAACTGCAGTAAAATGCTGGTGTTGACTGCAACGTCCTGTAAAGGATATGCAACTTTAAAAAGATCCTCATCTGTCCGCCTTCAATATCCAGTAGTAATGTCTCCTCATCTGTATGCTTTCAACTGAAGTGCAGTTCACACGTTTGGTCACTATCAGTATTGTTAGCTTTATTATTTGATACAGTGTATGCTGTCTACTGGCATCCTGCCGTCTTGACAGATGCTAGTCTACTACATTGTTCTACACAAAGGCAATAGTAACATCTCCATAACACTAAGCCTGGGCTGAATTGTAGAGACCATGTGTTGACCATGCAATATGTTGTTTTGTCCATCAAGAATGATGATGACTATTTATTTCATCCTTGGGGTTGAAAGTATGGAGCCGTGAGTTCTAAGATGGCAAATATGACGCAATACGACCCCTCTCTCGGCCTGCCTAGTTTACCCCAGAGGAAAAGGCAACGCCAATACATCTGGAACAAGATAAACTGCACAAGCTGCCGGATCAGCAATGCAGTGCTCTAACTGTCCGCTTGTCGGAGCTTCCATCCTAGACCAGTTGCCGACGGAGGCACATATAGTCTTTATGTTGAATTTCCTCGCACCAAGATCCGGCTTGTGCTCTCCCGCTTGCGCACCTCCTCCCGAAGCCGTTGTGAGGACTCGAGTTTGGTGAGGGTCACCCAACATTCAAAGCTAATAGAAAGCAGATAGTACTGTCTACTATCATACGGTAGCCCAGTAATATCTGACTAAGACCTGACTAAAGTTCATATATGAATCGTTGTTTAACTGTACGTTCTCGAAATCCGTGACTCTGACTGTTAAAACAAGTTCAGCTCACATTACGTTATTATCGACATAATCCTTGCACAATGTCGCCAATACTTTGCTTCACTAACGTTTTGTGTCTAGCAAACATAAGGTTGCAACAGATTGCATCTTTGTCGTTGTTACTTCATCCTCATTATCATAATTATCATCATCTTATTCTATTTTTTCTTCTACTTCGTCTCCCCTTCCTCTTATTTATACTCCTCATGTTTGCCTAGCACCTAGATATCTATAGAGTTCTGCAACAGGCTTTATAGTACTCGCCTATTATTAACTGTATTCTGAATATGATTATGATATTGTAACAGTATTGTGAACATGACTATGATATTGTAACAATATTGTGAACATGATTATGATATAGTAACAGTATTGTTAACATGATTATGATATTTTAACAATAATGTCAACATGATTATGATATTGTAACAGTATTGCGAACATGATTATGGTATTGTAACAGTATTGTGAACATGATTATGATATTGTAACAATATTGTGAACATGATTATGGTATTGTAACAGTATTGTTAACAAGATTATGATATTGCAAAAGTATTGTGAACAAGATTACGATATAGAATCGAAGTCACCGCACTCACGACAAGCCTGCAAGTGCTCGGTGCAACCTGCTAGTTGAAGTGTATGGCTTCTGAGTATTCGTGTTGCACGCAGTGTAGTTACACTGTATAGGAGCCATCATTTCCTGCAGCTGGTTCAAATCGTCTCCATAACTTTCACATTATTGACTTCTTGATTTGAATGATTTTCGAGACATTCCCGTAACTATTGTGTGATCATACCCATTCACTAACACTTGGCAATCCCCCCTCATTTTCCATATAATACGCTGAGTTTATCTGCTACAATTACCAGTTTAGAAATGACTACGATGTTTGCTTAACGAATCGTGGGATTCAATTTTATTAAACATCTACTCAGCGGCCCCCGCTGTACTTTTAAATATTGTCTGGTTAAATGCAATCAGATATCGATAATAGCCGACGCTGTGACGACAGATTTACGAACGCTATTCGCAATCTCGCATACCGCGTTCGAATCACAGCTGCCGGGATATTGGAAACAGATCTCTCCTTGCGCTGGTTTTCATACAATAAAATTAGTGCCGGTTGTTAAGAAATTGTAATTAAATTGTAAACTACTGAAAGTACCTAGCTAAGAAATTACAAACAGCCAAAAATGTTGGGGTTGGCTACGACGTCTTATAAAGGATGTGCAACTAACTTTTTAAATTGATAATATAAACAATGGTGGGGTTCACTGCGGCGTCTAATAAGAGACATGCAACTAAATTGTTAAATTGATAATTAAAAAATAATTGCATGTCCTTTGCGGGACGGTGCAATCAACCCCAGCTTGACGCAACTCTATTGACATGAAACCTCTCGGCCATACTAAACTCTATTGACATGACACCTCCCGGCCAGACTTAATTCTATGGACTTGAAACCTCCCGGCCAGACATAACTCTATTGAGATGAAACCTCCCGGCCAGACTTAACTCTAACTCTATTGACATGAATCCTCCCGGCCATACTAAACTCTATTGACATGAAACCTCCCGGCCAGACTTAACTCTATTGACATGAAACCTCCCGGCCAGACTTAACTCTATTGAAATGAAACCTCCCGGCCATACTAAACTCTATTGACATGAAACCTCCCGGCTAGACTTAACTCTATTGACATGAAACCTCCCGGCCAGACTTAACTCTATTGAAATGAAACCTCCCGGCCATACTAAACTCTATTGACATGAAATCTCCCGGCTAGACTTAACTCTGTTGACATGAAACCTCCCGGCCAGACTTAACTCTAACTCTATTGACATGAAACCTCACGGCCAGACTTAACTCTAACTCTATTGACACGAAACCTCCCTGCCATACTAAACTCTGTAGACATGAAACTTCCCCCCAAGACTTAACTCTATTGACATGAAACCTCCCGGCCAGACTTAACTATATTGACATGAAATCTCCCGACCAGACTTAACTCAAACTCTATTGACATGAAACCTCCCGGCCAAACTTAACTGTAACTATTTTGACATGAAACCTCCCGGTCAGACTTAACTCTAACTCTATTGACATGAAACCTCCCGGCCAGACTTAACTCTAACTCTATTGACATGAAACCTACCGGCCAGACTTAACTCTAACTCTATTGACATGAAACCTACCGGCCAGACTTAACTCTAACTCTATTGACATGAAACCTCCCGGCCAGACTTAACTCTAACTCTATTGACATGAAACCTCCCGGCCAAACTTAACTGTAACTCTTTTGACATGAAACCTCCCGGTCAGACTTAACTCTGTTGATAGGAAACCTCCCTACCAGACTTAACTCTATTGACATGAAACCTCCCTGCCAGACTTAACTCTAACACTATTGACATGAAACCTCCCTGCCATACTAAACTCTGTTGATATGAAACCTCCCCCCCCCCCCAAGACTTAACTCTATTGACATGAAACCTTCCGGCCATACTAAACTCTGTTGACATGAAATCTCCCGGCCAGACTAAACTCTAACTCTATTGACATGAAACCTCCCAGCCAGACTTAACTCTACTGACATGAAACCTCCCAGCGAGATTAAACTCTGTTGACATGAAACCTCCCGGCCATACTAAACTCTGTTGACATGAAACCTCCCGGCCAGACTAAACTCTGTTGACATGAAACCTCCCGGCCATACTAAACTCTGTTGATATGAAACCTCCCGGCCATACTAAACTCTGACTCTACTGACATGAAACCTCACGGCCAGACTAAACTCTGTTGACATGAAACCTCCCGGCCAGAGTTACTCATGAAAACTCCCGGCCAGGGTTAACTCTATTGACAATACTATGGCTGGTAGTATACTAAACTTAACTCTGTTGACAATGCTATGGCTGACGATATGCTAGACGTAACTCTGTTTACAATTCAATGACTGACGATATGCTAGACTTAAATCAATTCACAATGCTATGGCTGGTGATATGCTAGACTTAACTCTATTGACAATGCTATGGTTGATTTATTTTTTCTTCTTCGGGATTTCAGATTTAAATATTGAGCACAACCACAACTGGAACGCTGATCGCTTTCCGGTACGAACCTAAGGCCGTATTCACGTCAATTTGGAAGCACTAATTGACGTGGACAAGGCCTTAGGTTCGTACATTGGCACCTTTCCGTCTTGACAGACGATAGTTTGGTACATTGTGCTTCAAAAAGGCTTAATAACTGTCATATGGCAATAACTACAATCCATGGCGGTGGCGAGTGTGGCTGGTAAGGCCAATTCTTGCTGCAAATGTTTGCCCACAGTAGGTGCATGTGAAAACATGGTCATTTCCACCATTTTGCACCATCTTACGTCTCTCACGCTCTGTGTGTGCTTTATCTGCAATCATTTTCTCCTTTGTCTTTATTCCATTTCTGATAGTTGCCCTCCATGCAACACGTTCGGCGGCGACGTGCTCCCATTGTGCATTATCAATGCCTGTATCAATCATGTCCCGCTTACACACATCTTTGTATCGTAGTAGAGGCCGACCCTGAGATCTCCTACCCATCTGTAATTCACCAAAAAAGATGTCCTTTGGTATTCTACCATCATCCATCCTCCTAACGTGTCCTATCCATCTAAGTCTACGAAGACTGAGCATGGAATACACCGTCACACAACCTGATCTTTCCAATACTTCAGTATTTGTGATTTTGTCTTGCCACTTAATACCAAGTATTCTTCGCAGACACCGCATATGAAAGCTGTTTAAACGTTTCTCTTGGCGTGAGTAAGTTGTCCAGGTTTCACTGCCATAAAGAAGAGTACTAAGGACACAGGCTTGGTAGACGAGGACTTTTGTTTTGGCAGTAAGCTTCCTGTTCTCCCAGACTCTTTTTGCTAACATGTTCATTGTTGTTGCTGCCTTGCCAATCCTGATGTTGATTTCCTGATCGAGGGATAATTTGCTATTTACCTCTGATCCAAGATATGTAAAATGGTCTACTATCTCCAGTTCGGCGTCGTCAATAAAGATTGATGGTACACCATGTGCACCTTGTGACATAATCTGTGTCTTCTTTTTGTTAATTGTTAAACCAAATTCAGAACAAGCATTGGAGAATGCAGATAGTAGATGTTGTAATTCTTCCTCAGAGTGGGTCGTAATCGCAGCATCATCCGCAAAAAGCAACTCTCTGATTAGTACCCTGCTAATTTTGGTCTTGGCCTTCAATCTCTGAGCATTATAGAGGCCACCATCTGAGCGTGAGTGAATGTATATACCGTCATCCTGATCACGAAAGGCATATTTCAGTAGAAGTGAAAAGTATATCCCAAAGAGGGTGGGGGCTAGTACACAACCTTGCTTAACTCCACTCTTGATTTCAAACTCTTCTGAAGTTGAGCCATCAAACTTGATTATACCCTTCATGCCTGTGTGGAACGATTCCACAATGGACAGAAGAGTTGGTGGACAGCCAATCTTCTTTAGTGCTTTGAACAGACCCTCACGACTGACCAAATCGAATGCCTTTGTGAGGTCGATGAAGGCAATAAACAGTGGCTGATTTTGTTCCCGGCATTTTTCTTGCATCTGTCGCAATGAGAATATCATATCAATGGTAGACCGGTTCTGACGGAAGCCGCACTGTGATTCGGGGTAGACTTGATCTCCCAGGACTTGAAGTCTGCGCAGGACAATTCTGGCAAATACTTTCCCAACAATACACAGAAGTGAGATACCCCTATAGTTGTTGCAGTCGCTCCGATCTCCCTTGTTCTTGTACAGCGTTATGATGTTTGAATCTTTGAAATCCTGTGGGACTTGTCCTTCTCGCCAGCATAGCTCTATTAGCTGGTGGATCTGTAGAGCGAGGGTGTCTTGCCCACTCCTGATCACCTCTATTGGAATCCCATCCTTACCTGGAGCCTTGCCAGATGCAAGCTCATTTATAGCACACTTAACTTCTGTTATAGTGGGAAGTGTGTCCAGGTGGTCAAGAGTTGGCAGGGCCTCTATGGCGTTGAAGGCATCATCCGCCAGCTTGGTCTCACTTGAGTAAAGCTCTAAATAGTGCTCGACCCATCTATCCATCTGCTGTTTCTTATCAGTGATGATTTCTCCAGTCAAGGTTTTCAGCGGTGCACTTCTTTTGATCATTGGACCACAGGCTTTCTTTATCCCTTCATACATGCTTCTGATGTTTCCCTTATCACTTGCGATTTGAATGGACTCACATAACTTGATCCAATAGTCATTCGCACACTGCCTGGCAGCCTTTTGTACATCCTTCCTCGCTTGCTTCAGCTCACTCAGAGTGTTACGCGTTGGTCTTTCCTTGTTTCTTAAGAGAACTATCTTCTTTTTATCAATCAAGGGTTGCAGTATCTGGCTGTTTGCCGCAAACCAGTCCTGCCTCTTATGATCCACAGTGCCGTAAACCCCTACCGCTGTTTTATAAATAGTTTCCTTAAGTTTACTCCATTTATCATTTACTATACAATTTTCTGATGTATCATTGAAAGCGTCCTCAAGTTGCTGTTGAAATTCAAAGCACTTTCCAGGATCGTGAGTGTTAATAATATTAATCCTGGGGCTAGACTTGTGTTTAGCTGTGTAGATTCTCTTTGGTCTCAGTCTAACCCTTGCAACAACCAAAGAATGATCTGTATCACAGTCAGCACTGTGGTAACTTCGAGTTAATGATGTATGGTTCAGATGTTGTCTCCGTGTGATAATGAAGTCCAGCTGATGCCAATGGCCGGATCTTGGATGTTTCCATGTGACCTTATGCATCTCTTTTGTTTTAAAAAAGGAGTTTGTAATACATAGGTCATTTCTAGTGCAATGCTCCAGCAGCCTTTGCCCATTATCATTCATGCGACCGATGTTGTATTTTCCAAGGCACACTGGCCATGAACTCGAGTCCTTGCCCACACGAGCATTGAAATCACCGAGCATATAAATGTAGTCGGATTTTGGAACTGCCTTGATCGCAGAGTCTAGCTGCTCATAGAACGTATCTTTCACATCATCAGAGGAAGTGAGTGTCGGTGCATATGCAGTGAGAATGGTGGCAAATCCACAAGAGGTTGCCAAGCGCAGTGATAATAATCTTTCATTACCTCCAGCTGGGATATCAATCATTCCCAGTAGCGAATTCTTCACTGCAAAGCCCACACCGTGTTGCCTTTTTTCTGCCTGCCCTCTTCCCTTCCAAAAAAAGGTGTAATTGTTTTCCCTGAGTGACCCTTCCTCAGCGAGGCGAGTCTCCTGCAGGCCAGCAATATCAATGTTAAGACGATTGAGTTCAGCATCAATCACAGCCGTTTTTCTCACATCGTCAATATTTGTCAAGTCAGTGGAAAATCCTGGACACATGGTTCTCACGTTCCAGGTTGCAAGCCGTAGCTTGAGGTTTCTATTATTCTTTTTATTAGTACCTGGTGCATTGGTTTTACAGCCTGCGATTCAGATTTTGTCCTAGCCCCAAGCACCCATTGAAGCAGGCAGGCTGTGGCGGATCAGCACCCAATTGGCCGGGGGCTGCCCAGCTTGAGGCGGGCGGTAGCTGATCAGTGACACCTGTAGGTGTCTCCCACCGTCAGAGGCAACGCGTGGCGCCCCATGTCTACGCCAACTGACAAGGACTTATAACCCGTAACAGTTGCCTCTCGCTTTGATTCCGAGACCGGTTAAGACCAGGGATGGAGTTATTGCCTCTCCATAGCACAAAGCCTGGGCTAAAATAAAGAAACCATGTGTTGCCCATGCAGCATGATCCCTCTCTCGGCCTGCCTAGTTCACTCCAGAGGAAAGTTAACACCTATACATCTGGAACAAGACAAGCTGCAGAAGCTGCCGGATCAGCAAAGCAATGCTCTAACTGTCCGCCTGTCGGATTTCAATCCTAGACCAGCTGCCAACCAAGGCTTAGGGCCTGGTCTGCCCTGCCATAACTTATTTTGTCTTTGGGTTGCATTTCCTCGCACCAGGATAAGGCTAGTACCCTCCCAATTGCGCTCTTCCGCCCGAAGCCGTTGGCACAATGTGGGGTGTCGGGTTTGGTAAGCGCCGCCCAACATTCGGCGCTGACAGAAAGCAGGTCGTACCGGAATACGATCAGCGTTGCCAGTTGTGGGTTGTGCTCAATCTTTAAATGCTATGGTTGGCTACATGCTAGAGTGTATCGTTAGTGAAGTATTCTAACGCCATTGTGGTATTAGTGTGATTGCATGTGTCCTGACTTTTCTGTTTGTTCGTATTTGTGTGCGTGCGCGTGTGAGTATGCAATATGTGCGTATGTATGCGCGTATGCAAATGTTTTTATTGGCAAAAGGAAGGATTGGTGATATTATATATGCATGTATTTATTACCTTACGTATTATCAACACACACACACACACACACACACACACACACACACACACACGCACACACACACACGCACACACACCCACCCAAACCCACACTCACTCACACACACACACACACACACACGTACACACGTGTCTATTCGTGAGGGAGTACATGTTAGAATGTAGGTAATCAAGGGGAGGTCAATATTTTAAATCTGGCATACACAACCAGCCAGTCCGCCAGTGGTGGAGCCCAATCGATAGGTTCCCATCAAATTATCCAAGTGCTTTCAGGATATCAAATATAGACATCGTAGTGCATACAGCGTCATAACTATAGCCGGGACCTGCCGTCTTTGCTGCTCCGGTGGCATTCATCCCACGCCAGAAAATATGAACACTAGGCTGGAATCTATCTTCTATTCCTCCCTCCCACCCCCTGTCTTGTAGAGTTTGAATAGCTTCAGCCACTCCCCGAGACATGATTTTGAGATCATGATGGATTGGGTTCTAGTACCGTTTGGCACAAACTGGCATGTTCCGATACTGTCAGGCATTCATCCGTGTCTAGAATCGTTGCTGTAGATTGAGCATCTGTGTTGTTACTTGGTTAGTTTCAGCGTCTCTTAAAACACGTTTACTCGGTTAATTTAGAAACACGAGTCTGACATTAGGTGATCACTAAGTACACAGATACAAGGAGCCATGGTGGCGTAGAAGCTAGCAATCCTGCCTGCTGGTCTGGTGGTCATCTGTTCGAATCTCTATCTAGATGGAGTATATAAAACTAACCTGGGCCCCGACGTTAATGCAGCCTTCACTGGGCACCAGGACGTGTCCCGGGTAGTGAAGGCGACCGGTGTGATACTGCCCACATCTTCCATCGAGTGCTCATGGGATTTATAATTATGGAGTCAGCACCATGTACCCAAAAACGCTTTGAGGCGTATAAAAGGGTTCTTTAGCAAAATAGTTTTTAAATTTACTTCTAAACAGCGAAATGGAGAACATGGCGGCAATTCCAGAGATAATTAAATTAACAGGGAAATCAATGCACTAGCGTGTACAATGCTGGTAAAGATGGAGGAACGGTTAGAAATATTAAATTAAGAATACATTAGGGACGCAGAGGTGTTTCCAAGGCACCAGGGCCGGGTTATATACTGGCCAAGACCTATTGACGCGTCCTCGTCGAGCGTCCTGGGCAACAGGTCCCTTCGGGGTCCTGGCTAAGTTCAATAGGATCGCCGATTCCTCCGAAGTCGGAGAGTGTCTGCCTGTACGGCGAGGAACCACCAGTCTGCACACCAATAAGCCAGACATGGGACAACGGATACTCACGCAAAACTCAGGTCCTATATGACATCACACTGATGTTGGACAACAGGATGTCTTCATCCGACATACAGGACTTTGCGTTGGAGCTCAAGCCAACGAACACAAGCAAGCAAGCAAGAATACATTAGACAAAGAGGAGCTTTCATGAGACAAAGACATTCGTAGAAGTGAAAATAAATTAAATCCAGCACCAAACTTAGAATATTCAACAATAAAATAAAACAGTTATTCATAAACACCAAGCATGCACTAACTTGTACAGGTTAAAAATATGACTATTATGGAACTGCAGAGTTACCAATACGGGGCTTAGAGAGAGCTAGGCAGACTCCATCCAATCAAGAGATGAAGAAAAGACGCCGGCACTAGACAGGACACACATTGACAACACATGATGGTAGTATAACTAGAATGTCCGTTCTCGGGCACTCACAGAGTGACCGAAATAGAGGAAGATAAAATCAACTGGAGCTACATGTGTTACCAAAGGTGGGACTGCTGGGCATGAGTTGGTTGACGACCAAAGCCCAATGGGGAATACAGGACAGAACAAGAATAGCGTGACTTCACACTCCCAGGGGACAATAGTGATGGACATGAACACCTGAGACTGAAGACTGAAACAGAAGACTGAAACTGTGGAAGCCGAAGTTAGCTAGTTGCATACCCTTCACAGGACATCGCAGTCAACGCCAGAATTGTTTTTTTTTTTGTTGGCTCTTTGTGATTTCTTGGGACGTTCACGTTCCGTAGTTAGCCATTACTTTCTGGACGACCGACACTTATACCATTGTGTGAATACTAACGCAAGTCGGTCTGCTGCAAAATCGCCTACAGCTGTGTTTCTAGCTAGGTATGCGGGATTGCGAATTCCGACCGTGATTCATTCGCCACAAAGCCGGCGAAAGCTAAAGGCATACATATAAATACATAATACCTTGAACAAGACAATACAAGAGGGAATGGTGGACAATGCTAGAGGGAATGGTGGAAGGAAAACATGCCAGAGGAAGCAACTGGTTGACAGGGGTGGGTGATATAAACACGTGGACTGGACAGATGTTAGAGTTGATCATCATGGCGGGATACACGACAGAAGGTAAAAAAAATAATAGCTGGATCAGAATGGAGGAAACATGTTCTCGCTGTACACGCACAAGCACTGAAACATACATACAACCACATTCCAAACAAAGAACACCATGAACAATAACAACAACGAAGAAATTGAAAATGTCAACTGGATATCTGGACTC
>JACEFZ010009577.1:137500-162500 GCA_014155875.1 Cepaea nemoralis | reverse complement strand
CCGTTTTTCTTCTCGTAAACGGAAACATATTCCTAACAACGAACAGAGAAGAGAATTAGTGACTGACACAAAATATGGGCAGGGCATGGAAGACGTTTCTTTTTGGTAGGAAAGTATTTGGGAGCTTGCGGGAGATTGTAGAGGGTTTATTCTCCATTAGGAAGGAGGACTGTGAGATTAAAGTGTAGGACATTAGACGGGTACTGTAACGGGCTAAAGACACAGCGCCAGGTCCAGATGGGGTGAGGTACTCTCGTATGAGGAACATAAATGATGGGAACTTGGAGGAGATGGCTCTTTGTTTCAACCTAAGCATCAATACGGCGGAAATACCCCACGATTGGCTGCATACCTATCTGGTCCCACTCCCAAAGCCAGGTAAGGACCACTCCAGACTTAATGGATACCGAATCATAACCCTGAAAAACACGTATAGCAAAGTCCTCGAAAAGATAGTAGCACGCAGGCTCCAGCGACATTTGGAAAGTCGGAATCTGCTTCCCCAAGGACTCGGGGTCTACCGGCCTGGAAAGGACACCATGACCAATGCTGCAACTTTTGCATTTGATGTCTACGTGGGCTTCCAGGATAAACAAGAGACAGTGGCGGTAGCTCTTGACCTGGAGGATGCGTATAACAGGGTTAGGTATGATCGGTTAATACACACACTGTTGGACATGGAGGTCTGCCCTTGCTATGTTAGATGGGTTGCGGCAGTCTTTTATGAGCGTAAGGTTGCACTGCGCATGGGTTTCTGGGCTTCTGACCCCTGTACTATTACATCTGGGTTGCCGCAGGGATCTGCCTTGTCCCCGATGCTCTTTAATGTCTACACCAACAAAATCGCAGCTATTGAGACACCAGGTGTGGGTAGAATCTTAACATATGCAGATGATGTGCTGGTGTACAGACAGGGCAGAGACAGGGCCAGTTTGGCGAAAGACGTACAGGTGGCGGTAGACAAGGTGACGGAGTGGTGCAGGGAAGCAGGGGCCATTTTAAACCCAGACAAGGCATCGGTTGTGTGGTACTCCCTGGATAACCGGATCGTCATGGCAGACGTCCCAGGTATTATGTTGAATGGATGTCCTCTTAGTCGAGAGAGTAAATTGAAGTACTTGGGTATCACCTTTGACAGGTGTTTGTCTTTTAAGGATCATGTGGAGGATTTGGTGGTAAAGGCTGGTAGGGGACGTAATGCATTGAGGGCTATGGCAGCAACTGGGGTAGATCAGAGGATGCTGTACAGGCTCTTTCAGTAGTTAATAATTTATGTCATTGAGTATGGTTTGGAGCTGCTGACAGTATCAAAAAGCCAGCTTGAAAGGTTGGAGCGCATACAGAATGCTGCCATGCGGTTAATACTGGGGTGCACAAAGGACACACCAATTATCTGCATGAGGCATATCCTGGCGCTACATACGAAGGATAGACATAGGGTCCTTCAGGCCAAATGGTACCTGAGAGTTGCTGCAGACAGGGATCACCCGCTGCATGCAGCAATGGATATGGTAAAGGGTCATAGACTAAGACGAGGCAGGTCCTGGATGGCACAGGCAGAACTTTCTATAAGTCAGGTGTGTGATCTAGAGACCATCAATCGTGAAAGAGAGTGGGTTGAAGTTCCGGATGACATGACGGACTGGCACAATGTAATAATAACACTGGGTCGTGAGTGCAGAGAATGGGCAGCGGGCCGCACTGAGTTTGAAGTGCAACAGCTGATCCAGAGCAACACACATCAAGGTGACATAGTCATCTACACCGATGGGTCAGTGGTGAGAAACAGACGTAGTGGCTGGGGCTTTATTGCAAAGGCTAATGGGCGAGTCTTGAAAAAGGAGAGCCCGGCATATGAGACTACGACCTCCAGCATGAGAATGGAGGTGGAGGCAGTAACAGCGGCATTCCGGTGGCTAGAGGAGACTACTGCAACACACGTTGTGTTTATTACGGATTCAAAGAATATGCTTAGCAAGGTGGAGAAAGGAATGTTTCGTGTGGAATGGCTCTCGTCGCTTCAGAGGTCACAGATTGTGAGAATTGTATGGATATTTTGCCCTGGCCATGCGGGTGTACGGGGGAATGAACAGGCTGATAGGCTAGAAGGGAATGCACCCCTTGGTGGTATCTTGTCTATGGACAAGGGGGGGGTGGTCGTGCGCTTGTGGGACCAGGTGGAGAAGACGGAGGAACAGATTGAGAACCCATATGTGGAAAGAATGAGATCGCGGGGAATCGGCAGGGGTTCTGGAAGAATCTCAAAATTGAGAGGGAAGACCAGGAGAACATTTAATCAGATAGTGGTGGGAACGATTAGTAGTATGACTCTTCGCTGGCTGTTGAACGAGGGGACTGAGCACGTATGGGAATGTCCTGAGTGCAGTGATATCGGTTCTTGACTTAACTCAACTCAACATTCTCCATTAGAAGACAAAACGCGGTTCAGGTCTTGTCAGACATGACAATAGACGGTACTATGGGCTTCAGGCGGAGCTCGCCAAACCCGACATCCCATATTGTGCTAGCGGCTTCAGGCGGCGCTCGCCAAACCCGACATCCCATATTGTGCTAGCGGCTTCAGGCGACGCTCGCCAAACCCGACATCCCATATTGTGCTAGCGGTTTCAGGCGGCGCTCGCCAAACCCGACATCCCATATTGTGCTAGCGGCTTCAGGCGGCGCTCGCCAAACCCGACATCCCATATTGTGCTAGCGGCTTCAGGCGGCGCTCGCCAAACCCGACATCCCATATTGTGCTAGCGGTTTCAGGCGGCGCTCGCCAAACCCGACATCCCATATTGTGCTAGCGGTTTCAGGCGGCGCTCGCCAAACCCGACATCCCATATTGTGCTAGCGGCTTCAGGCGGCGCTCGCCAAACCCGACATCCCATATTGTGCTAGCGGCTTCGGGCGGAGAATGCATTTTGAAGAGTACAAGCCTTAACCCAGTATGGGTTAAAGCTAGCTAAAGACTAAATATCATGGCAGGGCAGACCAGGGCCTAAGCTTTCGTCGGCTACTGGTCTAGGATGGAAGCTCCGACATGCGGATAGTTAGAGCATTCCTTTGCTGATCGGGCAACTTCTCCAGCTTGTCTTATTCCAGACGTATTGGTGTTACCTTTCCTCTGGAGTAAACTAGACAGACCGAAAGCGGGATCATGCTGCATGGGCAACACATGGTCTCTATAATTCAGCCCAGGCTTTGTGCGATGGGGAGGTATAATTTCATCCCTGGCCTAATTGCCTTGGGTTTAAGTTACTATGTCTTTTTTTGTAACACAGTGTAACACATTATCGCCTGTCAAGACTTCAAGGTGCCAGTGAGTGAGTAGACAAAACGCAGTAGTAGTAGTAGCAGTAGTAGTACGTGTAGTTGTAGTAGTAATATTAGTAGTTGTAGAAGTACGCATAGTAGAAGTAGACATAGTAGTAGTAGTAGTAGTAGTAGTAGTAGTAGTGGTGGTAGTAGTAGTAGTAGTAGTAGTAGTAGTAGTAGTACTAGTAGTAGTAGTAGTAGTAGTAGTAGTAGTAGTAGTAGTAGTAGTAGTAGTAGTAGTAGTGGCAGCAGCAGTAATAATAATAAACGAAGAAGAAGAAGAAGAAGAAGAAGAAGAAGAAGAAGAAGAAGAAGAAGAAGAAGAAGAAGAAGAAGAAGAGAAGAAGAAGAGAAGAAGAAGAAGAAGAAGAAGAAGAAGAAGAAGGAGAAGGAGAAGAAGGAGAAGGAGAAGAAGAAGAAGAAGAAGAAGAAGAAGAAGAAGAAGAAGAAGAAGAAGAAGAAGAAGAAGAAGAAGAAGAAGAAGAAGAAGAAGAAGAAGAAGAAGAAGAAGGGGCAGGGGGAGGAGGGAGAAGAACGAACGAACGAACGAACTTTATTTTAAAAGGGTAACAAATTGGGCACGCAGGCCCGTCTTACATTCGTCCCTTTCGATCACTCATCTTTCATTCATCAAATGTGCATGTTACATTTACATAGGGGAAAAAAACAATGCATATTACGCATGATACATTCACATGGGAAAAAAACAACA
The DNA here is from genome assembly GCA_014155875.1 of Cepaea nemoralis. Taxonomy (NCBI): domain Eukaryota; kingdom Metazoa; phylum Mollusca; class Gastropoda; order Stylommatophora; family Helicidae; genus Cepaea; species Cepaea nemoralis. The sequence goes on along the minus strand of JACEFZ010009577.1, from coordinate 158,467 downwards.
TTGTCAAATGAAAGTTGTAAACATAAACAGTGCATATTGCAATGTTGTGAGACACATCCCTCATCCACCCTCACACCCCGCATCTACCCACACATCCCTCAGCCACCCGCATATCCCCCACCCACCACACCCCACCACACCCTACCCACCCACACATACCTCGACGCACTCACACAGACTCAGGCAAACATACATGCCGCCACCCACCCACCGATCCCCCACCCACACACATTTCCCCACCCACACATATGTGACAGAGCGACAAGACACGAAGTATTAACGCTGAAGTCAAGCCGTAGAAACTATCTGAGTTTATTACAAGAACTTAGTCGTATCAAAACCGTGGCATATTACATAGATGGAGTCTCACGTCTTGTCGGCTTGAATAGTAGATGGTAACTCCCCTGTTTACCTCTACGTCAGCACGTGAGCGTCCCTAACTACCTAGCTACGGTGCTCACGCGTGCATCAGCTATTTATTTCTTTCCCCTTGCACGCCGTGCCACCTAACTAAACCCCGTATAACAGGCTACTCTGTTATACATACATCCCCCACCCATCCCATAACCGACACGCACACACCCACCCACATATTCTCCATCACCCACCCACACACCCGCAACCACCCAGCAAAACACACATCACAAAACCAGACACACATACCCTCCTAAATCCACACATCCCGCACCTATCCATACATACATCCTGTACCCTCACAATTTTCCCCACCAACCCACACACACACACACACATACATCAGCCAACATACACCCACTCACCCACCCAATATCCGCCATCTCTCAAGTACACATCCTCCACCTATACACATATCCCCACCCACAAACACATCTCCCCACCTGCCTACACATATCCCCCACCCATAAACACCCCAAAACACACACCTCCCACCCACACACACCCCACCACCCACATATACCCCATCCACACACATCCGCCACTCAGCCCACACACATCTTCCCACAAACACACACATCCCCAACCATACACTCATCTCTCACACACATCCACCCACTCACGTACGTATCCATCAACCACTCACACCCACACATCACCCACCTGCCCATCAACACATGCATCTCTCATATACCCTCCCACCCACACACACCCCAACCACCCAGCCAAATACACATCCCCCATCCTCACATACATCCTTCATCCACCTGCACATCCCACACCTCCCCCATCTCGCATTCATCTCCCCTCCCACAGAAAACTCCACCCATAAACACATTCCCTCCACACACACACATCCCCCACATGCATTCCTCATACACATCCCCGCCCACACATCTCTCACCCACACACAAATTTCCCCACCCACCCAAACATCCCCACCTACAAACATCCTCACCACCCACACATACATCCTCCACCCACTCACATTTTCCCCATCCACACTCACACACTCCCACCCACACAGACATATCCCATTCTCAGACACCCCTCCCACACTCATACCCCACACCCATTACACACCCATCCCCCAACCCACACAATCTCCTACACACCCATTCACCCACCCAAATAAACATTCCCTACCCACACCCCCAACCCACCAACACCCACATACTTCCAATAACCCTCTCAAATATCCCCCCCCCCACACACACACACACATCTCTCACACACACACATAAATCCCCCACCGACTACACATCCCTTCACCCATCCACACATCACCCATCAACCCATACACATCCTCCACACACAACCCCTCCACATATACATTCCCCACACCCCCACAAACATCCCTCACATACACACCCACATTAACATCCTCACATCTACACACATACATGATCACTGAAACTAATAAGAACAAACTCCCACACTTTACACACAGTTGAGACACTGATGATTGTCGTAAGCATTCTCGCAAAAATTGTAAGAAGTGGAGAAAAAATTGAACATATACATTGTGTAGCGTAAAAATGAGTGATGCAATTCAACTCTCTCTCTTTTCTCTCTGTCTCTCTGTCTCTGTCTCTGTCTCTGTCTCTGTCTCTCTGTCTCTCTGTCTCTCTGTCTCTCTGTCTCTCTCTGTCTCTCTCTCTCTCTGTCTCTCTCCCACTCACTAACTCTCTCACTCACATTACAGTAATGTTATATTATACATGATAAAATCAAGAGCATACAAAATGATAATATGAAGAAGAAGAAGAAGAAGAAGAAGAAGAAGAAGAAGAAGAAGAAGAAGAAGAAGAAGAAGAAGAAGAAGAAGAAGAAGAAGAAAGAAGAAGAAGAAGAAGAAGAAGAAGAAGAAGAAGAAGAAGAAGAAAATGTGTCTTTTTCTCTTGGAAGAAACCGTTAATTTCGTGTCTTTCCTTGCTGAACTTCCCTCCTCCTCTCCTCCACATTTCTACACCAGCCTGTCAGTTTCTGGCAAGTGAATCCTATTCTTAATCTCCATCTGACCAAAAAGTATCCACATCTTTTATCCCATGATCCTTTCTCATTTCTATCCGTATTATCCTGGATTTGACAAAGGAATACGCTTTCCTTTTCAAATTCAATTTGTTGTCCCTGGCAGCGGCACCGCAACCACACATTTTCCAACTGTTTATCTTCCCTGCTCCGGCACGGATTTACACAGCCGCAATTCTGCATAATGGAATTACAAAACTTGCGGGCTATGTTTATTTTGTTTGTTGTTAGCAAAGGCTGTCGAGCTGTTTGCATTGTTTAGCCAATATTCGGTAATTTCTGACCCAGTCATTGCCATAAAGATAAAGAATTGTTATGTGGCTTTTCTGGCAGTCCGCAATCTCGACTCGTGACGTCATTTGTTACTTCGGGTTTACAGTTCCCTCCTAGAACTGCCAGAATTGCATCATATTTGACGTGTGGTCCTCTAGAACTGTCAGAACTATTGCGTGCTTGACGCTGGGTCCTCTAGCACTGTCAGAACTGTTGCGTGCTTGACGTGGGGTCCTCTAGCACTGTCAGAACTGCTGCATGTTTGATGTTTGGTCCTCTAGAACTGTCAGAACTGTTGCGTGCTTGACGTGGGGTCCTCTAGCACTGTCAGAACAGATGCGTGCTTGACGGGGGTCCTCTAGAACTGTCAGAACTGCTGCATGTTTGATGTTTGGTCCTCTAGAACTGTCAGAACTGTTGCGTGCTTGACGTGGGGTCCTCTAGAACTGTCAGAACAGATGCGTGCTTGACGGGGGTCCTCTAGAACTGTCAGAACTGCTGCATGTTTGATGTTTGGTCCTCTAGAACTGTCAGAACTGTTGCGTGCTTGACGTGGGGTCCTCTAGAACTGTCAGAACAGATGCGTGCTTGACGGGGGTCCTCTAGAACTGTCAGAACTGCTGCATGTTTGATGTTTGGTCCTCTAGAATTGTCAGAACTGCTGCATGTTTGATGTTTGGTCCTCTAGAACTGTCAGAACTGCTGCATGTTTGATGTTTGGTCCTCTAGAATTGTCAGAACTGCTGCATGTTTGATGTTTGGTCCTCTAGAACTGTCAGAACTGCTGCATGTTTGATGTTTGGTCCTCTAGAACTGTCAGAACTGCTGCATGTTTGATGTTTGGTCCTCTAGAACTGTCAGAACTGCTGCATGTTTGATGTTTGGTCCTCTAGAACTGTCAGAACTGATGTAACAGTATGACTAACTTTGGGTCTACCAAGAAGTGTCAGAACTGCTGCTTGCTTGACATTTGGTCCTCTAAACCTGTCAGAATTGCTACATGCTTGACGTTTGGTCCTCTAGGGCTGTCAGAACTGTTGGGTGCGTGACGTTGGATCTACTAGGACCTGTCTGAACTGCTGCATGTCTAAAATAGGGTCTGTGGCGAAGTGGTCAAGCCGGTTGACTCGTGCTCCGAAGGTTGTGGGTTCGATTCCGGGCCGCACCCTTCGGTTTACGAGTTAAATGTTTCGGAGACTCCTGTGGGTCGTTGCTAAAAGCTACGGAGTTCGTGCTTTGTGCGACGCTTTCCGTGCTGCGGAAAGAGACCGAGCCATATGGGATACAACCCTTTGCAATGAAGTCGACCCTGTCGACTTTTAAGCGACTTTTTTTTCTACAAGGACCTGTCAGAACTGCTGTTTGCTTGACGTTTGGTCCTCTAGAACTGTCAGAACTGCCTCATGTTTGACTTTGATCCTCAATGGAAGACATAGACAACTTGTGGGCATTCACGATGTTTCTTTGGAAGCTCATTCAAGGAAACGTAGGTCATACGCTCTCATTCGTAAATTGGGCTCCTTGTTCATCACGAGTTACTTTTGTATGGACCGATCAAACAGAGACTGAGGGTATGCACGAATGTGGTGACTTCTCCAAACTTTGGCCAATGGTGATTTTATTTCCACAATTATTAATTCAAGCCAGCCCACGAACATCCGTCAGACAAGAAACCGAGAACATGAACGGTCTGCTCCTTGACTATAGTCTGTAAATGGTTTCAGCACACTACTTTCTGTCCTGCGCCTCCACGGTGCTTTCAGACAGGCTGCTTTCATTCTATCCATTAGCGTTGTCCGCCCCTTGCATGATTGTTTCCCCTGTTTCCTCTTAAATATGCTTCAAGCAATTCTCGACTAACTATAGATACTTCACATAATAAATGCGTGACAACTTGGTTTCATTATCATGTAGTCAGCCCTGTTTAGGTAAGCAGCAATGTACACAACGGTGTGGAAACAGATATATGTAATAATACGCAAATACACAAGGAGCTTTTATAACACTAGAACATTTATAGAAGTCACAAGAAATCAAAATTATCACAAAACTTAGAATAATTAACTTCAGTTTCAAATTAGTAGTACTACTGTGGATGAGAAACATGAAGAACGACTAACAAAATTAATATATGATAAACCATACGCGGTCATTACTTGTTGTCTGTGCAGAATAGTGGGGCCAAAAGTGTGTGATAGAATCATCAACGTAGAGAGTTAAATAAATAGAACTTCATCAAGAAGTGAGGCAAAGATGGCGCTGATTACGACACACACTGAGAACACTTGAGGACAGTACAACCAGACACTTCCCTGGCCTGGAACCCACAAGTGAACGAGATAGTGGGAGACCTAAAACACACTTACAAGACAGTTACAGACAGACATGGTTATTTTGCCTTCGCGCCCTTTGAACTCAAGCGTAGTCCATATATTAGCTACTACTTCTAGTGCACTGGACTGATTTTTGCGTGTGGATTAGGCCAATTAGCTTTTCCCTATTACCAGTGTTCCTCGCCATCAGGCGCACCCATCCTGACTTCAGAGGAACTTGTAATTTACGTCCCTAAGTTAAGGACGAGACGTCAACATTTTAGTCCAGGTGGCCGGTGCAGGGGTTGAACCGGCTACTCGGCATCAGCACACTGGATGTTTAAGAACGAGTGCTCTTATCCATTCAGCCACACTGACCACTAAGACAGATATAAATATTATTGGGGGGCGGGGAGGGTACATAGACAGAGCTGCAGCAGATAGCAACAGATAGGACGGCTTGGTGCCAGTTTGATGGGGGACTTTTTCCAAATGGGGGGGGGGGGGGGGGGGATAAAGAGGCGCAGAAACATCCGCAAATGGCAAGTTCTTATGCTGAAGGTCGCACAGTCCGCCGAACAGAATCTCAATTCTCGAAAGGATAAAAGGTAGTTCCCCTGCCCCAGACATGTTCCTGCCAGCGTGTGCTTAATGTAATCATCGGTGACCACTATCGTGATGTTCAATTCAGGAACCATGGCTTCCATTACAGTTCTTTCCAAATCGCTGACATTTAAAGTGGCCGAAGTATCCGGTTTGCGAGACATGATGCTTTTTCTACCATGTTCATATCTTGTAAAAAATGTATTATCTTATTCTTCTTAATCTGCTATATTCAAATAATCCTTCTGTAATTGTTCACATCAAAAGCCTCGATTTTCTTATTTAGTAATTGTGACGTGTACCAAGATTCACATATATTTAACTACAGATAGTGTGGTGTCACCGTCTCCCTGGCGAAGGTATTATTGACTTTCTCCGTAATCCCGTATATCCACGTAAGGTCACGCAGCTGTGCGAGACCCGGTAGCGGATCGCGTCGCGTTGGTTACTTAGGGTATATGTGAGCCGGCCGCTCAGAATGCAATGGCAAACTACTGAACGTAATCTTGCCAAGAAATCAACAACAGCGGTAACATTCTGGTGTTGACAGCGATGTCCTGTAAATAGGATATGCGAAAGAAAAGTGTGGTGTCGCATCCTGCAAAGATTCGTTGATGACGAGTATACAGGATAAAACATCGCTACTAGCTTTTACATTTAACAAATCATACAATTAACACAACAGTACTAAATTATAAAAGGTCAGAATCATCATGTGCTATGCTGATAAGCGTGGGCGGTCATGTTGTGCCATCTCACTCGATCATCAGAGGCGTGATAAGCTCAGTGTTCTTGTCTCGACCATACAAAGTGGCTAAGCCATCCAGGTATTTACTTCTCTGCCCTCGCTTTGTTTTCTTCTCCTCGATTTGCCAATTGTCATCAAGTTCTCCAATTTATTTCTTCTCATAACGTGACCAAAATATTTTGACTGTCTACGTCTATTTTCTCTAATCAGTTTACGGTTTTCATTTGTTTCTTGTAGTAATTGGTCATTGGTTTTTCTGTCTGTCCATGGTATTCTTTGCATTTTCCTCAGAAACCACATTCTCACATCCATCATATGCTTTTCAGCTTGTCTGCTCATTGTCCACGCTTTACAACTTTACACAAGACAGGTTCCATGTAGCACCTCAACACTCTTTTTCTCATAGCAAATGACATCTTTTTGTTGGTCAGTATGTTTTTCATCTTGCAAATGGCTGCCTTCGCCATGGCGATTCTTGTTCTAATCTTTTCAAGGCATCTCCCATCAGATGGGGGTATAAAGGGGCGATGTGTGGATGGGTAGGAGATGTGTGGGGAGATGTGTGTGTGCGTGAGGGATGTGTCTTTAGGATGTGTGTGGGTGTGGTATTGTGTGGGAGGAGAGCTGGGTGTGGATAAAGGATGTGTGTGTAGGTGGGTGGGGTGTGTTTGGGTGTCCGGGTGGGTGAAGGATGTGTGTGAGGGTGGAGGATGTGTGTTTAGATGGGTGGTTGAAGTGTGTGAGTGTGGGTGGCTATATAGGAGATGTATGTTTTGATGAGTGGGTGAAGGATGTGTGGGTGTTAATAGTTGAGGGATAAGTACGTGTGTCTAGGGATGTGTGAGGGGATGAGTGTATGGGTTGGGGATGTGTAGGTTGGTTGTGTGTGCGTGGATGGGAGGTGTGTGTTTGTGAATGGGGGATGTGTTGGTAGGTGGGCATGTGTGTGAGGGATGTGTGTATGGGTGGGGAGATTGTGCGTGGGTGGGGAGGTGTGTATATGGTTAGGGGTGTGTGGTTAAGGGATGTGTGGCTGAGGGATGGGTGGGTGGAGGATGTGTGGTTAGGTAGAGGATGTGTGGGTGGGTGATTGTATATGAGTAAGGGTGTGTGGTTAAGGGATGTTTGGTTGGGGGATGGGTGGGTAGAGGATGTGTGGGTGGGTAGAGGATATGTGGGTGGGTGAGTATGTGTAGGTTAGGAGATGGTGGGGGATGTTTGTAGGGGTGGGCTCGGGATCTGTGATTTGGCTGGGGGAGATGGGAGATTATGTGTGTGGGTGCGAAATTTGTGTGTGGGTAGGTGCGGTATATGTGAGTTGACGGGGAGATGTCTGTGTGTTCGTGGGGGATGTGTGGCCGAGGATTGTGTGTTTGGCTGGGTGGTTGGAGGTGTGTGGGTGGAGGAGGATATGTGGGTGAGTGATTGTTGGTGGGTAATGGGACGGGTAGAGGATATGTGAGTGGGTGGGGGGATGTGTGTAGGTGGGTGGATGTGTGTGGGTGGGGATGTGTGGGTTGGGGAATGTATATGTGCCTGGGGTGTGGGTGGATGGGATGTGTGGTGGGTGAGAGGTGTGTGTGGGTGGGGAGATGTGTAGGAATGTGGTGGATGGGTGGGGGAATGTATGTGCGTGTGGATTATGTGTGTGGTTGGTGGGGGAGTTGGAGTGAATGGGGGATGTGTGGGTGGGTGGTGGATGTGTCTCATAACATAATAATATGCATTCAATTCATGTGACAATGTTTTTTCCTATGCACTGTTGATGAAAGAAAGATGAGTGATTGGAAGGGCCGAATGTAAGACGGGCCTGCGTGCCAAATTTGTTACTCTTTGAAAATAAAGTCTGTTCGTTCGTTCGTTCGTTGTTATTACCGTTCCGAGATAATTGTACCGATTCACTTGTTTGAGAATACTCCCATTTACTTGTATATTACCTTGTGATATTTCCTTCTTCTTAGTGACGACCATAAAATGTGTCTTCTTACAATTTAATTCTAACTTAAGTTGTTCACTGTGTGCAATCAATCGCATCTACTAAATGTTGCAGATCCTGCTCAATGTCTGCAATATTTCCACCGTACAGGAAAAAAAAAAAGATCTGGAAACATTAAACATCCTTGTCTCACACCTCTCTTAATACGCTGATATTGACCTACTTCATTATCAATCTTTATGGCATCTTGTTGTTTCCAATATACGTTTTTTATGAGTCTAATGTCTTTCCCATCAATTTGTAGATCTTCAAGCATGTCCATCATGTTGACATGTCTAACTTTATCAAAAGCCTTTGCGTAGTCAATAAAACAAAGGTGTAAGTGTTTGTTTACTTTTATAGAACTTTCAATTAATGTTCTCAGCATATACACAGCATTTATGTTATGTTGTTTTGGTATTTTTAATGCTGTGTTGTTTCTCAAATTCTATGCAAGTTGTTTTTTTTTTTTTTTCAAACCAAGCTTCTTTTGCTTCTTTACATAATGTTCTGAATTTCCTGTGAATCTCTCCATATTTGTCAGGAGTATTTTTGTTTTCTATTTCTTACGATCTACTTTCTTTAATTTTGGGATAGTTGTTTCTGCAGCCAATTTGATTTAATTCTTCAAAATTTCCCATTGATCATCCACATCTTGGAATAGATCTCTAGATCAGATAATACATCAAATATGTTTTTTACTTCTATGTTAAAATTTTCTCGTATTTCTTTTGTCGTTGTTTAATGCACACAGATCCTATTTAGTGTTTCCTGGTGTATACTTGACTTTCTTTAACTTTACCTTAAATGTGCCTATAATCAATCTGTGATCACTGTAACAGTCTGCATTTGGAACTATAAAAGGCACATTGTGGCGTTTATAAATTAAACAATACAAACCTGTAACTAAAAATAAAAACACTCTAACCTGGACAGTTTGTGGCGACTGAACTAGCTTGGCGGCCTTAATTCCTCAGGCTTAGACCCCCCCCCCCCCTCCCCTGCCCTACACCGCAAGGTACAATATTGGCGGTAAATGACAGTTTTGACAGTTAACTATAAAGCAATGAAATAATTTAACAACCAGGTGGCGGTGCCGTGGAATTGTGTTTAGTGCACTAAGTCTGGCTACAACAATCAGAACGCCAGGTTTGTTTCCTAACTGTATAATAACAGTATAGCCTTGCTTGCTTGGCTTTAGTTCACCGACTTAACCGCTTTCCCTCCCCCGATGTGTCTCCACCTTGCCGTGGTGGGGGAGCTTGCGTGTCCCATCGACCCCATGTGCTTGCCGATGGGTGAAAACTACATATCGAACGGCTCATGGGATAGGGACCAGACTAAGAGAGACACAACCTGCTGCTCTGCAGGTGAGACTGAGGATAGCAGTCTAAAATCTAAATCAGGCGCACGAAGGCAGAATATCTTGGTCCGGACAAAACACTAAAGGCTCCCTGTCGAGGGCTGTGGCTGAACGCCTCTAAGCAACAAACCCTAGGACCTGAGAGCCGGCCGATACCCACCTTTCGAAAAATAAAGGCGTGATACTGAGCAAGCTACATGCTCAGGTCTGATACAAGTTCGAAGGCTCTCAGCTGGGGGATATGAGAGATTCACGGATGAGAGGGCCAGGCCGTTTCTCGTTCACCGCTGCACGAAGGTAAGGTGCTGAGCCGGCAGCACAAGTAGCCTACCTCGTGAGCGAGTACAAAAAAGTCAAAAAAGTGTCCCAGCCGAAGAAAATGGCTGCGAAAACTGTATCTAACTCATAGAGAGTGTAGACAAAAGTGGAAGAACGTCTCAATGACGCAAAATGGAACGCACGGCGAGCGAACCTTTTGCGTGGTCCGAAGTCAAAAAGCAAAAGCTTACCGGGTGGATGTCGCTCGCAGTCTGACCGTCCCTGGTGTGTGCTTGAGCGATCAGGGGCAAACGAGTTACCCAACACATGGAAGTGAGGAACTGCAGCCATGAGCAGGACGTGGCAACTCCTCGGGTGAGCCCAGTCACAGAGCAACATGTGCCGGCTCTGCAATTATGGAAGCCTCCTTGGATAGCGAGGGAATGCTCATGGTCTGCCCCTGCCTTCCCTTGAGGGCCGACCACGATGTCGTTCATCGCTCTATCTTGACCAGCTGAGATGTTAGCGACATCACAACAGTCCAACGTGCCTCGAAACCAGAGGAAGGCTAACCTCATTAAAAAATGCCCGCTGAAGTCGGAAGTGTCGTCCTACGGGTGGCAAACTAAAAATTGACACTACGCAATTACGTCCGAGTGAAAAATCTCGTCCGAATGTCTCTTGTGCTAGGAACAGCTCTGACTACCTAGTTTCCGAATGCCGCTCTTGTTCGGAACAGCTCCGACTGGTTAGTTTTCCGAATGTCTGTTGTGCCTGGAAAAGCTCTGATGGGCGCAACGACTAGCACATGTCCGAAAACTCGCTGAGTGGATGCCGTCTGCAAACCTGTCTGGTTTGTGCGGGAACGACCCGGGGAAACGAAGTGACCAATATGTTGAAGTGAGGATTTAAAGCAGCCATGAGCAGGACGTGACGATCTTCCTCGGTGAGCCCAGATCCAGGGCGTTATGTGTCGGCCTTGCAACTATGGAAGCAACCTTGGATGGCGGAAAATGCTATGGACTGTCCCTGCCTTCCTTTGAGGGATGACCGTTGTCTTCAACCGTTCAACCTTGGCCAGCATGGTTGCAGATGGCACCACAAAAGTGAGAGTCTCCCAGGAATGCTACCTGGTCAAAAAAAGCACGCTAAAGTCGATGTGTTGGCCTACGGGTTTCGGCCCAAGGGCGCATAACAGACACACCGCAATCACATCTGAAAAAACACTCCGGATGAACGAAAAGAAGAAGAAGAACCGCTTTCCACTAGGAACATCTTGAGAACTGGCACATGGGATGTCTGAAGTCACCATGGATCGGGAAGGACAGCATCGGTTAAACCAGTTGAGTTGAGTTGAATTAAAAACCGACATCACAGCACTCGGGTCACTCTCATACGAGTTTCGTCCTTATCTGCAACGGCCAGCGAAATGTCCCAATACTAATGGTACCAGTAGAAGTCTGATTATGTGTCCGTCTGACCTTTCCTCGAATGAGATTATAAGAGAAATGAAACACTGTAAGATTTGCATTTTGGGACTTATAAGAAACAAGGTGGAAAGGGGGCGGCATAAAGCATCTTTTCAGATTAAAGATAAATTAAGCGATCTCGGTGCGAGGTCACAACAATTAGGTCTAACGTGTCATAGGAAAATGACAAACATAGTGAGAAAAAATAGGGTCAATATAATAATGAGAATAATGAGAATACATATAGGGGCAATAAATAGAGATAAAGTAATAATACCCAAGGTAAGAGGAGCACAAACAGTACTAGGACATATTTGGAAGTCAAAAAGAAATTAAATCTAGTTATTATATAAGTCTAAAGCCAGATATGAATGGATTAGAAACCCGGATAATGACAAAAACAGTTACTAATAAACCAAAAACATTAAGTTACTGATGCCCGTGGATAATACAACAGGTTAAAATTATGTGACAGAATCACTAATGCAGAGCTAATGGAGAGAACTAAATAAATTCTAGTTAATTATGAGGCGATGAAACGTCGCTGCGCTGGTTAGGACACACATTAATATTACAAATAAACAATCTATGAGGCTAAAAGAAATAGAGGAAGACGTAAAACAGGGACAAGGTAATTAAAGACAGAGATGAATAATAAAGGGATGACATGGAGAGAGCTGGATGTTATTGCCAATGATAGAAGGGTTTGGCATGAATTGGCTGAGGGTCGATTCTCCCTTAGGGGATACAAGGAGGAAAAGGAAGGAGAAGAAGAAGAAGAAGAAGAAGAAGAAGAAGAAGAAGAAGAAGAAGAAGAAGAAGAAGAATCAGAAGCAGAAGAAGAAGAAGAAGAAGAAGAAGAGAGCTCTGGGATCGACACAGTCTTGATGAATGGGAACCAAACAATTTTAAGAATTTCTTTGATAATGTTTGAGAGGAAAGATCATCGGGGAAGCGAATTGGTCATCATCCCATCCTCATTATGCAGTGAAAGACTAACACTTAATACCCGACAGCACTAAGAAGAACATGAGTGATTCGGTAGTTGTGTTAATTGAGCACTTCAAACGATAAGAGAAAGATCCCGTTTGATACGGATATATTTAAACATTGATCTGGATTCCCAGATCCACCCAGCCAAAAATCGGTCCAGAAAATATTCTAGGATTTTAAAGCGACCGATCTGCTTAGCACCATTTAACCAAAAAAAAAAAAGCTTTAAGGGTTTAGAAACGGGTCCTTTACTTGTACTCACCGTGTATAATAGCCTCTTGACCTGTTGATCAAAATGCCCAGTTTGTATAAACTGGTAATTATAAAACAATGTTTACAAAATGCCCAGTGTGATCACCAGAGTCGTGGATCAGTTCTGTGGTCGAGACAAGAACAATGAGCTGACCCACGACTCTGTTGATCGCATAAGATAGCGAAACATGATCGTCCACGCTTATCGACATGGTACATGATGAATGAAGTTTGTATAAACTGGTATTTACAAAACAATGTTAACAAAATGCCCAGTATGTATAAACAGGTGTTTATAAAACAATGTTTACAAAATTTCCAGTATGTATAAAGTGGTATTTATAAAACAATGTTTATAAAATGTAAAACACTGAAAGCTAGCTTAAAGTAAACCTCATTATAAACAAAATGACGACACATTTTGTGTGTGTTGTTGTTGTTGGAATTACACTGACAATAAATTTACTATTATCATCTGCAAACAGCAATCATTATGTTACACTGGCGTTACCCTTTTAAACCACTGTCGTATACACACTCACCAAGAGCCGATATTTGAATCTAGCGTTTAACACCGCATACAAGGTGTCTATTTTTTTCTGCATGTGTATTTACGTTTCACCGCCATTTGCACATGGATTTCAGATGTGTTAAAAGCATGGCTGTCTATGTGACAAGTGACTGTGTGGTTTTCTTGTTTTAAATTCACATCCTCCTGCCTCTTCACTTCCACTGTTCCACTGTCGGTACAGCCGTGGAGTTAGTGGACAGTGCTTTAGCTTACCAGGTTTACAGTCAAGGTTCAATTCCAAATTGAAAACCGCAAAACACTGTACGATCGAGCCAACCTAGTCATCTAGTCCCTAACGTTTTTTTTTTATTTCTGAGGAAAACATGCTACTGGCGGGAAAAGTACCTGACCTCACTTCATAATGTCGTAATTTCCGGCCAATAAGATGGCGACTAGAGCAACTAATTCTCTTTCATGTGGAGATTCGTTGCGGCTTTCAGAATTTTACAGATAAATAACAGCGCCGTCTTGTTCACACCCACTTACTGCCTTACAGAGAGAGAGAGACCGTTTGATATTTATAAAGGAAGGCTAGGGGAGCAGACTCAAACAGTTGTTAGCTGAAGTTCGATACCGGGGCCTTTAAGTGCATATAAATCTTGTAAGGCACACGCTTAACCAGGCCAGGCAGCGGGTGAGTTTTATGAAGAGATTCCTGTGTATAGACTAGTGGGCTGATTTATATTTTCTTTGCACTGAATTTTGCGTGTGGATTAGCTTTGTTTTCTTACCAGTGCTCCTCTCCATTTGGCGAACGCAATCCACTTCAAAGGGTCTTGCAGCTTACGTCCAGAAATCAAGGACGAGAAGTCAAAATTTAAGTCTAACTGACCGGTTAAACTCCCTACCTCAGCATCAGCACACCGGATGTTAAGAACGAGCGCACTTATCCACTCGGCCAAGCTGACCTTCCAGTAAGCTAGTGAAAATATATCTAAGCAGTTATGCATGGAAGGAGTCAGACCTATAATGGATACGGTTGTGGTATGATAAAAATAGAAATGAGAGATATGTATCCCCAATTCGAAGTTGCCAACTATTATAGGAAAACCATGAATTGGCTCGTAAGACTCCCTAGTCATGAAATATATAGATTATAAGATTCCACTAGATATAAGTCAGGTTTTCCAATAGAAGGCCAAGAGAACACCGGGAAGTCACTGCTTTTCAGAAATGATAAAGATCACTCTGGTCAGAGTGTAAGCGAGTTGTATCCCGTCCACCAGCTCTCTGGGTGTTGTTGTCAAATGAAGAAAACACTATCACCTATTATTGCACCCAGAGCGTACACTTCTCTGATGAAAAAACTGAATAACACAATCTAATAATAATATAATCCTGTATTGAAATAAAGGGGGCAAAAGGATGCACTATGGGCTATCCCAATATACAAAATTAACATTTCACAACTGACATTATTGTCCAAATATAAGTCACATTTGAATTATCAGAAAGTTCTAGTTGAATCAAATAATGCTGAATGTTCTCCTGTCTTCAGCTAATCTAAATGCTGATGTTCATCTTGCTGGGTATCTAGTGTAAAAGTTCCTTTGCGGAAAAATAACTGTAGGGATTAGTGGAGACTAATGGTGTTGTTTAACTGTTGTTTAGTTGTTGGCCGCTGTTCTAATATGAGGATACATGGGTTTGGCATGATACTTAGCTTAATTCTCATGTGGCAATGGCAGTGCTGAGTGGCAAATATTAAAGAGTGTCCTCTGATCCTCATGGCAATATATGTCGAAGGCTCTCCTCACCCACCGAGGACTGCACCACCCAGACCAGGAATGTTTTCAGTCTTGGGAGCATAAAATTTACCAACTGACCACAACCCATCATCATCTGTCGACAATACCCACATACAAATGTACTCATCCTCACAATAAAATTGGGAAAAAAGGGATTCAAGAGCTCAATAGCCACACAACAGGCCTAAACCTCCTCTGTTGTATGTTGTCCCTCTTATGACTAGCTGTGCCTCTCACCCACTCACATATCCACATGAAATAGGCACCATCTTCATGTCTACAAAGCACGTCTCATCCCATTCGTGCATCAAGCCTCATACTCAGTAGTATACTCAACCACCCATTGGCCCAGTCCACTGCTATAGCTCCAACTCAGAGTACCGTCGTCATAAACCACCGACAATCACTTCCCCTTCAGGACCGAGGGCCGCCCACATTTATCACATTTTTATCACTCATATATATATATATATATATATATATATATATATATATATATATATATATATATATATATATATATATATATATATATATATATATATATATATATATATATATATATATATAATACTCATGCATATTAATGTATGAAGAAAAAAAACTAGGATATACTGAAGTAACCATTATTACACCCAACAGAAAATCCACTATCTGTAAATCAAATCAGATCACTGATAGATGTTCCCATAAGACCATGCTCTCATAATATGTTGACAGCGTGTAATAAGTGAAGAAAGATATTCCAATGTTTCTTCAGATATGGTCATTTCAGGTGACGGAACTCATTAATACTTAATGACGCAGAATACTACTACTTCTTCAAATATTAACTAACAGGGTTCCTTTCAACAAAACAGTGAGAGGATATAAACTTAGGGACTATAAGTCTTTACTCTTACCCGTGGTTAACAGAGTGCCATCAAGGTAAAAACATCCACCCGAATCACAAACAACTCCTGTCTGTTAGAAATTACATGTTGACTGCCAGGGACAGATTATGTCCTAGTATATATGAACCAGCATGACCCACCCCCTCCCCTCCTTAGGGAGATTAATCAGCCTTCTCTTGCAAAGTAACGTTTAGTCTGTTGAATATCCTGTTTACCTTAAACATTCCATGGTTTTACAAACCACTCTCTGTAGGTGTAGTCGACCATTCTCACATAACACTTTATGCCTTTTGCATTGCAACTAGGCGCCGTTTTGTCTGCAAAATTGGGTTGGTCTGTTTACTTTGTATCTCCCACGTTGAACCAAATGGTGTCTGCCTACATCCCATTAGTTGCAGTGCCGACATTAAACTCACAGGTCGCCTGTCTACTCATAACACATTTAGGATGTGCTTTGTTAGTCTTAACTAACACAACAGAGGCAGGTAAATTAGCCCACATTCTGATATCGATTGGACAATGCGTTGACTGTTAATTCCCAAGTTTGTGAATTGAAAAAAAAATTTGGTTGCAAAATGTGGTCCATGAGTTTGAAGTCAAATGCGGATGAATTGGAATCAATGACGTGATATAAGCATGTGGCAATTAACTGACAAGTACACGATACTAACGAACCGCCGCTTGCCCCACATAATAAATAACATGGGCGCAAAGTACACGATACTAACGAACCAGCACTTAAACCACAGAATAAACAAATTGGGCGCACTTTCACACACTGGGTGCTAGCTTCATATGCGTGAGGTGGTCAGGATCACGCTGGGCACCTTTAAATCCCAGGACATTTCTTGGCGACAAGTCTAAGATGGGTCGGCCTGGGAGCCCTGGACAATGTTAAAACCTCCACAGTGTTAAAATTCGAACCCACGACCACAGGTTGACAGGCAGCATAATTTTAAAAAAAATGAATTCTCAACTGGCGAGTTCACGTACACAAAATTATCAAATGTGGTAATGAGGTCCTATGTGGTTTTGCTAGGACATGATATGACGATGGATAGGAACCTTAGATTTAAATTCTCGCCAGCTAGACATACCTGATTCTTCACCACTGTACGATGCACTCTACAGATGATACACTGTACGACATCCTGTATACGATAATACTAGTTGTTCCCACGATTATACTCAACCATCTCATACGACATTTGTGTACATCAACAACTCCACAGGAAGGGCCTTCGCTGTTTAACACCAAGCACATATTAGCTTCATACACCTGTGACCTAGGCTGTCACCGCACAAAAAACTCAGGTTACAAGCATTCAGTTTACTTTCCACATTAAACGCCACAGTGGTTTGGGGATAACAGTGATGGAAGACATGATTCTCGAAAGAAGAGGGGGAATCAACCAGCACAAAGATCGGCACAAGACACTGAAGACATCGAGCACAAACATTCATAGGGAAGGGAACTAGTAAAAGAACGAGAAACTTTCCTGCGGGCCACCATGACAGGGTCGTTCTTCAAAGGAAGTGCTTCATGATGATGAACTTCCTTTCTGGTAACGGATTTTCCGTTCAACTGCTGCACGTTTTCGTGCAGATTAGTTGTCCCTGGCGTGTATTCATGGCATTACGCGTGAACGCTGTAATTTTTTACTTCGCGGCTATAACACAATCACACTTTGACAAATACAATTATCCCTCCATGGATGGACAAGATGTTTACTCGTGCTCACATTCTGTATACCATGTGTTAACAACAAAGGCACGCAGTCAAACGAACAGAGAAAGCCGCACATGAACTTCATAAATTAATCAAGCATTTCCTGAAACATACTGGACACGTGCCAACGCTAATGGCTTCGCCATTAATACACCTGAAAATGGTGTGTCTGGCGCTGATATCAAATTAAATAATGGTATCCATTCTGCATCACTCGCCGCAGATAAATTTTGCAATAACTTCAGCGCTCAATCAAATGCTTTGAGACGAGCTCAGAAACATTTGTTCAGAATCAAATACATTTAAGAGACAAACAAGGAGTTTACTGACGCGCTCTCTAAATAACTGCGCTCGTAGAGAGAGCCAGGGAATTTAATGATGTTATTGGGAGTCTCTGTGGTGAAGTGGTCAAGCCGTTTGACTCCGAAGGTTGTGGGTTCGATTCCGGGCCGCACCCTTCGGTTTACGAGTTAAATGTTTCGGAGACTCCTGTGGGTCGTCGCTAAAAGCTACGGAGTTCGTTCTTTGTGCGACGCTTTCCGTGCTGCGGAAAGAGACCGAGCCATATGGGATAAAACCCGGTGCAATGAAGTCGACCCTGTCGTCTTTTAAGCGACTTTATTCTTTTCCTACAGAAGAAAGTAACTTAGAAGGTTCACCTATTCCAAAAGAAGAAGTCGCTGACGCAATGAAACATATGAAGAAAGGAAAAACAGCTGGGCCAAATGAAATCACAATAGAAGAATTAGAAGTATTGGGAGAATTTGGAGTAGACATATTAACCAAAATGTTAAATGATATTAACAGCAGTGGATATTTACCACTTATATGCTGAAATCTGTATTTATAGCTATACCAAAAAGACCAGGGGCAATTGATTGTGAAGATTTTCGTACAGTTAACCTCATAAACCATATCACTAAGCTTCTACTCAGAATCATAATGAGAAGAACCCGAAAGAAATTTAAAAAATGGAAATAAGTGAAGAACAGTATGGATTTGTGTAGGAAAAGGGCATAAACAATGCAATATATACATTACGGACACTAATAGAAAGGTCAATAGAGAAACAGAGAGACATATATTTGTGCTTCATAGATTATACTAAGGCATTTGATAAAGTAAAACATGATGAACTGATTAAAATGTTGGAAGATATCAACACTGATGGAAAAGATTTAAGAATAATAAAGAATATTTACTGGAACCAAGTAGCAGCAATTAAAATGGGAAATAAAGAGGGTAGTTACGAACAGATAGGAGTACCACAGGGGTGTGTCATGTCACCAGATCTCTTCTTCCTATACAGCGAAGTAATAATGAAAGAGATCAAAGAGATGCCAGGAATACTAGTTGGAGGTTATAATATAAATAATATACGCTATGCAGATGACACAGTATTGGTGGCAGATAAATCAACAGACCTACAACAATTGTTGATCATTGTAGTAACAGAGAGTGCAAGGAAAGTACTCTCCTTGAATATCAAGAAAACAGCAACAATAGTGATATCAAAGAAAATGGTGACACCAAAATGTGACATAGAAATAGAAAGAAAATTCTTAACCAAGTGGATAATTTTATATATCTAAGGGCATTTATAACATCAGATGGAAGATGTACAACAGAGATTAAGAGCAGAATAGGGCATGCAAAAGCCGCATTTCAGAAAATTAAGAGTATCTTATGCAATAAGTCACTATCACTGAATGTAAGAAAGAGAGTGCTGAAATGCTATGTAGAACCAGTATTGCTGTATGGCAGTGGATTTTGGAATGTCATCATCATCATCATCATCATCATCATCATCTTTCACTTCTGCCGTCAAGCGTCGTGGAGGGGAATAATGTGCGTTCCAGCGCCCGGTGGATAGTGAATTTTGGAATGTAAATAAACAAATTAAGAAGAAATTAGAAGCAACATGTCGTTCCTGAGACGAATGTTGCGAATTCCTTGGACTACCAGAGTAACTAATAACGACTGCCTGAAACAGGCTAATGAAACTAGAACATTATATACAACAATAAGAAAGAGACAAACGTCTTTCTTCGGTCATGTGATGAGAAGAGAGGCATTGGAAAACATCGTGACAACTGGAAAGATCGAGGGAAAGAGAGGCAGAGGCAGACCAAGAGAAACGATACTGGATGGATTGAGACGGTGGCATGGAGGAATATCAGCAGCAGAGTTGGTCCAGAAAACCAAAGACCGAGTTAGTTAGTTAGTTAGTTAGTTAGTCGCAGTTCCAACTTCACAGCAACGGGTCGTCCCCATTATGCTCCGTTCCTGTGCCAGTGAATA
This sequence comes from Cepaea nemoralis, assembly GCA_014155875.1. Lineage (NCBI taxonomy): Eukaryota > Metazoa > Mollusca > Gastropoda > Stylommatophora > Helicidae > Cepaea > Cepaea nemoralis. The sequence continues at coordinate 138,534 of JACEFZ010009577.1, read as the reverse complement.
TCACACAAAATGCTCCCCACTGCCCAATGTGAAAAGTGGAAAAGACAGGAGTCTCGACAAATAACAGCCCGCACAGATACACTGTGCATAATGCCGCCACCAGAATGTCAACACAATAGTCCCCCACAAAATACCCAGTTCATTTCTGATGGAATCGGCAGTCATTTTCCCATCTGGATGTTTCCTAGATGTTCACCCACACAGTCCACGAAATACAGTTCATCGTCGATGGTAGTGGCAGTCAACCAGAAGCCCAGCAGCCACGCATTTCTGCATAAGGCAAAAACTGTTCAACTCTAGGACATAGTCATCTGCCATCGCTCCGAACATGCAGTCACGTTCCAAAAGACCTCGGACAGATTCAAAAGCATTTCACACGAAACTCACAGCTCACAGTGTCGCGCCACGCACTCACTCAGTAGCAGGGCGACGGAACCATCAAGCCTCCTTAGTCGCCTCTTACGACATGCATGGTAGAAGGTTTGCCTAGATATGTCCTTTTGAAGGAAGTCTTGAACCAAAGGAATTCCTGTAATGGATATGCAACAAAAAACTAAAAAAAAGTTTATTTGTTTTACTGTCTTCTGAACCAAAGACCGAGATCTGTGGAAACCCATGAACGCCTACGCCAACTGGCAGGGCACTTGATGATGATGATATTCTTTTCCTTGACAAGCTTACCAATCACTTCAGCAAATGTACTAATGTATGGAAGCCAGTCCACATCTTCACTTTAGATGTGGCTTCGCTATACTGATATCACCATACGTGTACATCTGATGGCAGTGGAGATTCTTTTCAACAGAAGACAGAGCCCTCCTATAGCCACTATACCACTGCTATGTTTGGCTGAGCGTGTTTCTTACTCTAACATTGTTTTAGTGTAAAGATAATTAGTTTGACCAGATATGCGGTGCGGCCTGGGCACAAAGCTGAGCTTAGGTACTCCTGTTTTGTCATAGACTGTCTGTAACAGCAAGTATATAATCAATACACCGGTATGATCATTGAGTCTTCCAGACAGCATGTTGATG
>JACEFZ010009577.1:0-132500 GCA_014155875.1 Cepaea nemoralis | reverse complement strand
ACTAAATTAATTAACTCGAATGTCATGACATTTTTACAAGAATTAAATTAACTCACCAGGCTATCATTATGATATTCTTAGAAGAACTAAACTAAATAACGAGGCTCTCATTAGGCCATTATAACAAGAACTATTCTAACAACAACTACACTAACTACGAGCTAATTAGACTATCATTGGGACATTCTAACTGAGGACTAAATTAACTAATTATACTATCATTATTACGCTCTAAACCATTATGGTATTCTAACGAAGAACTAAACTATCAAACTAGACTATAACTATGGCAATCTTTCTAACAACTAAATTAACAAATTATACTATCATTATTATGCTCTAAATTAAGGTCTAAACTAACTAACCAGGTTATCATTATGGTATTAAACGAAGAACTAAGCTATCAAACTAGACTATAATTATGGCAATCTATCTAACAACTAAATTAACGAGCTAGACTGTCGCGTTTTCATTCTAAGAACTTAAGTCATTAACCAGGCTACCATTATGACATTCTTTTAAGAACTAAACTAACTAACAAACTAGACTATCATTACCGCATTCGTACCATTGGCGTGGAGTATTTTCAGTTTAAAAGACTGCTAGGACAACGAAGTGTGGAGATATCTGTGAAACAAAGTAGAAGATTAGCAATATTTGCAAACAAGCAAATTGTCTGCGAGTAAGATTGATGTATAAAATCACAGTAAAAACGTCGCCTCCGAGCCACCAATGAACCAGCTAATTAGATGGAAATGTAAAGGGAAAATAAACAGGAATAGCCAATATCCGAATGTTCCGCGGCTGTTATTGCACTGTCAGGCCGGGACATTATTCACGGCATTGGAAAGGGAAATCGCCACCTGTGAAATTAAATGTCTTCGGAGAAACAGGTGTTGCCATCGCGGAAGACTAGATGTTGAAATGAGATTTGGACCAATCTTCTGGACGCCGCAGTGAGAATATTTGCGTTCTTGCTGTTTCTTCTTCTTTTCAGATATGGTAATTTTGACGTGTTCTAGAGAAATAGATGATGTTTAGCAAACGTGACTCTAAGCCTGGTAGTGTGCCAGAGAGTTTGATGTGTTTGCATTTCATATACGCTGTTTTGACCTTTAGTGACCAGCTCCCTTCCTGTGTCAAATCTTCTCTTCCAGAAAATACATGGCACTTATTTGTTTTTGTTTTTCCGTTCCATAAAACCTTGACTTTCAACGTCTAATTTTTCTAACCACTTTACGGCTTTCATGTGTTTCGTATAGGACTTGCAAATTGGTTTTTCTGGTTGTACATCGTATTCTTTGTATTTTCATCAGAAATTACATTTTCAATGCCATTAGATGTTTTCCAGCTTTTCTGCTCATTGTCCATTTCACATCCATACTAAAAACACAGGTTCTATGTAGCACTTCAACACTCTTGTTCTCTTTGCATTTGATATCATTTTATTGGTCAGAATTGTTTTCCATCTTTGCGAAAAGCTAATTTCGTCATAGCGATTCTTGTTCTAATTTCTTCTAGCCATCTCCCATTAAACTGTTCCGCGATAGATGTACCGATTAACTTGTTCAAGAATGTTTCCATTTGTGATATTTCTTTCTTCTTAGAGACGATCGTAATCTTTGTGTTTTGCTTACAATATAATTATAATCCTAGTTGTTCACTGTGTACAATAATCGCATCTTCTAAATGTCGCCGATCCTTTTCGTTGTCTGCAATCATTATTGTATCATCTGCACATCTATAGTCGCTTAAAGTCGCTTAAAAGTCGACAGGGTCGACTTCATTGCACCGGGTTTTATCCCATATGGCTCGGTCTCTTTCCGCAGCGCGGAAAGCGTCGCGCAAAGCACGAACTCCGTAGCTTTTTAGCGACGACCCACAGGAGTCTCCGAAACATTTAACTCGTAAACCGAAGGGTGCGGCCCGGAATCGAACCCACAACCTTCGGAGCACGAGTCAACCGGCTTGACCACTTCGCCACAGAGACTCACTATCTTATAGTATTGATATTATATCCCCCAATACAAATACTGAAGTATTGGACAGATCAGGTTGCGTGACGGTTTATTTCATGCTCAGTCTTCGTAGACATAGACATTCTAATATGAACCGGCCGGTATTCCTGACGAAGGTGTTATTGACTTTCTCCGTTATCCCGTATATCCACGTAGGGTAACGCAGCTGCGCAAGATTCGGTAGCGGATCGCGTCGCGTTGGTTACTTATGGGAGTATGTGAGCCGGTCGCTCAGAAAGCAATGGCAAACTACTGAGCGTAATCTTGCCAAGAAATCAACAACAGCGGTAAAATGCTGGTGTTGACAGCCATGTTATGTAAATAGGATATATAAGAAAAAACAAACATATCGACACTTCACCGCTGACCATGTCTGAATCGCACTTCCCTTGCGTCACTGCAAGTACACCTTACGTGTATGCCAGTCCGATATTCAGTTGGCTATTCACACATCAACATTGCCGTCTTTGTCACTGCAGGCCATTAATGAATGTAATCGCAGTAAAGTTCTTAATAACTTAAGTGGCCAATTTATGTGATGCCGTTGAAGCTAGGTCGCCTAACAAGCTCAATATTATATGGATACCGTAATCTAGTCCGCGTATATCAGTCCGGCGTCAACTAGACTTGACAGCTCTAACAGTTGAAACGTCGTGTTTAGAATATCAGTCGCAGATATTTGATCGTTCTTGACTCTAGTTGCTTCTCGTCTAGTCTAGTAGATGTTACTTGCTTTCAGTAGGTGTTGCTTAGTTGTTTCTAGTCGATGTTTCCAGTCCCTACGCTTAATGACTTATTCATTTATTGGTGATCGAGTGAAATCGCGAGTCATGACCGCCCACGCTTTCCGGCATGGCACATGATTGATTGATTGATTGACGCTGACTACCGTAGGTCTCTCTGGCGAAGGTGTTAGGGATGCTGTTCGTAATCCTGTATACTCACGTACAAAACACAGCTGCGCGAGATTCGGCAGCGGATCGCGTCGCGTTGGTGTCTTACGGACAGGTATGTGAGTCGGCCGTTCAGAAAGCAATGACAAAGTACTGAACTTAAAACTTGCCAAGACCTTAACAACTGCTGAAAAATGATGGTGTTAACTGCAATGTCCTGTAAATAGGATTTTAAAAAGAACCGTAGTTGTCGTTTGAAACCATGAGTTGCTTTTGTGTTACTGAACTGTCATCGTCCAGTCAGCGGTACGTTAACTCATTCTCTACATGTCTTACTTGTTAGTGTCGTTCACCCGCGTCTATTCTATTTTAATTTCAGTCCAGTCACTTCTGGAACACGGCCGAAGCCACCAGGCTAGAGTAGCTCCGACACAACTACATGATAACCAACAATCACAGTCAACCATACGCACATTGAATATGTCACAAACCTGGAATACCTTGGTTCCAATATATTGCGAGTTGTTTACTATATATAGAAAGCAGCGGGATGACAAATATTCGCGGTCGTTTTTATACGTATGGCGAGTTATTTTATATCGAGTGAGGCGTGAATATGTTCTATCGCAGTCGTTGTTAAATGTACTGTGAGTTGTTTAGTATAAAATAAGACAAGAACATATTTGGTAGCATCGGTTGTAAAACGTACTGTGAATTTGATTATGTTTTAATACGAGAAGAATAAAGCAAATCATGTTGGTCGCGTATATTAATTATCCAGTATGTCGTATGTTGTTTGTGTTGAATGGTATACAAACATATTTGATCGTACATTGTTGTAAATAGAGTGTGTGTTATATAATATAGATTGAGTTTAGAACATGTTTCATTATAGTAATATTCTATTTAATTAGTATAGAATGTGTTTCATTTTCTTGATAATCTCTTAACTAACTGATCGCAGTCGATGTTAAATGTATGTTATGATGTGTAATGTAACTGTCACATAATAGACCAACGTGATTTAAACAGTGATGAGAATAAAAGGCGTTCTGATTAGCGGCATGTTCGAGGCCACAGGTTGTTTCAACAAATCCAGAGAAAACAGTCGGGGTTGCAGCTGCACGTGTTTACATCTGGTCGACAGATTAGGAACATTCGGTGGTGAGTGAGATAAATCCCTGCATCGCTTTGACAGTTTATCAACATTCGAATACAGATAGAACCCGTCAGACCCTGGTTACAATCAGATGTCAACCATCACAGGTCGGGCAAAGTTAACAGCTGCAGATGTGTAGGGGAAGTGAGTGAGATGACTCAATACACCACTTTGATAGTTTATCAACAGGCCGGATCAACGTAGAATTGCCAGCTAGGGACATGAAATAGTCCCGTCTGTCATTTAGAGTTTCCGGACATCACGCGGATTGGCGGGGTGTTGTGGAAGCTCGTTGTTGGGATCGTACAGGAACTCGCTGGATTGTTTTGGGAGTCAAAACAAGTGATGACAACTCTGACAGTGACTAAGCCAGGGGAGATGGATTCCTGACAAGGGATGATCGGCCCAAAATAACACCTGTGTGCACATAAAAAATAACGTCACGTGACCAATTTTAGGCGGTTGCCAAAAACCATGATTGGGAGAGACAGTGTAACTCAAACAGTGGATTTGGGCGGACGTGCTCTGGCACTGCAGTTAGGGAGTGGAATAATATCTACAGTGTGCGAATTGGATTAAATTAGTTTTACACGTGCCTGGCATGGCAATTGTAGATGTGATTCGGAAGGACTGCGGTGTTGCCTAAGGTAGTCATATTGTATAATTAGTCCTAATTAGTTTAGGCAGTAGCATGGTTGAAACTAGAGAGTAGGGAAGTGATACTTGACTCTGTTAGTTGTAAATAGAGTAGTGAAGTGTTGATAAGCTCTACTAGTTGAGAATTGAGTAATGGGGGATAATTGGGATCTTCCAGTGGGTGCTCCCTGGTGGGGGGGGGGGGGGTTCCGCACGCTGTTGGTTGTTTTTTTTTCTTCTTGTCTTGGCCTGATGAAAACCTATGTGTTCAGTTCATCTGTCCCTGACAGAGTTAGGTTCATTGTATTTTGCTGAGCAAGGGCCAATGGCCACGATCATCTAATAGAGATCAGTGACGGGGAGGCTATCACCAGTTGTATGATTTATTTTACAGGTTCCCTCTGGTTGGAAGGAAGAACACGGAACCAAGGAAAAATCCGATCCCGGATAAAGTTTGGTGCAGGAAGATTGGCCAGCAACTTTATCAATGGGTCTATGCTAGAAGAAGCTGATAAACATTGCTCAGTGGAGCTGAATGGTAGAAGTATCCTACAGGATAAATACCGAATGAGTTTTAGGTCATACCAGTTTTAACACACCAGTAGTGATGGATATTCAGTTCACTTATGACTAGAACAAAAATAAAGGACTCTATTGGAGTATAGACAATAACTGTTTAATAGTGAGAACTATAGAACATTTCGCAAGAAGACAAAACGTCATGTCCATAGGACAGTGTTCCATGTTTTTTTCACTGCGCAGGAATTATGAAGTCTGAGTTTCTATGAACTATTAGGAACAGTTGTGTTAGGAACAATAATAGTATTTTTCCACGGATTATATAGTTGAATGGGATTCAGATCTCATGGTCATCAGAGCTCCTGGAGGAGGACATGTCTGGAGAGAAGGACACGACTTCGGTGAGGTCCATTGTACTGATTCTTGTGATGTCGTGTAATCCTTGCCATGATGAGTGGACTCTGAACATGAACTCTGTGGTCTGACCTATACATTTACATTAGAATACACGACACACATTTTCTTCGCATACACGTCTCATATACGTTACACTTTTCTTTTAATAAATTAATCTTTATTAATTTTTAGAAGCAAGAGTTGTTGAATATGTTGCGTTGGGGAAGTATGAGAGGGGGCATAGTGCGACAGTGAGAGAGAGAGAGAGAGAGAGAGAGAGAGAGAGAGAGAGAGAGAGAGAGAGAGAGAGAGAGAGGAAAGGGTGTCCACGGGCTGAGGGAGTGTGTTGGACGGAAGCTGGTGGATTCTCCAGGATATTGATAGGGAAGAAAAATTATAATGTGGGTGTTGACTCCCCTCACTCCAGGGACGACACTTTAAAGGAAGACACGACAGTAACAATAATGAATGTGGGTAGTTGCAGTTATTGTTCAATACCCTATGTGTCGTTAATGTAGAATGAGTCTACGACATAGTTAATTGTTTTAAATATTCAATATATTGTATTGTTTAGTATTGGGTGTTACATGATCATTCCTGGTTGAACAAATTGTTCTACATACTGTGAGCTGTTTAGTATAGAATGATTCAAGAACATCTTTGGTTGAAGGTATTGTTCCCCAAATCGTGAGTTATTTAGTATAGAATGATTCAAGAACATGTTTGGTTGAAGGTGTAGTTCACCACATCTTGAGTTGTTTAGTATAGAATGGATTCAAGAACATGTTTGGTTGAAGGTATTGTTCGCCACATTGGAGTTGTTTAGTATATAATGATTCAAGACCATGTTTGGTTGAAGGTATAGTTCACCAGATCGTGAGTTGTGTAGGATAGAATGATTCGAGAACATGTTTGGTTGAAGGTATTGTTCAAAAGATCGCGAGTCGTTTAATATAGAATGATTCAAGAACATGTTTGGTTGAAGGTATTGTTCCCAAATCGTGAGTTATTGGGAAAGAATAAGCACAGAACAGCCAAGGTGGAAATCGCTGTTAAAATATGGTTTGTTTCACGGGAGTGCTTTAAGTTCCTTTTCTTCGTTTACCTTCTGACGCTAGTATGAATCAATCCAAAGACAGTAGATGTCAACTTCACCTTGTTGATATATCCGTAGAGTTTGTTCTCAAATGAAACGCGTGTAGGCCAAACTACTTTTCTCTATTCTGCATATGTTGTACACACTTGCAACAAATATTTAGCTGTCATTTTACCAGTTCCACAGTTACACTCATCAGTATCTCCTATCTTTAGTTTATTAAACCTGGGATACTTCAGTACTTCAGTCTGTTATGTCCTGTGCAGTGTCTGACAACATTTAATAGGCGATATGCATCATCTGTCTGATGGCCTGGATGTTCTCATTTCTACTTGTTCTATAATTGTTTCTTATAAATCTCCTGGCCTCATTAGGTAAGTTATGTCTATATAAGTCTGAAGTGGTCTTTAAGTTCAAGAAGTGGAACCTGTAAGACAATGTGCTACACTTCAATGGCGTGTCTACATGTTCAATCAACAAACCCACTATTGGGATTCCATTCAAATCGAGACGGAAAAATATACGACTGTCATTCGGCACTCAAAAACAAGTTTATGAAATTTATAATCGCGTAAAATCTGGGGAAAATAAAACGAGGAAATTGAAAGTCGGGTTATTGTAAATAAGTGTTCAGAACTCACAACGCATGCTCTGTTCTATCGCAGATTATACCAACTCTGGTTCGAATTCGCAGCCAGGAGGATTTAAAAATAAAAAAAAACACTAGCCTGGACTCAGAGGTCGACCAAGCCTAAAATTGGTACCAGGTAAAGCCTTGTGAAGTAAAGGTGACCGGTTCGATATTGACCACACCACCCTTAATTGTCCGTTGCTCTATAAATAATGAGGCTAGAACCGCCTACCCAAAAGGCATCACGACGTGTGGACAGTGGTCCTTCACTTTGATATTTTGTGTGAACTCTCAGTTTAACATGTGCCAGTTTAAATATTGCCACGCATTTAACAAAGCTCCACATAGAGTGGTTCCACCAGTCGAGACTCACACATTTCAGATTAAGTATATATTTATATAGGTTTATATTATTTACGTGGCTCGAAGAGCAAGAACAAATACTTTGGTTTTCTGCACTGTGCCACCGAGTAAATGGTGGATTGCCAGCATGTTAATAAATGAATATTATCACCCGGTGAATAATTGTCCAAAATGAATACGGGTTACTACTTGGTAATCAGAGGGCGAAGAATGTGTCACAAATGAGTCGGCAATCAGGTCTTGCTGGATGGATTACCACTGGTGATTCTACTGCCCTGGGCTATTCTGTGTTGCCGATGGGTGAGATGATGTTGCTCAGTTGCTAACGCATTAGGGCACCTGTAATTGTTGACATAAGTCACTCTACTGTCTCCAGGTAGACAGGGCACATATAATAGTCATGTTCTATTGTTATTCTTATTTTCCCTGGAGTAGATTGACAGTGTTTGCCAGTGCTTGACGCTGGTATCTGTCGGGGAGTTATTCTCCCACTCTGTTTAGCTTTCGTCTGGCAAAGAGCACCCTGTTGTTCTTCAGGAGTGATTCTTAACTGACTGGTGGTAGTATCAACCTTTCTACCTTCTCTAAATCACCACAGATATATCACATAGCAGACAACACTGCGTTAACACTAACTTCTTCATAACACGACAGCTGCATCTGTTTTCACGCAGTGTATTCTGTCTTTCTTTTAAAACAAATGTCAGATTAATGTCACTAACACAAGAGTACTTGCACTCGATCTCTATCTTGTATATCTGTTGCTCGAACAATCACTGACGTCGACATTCGACCACTGATTCACAAACACTCCATCTGTACAAGCTAGATGGACTTCTGCCATGTGAGTAGTATATAGGAAGGATATCGGGCGCAAAGAGGGCGATTTTTTGAGGGATGGTGAGGGCTGGTGAGGGTTGGTGAGGGATGACGAGGGTTGGTGAGGGATGACGAGGGATGCCACTGCCTCCCTCGCCCCCGAGTTGTGGCCTGCCTCATGCCTTCCAGCTCCTTCCTCGTTTTTTTAAGTGTCAGCTGTCGTTTTTTAATCAGAGCATCGGGGTTAACAAGATCAATTAAACTCTGGCGCCAGGTTTGCTAATTGATTCAGAATATGTCAGCCGGTGTAATGCATTAATTACTTCCCGTTTTGTATAGACGCTTGTATAATCGATTGGTGTGCTCAGGCTGATACGGGTTGATGTATTTGTATCTTTGGTAAGATCGGCGAACATCTGTGAGCAAAAAGTCGATATTGTCCGTCCCAGAAATAATGTGGTTTGTAAATTACACCTGTCGGCGTTAGGTGGCGTTTTTAATCAGCTCATCGGTATATGTAAACAATGATAAATGAATTGAGACACGGGGCTAGTTGGTACCACAGTCGCATTGCAGATGGTGCGATAACCAATTCGGTAGAGTGTGTCGGGGTATCGCCAGTGTGTAAGTGGGGTGTCTAATGGGTTAAGTTGGTACCATAGACCCCCTCATTTGGCGGCGTCGAGTTCGAATCTCAATGCTTTTTCGTTGGTAAGGTTACTACTTAGCCACGTATGGGTGTACCTAGTTGTCACAGGGGGTGTGTAGTTGGTCATAGTGGGATATCACCAATGTGTAACTGGGGTTTCTAGTGGGTCCCCTACCATGCGGCAGGGTCGATCCTACTGTGTGGTGGGGTAGTGTGACAGTGGTCGAGTGTGTAACGGAGCTAAATGGTATCATTCAATCAATCAATCATGTGCCATGCCGGAAAGCGTGGGCGGGCATGTCTCGCCATTTCACTCGATCACCAGTGTCGTGGATCAGCTCAGTGTTCCTGTCTCGTCCATGCCATGTGGCCAAGCCATCCAGGTATTTTCCTCTCGGTCTTCTTCTTGGTCTGTTCCCTTCGATCTTGCCAGTTGTCACTAAGTTCTCCAATCCATTTCTTCTCATAACATGTCAAAAAAAAAAAAATTTTTTTGACTGTCTACGTCTAATTTCTCTAATCAGTTTACGTTGTTCATTTGTCTCCTGTAGTACTTGGTCATTGGTTTTTCTGTCTGTCCATGGTATTCTTTGCATTCTCCTCAGAAACCACATTTCTGCAGCCATCAGCTGCTTTTCAGCTTGACTGTTCATTGTCCAAGTTTCACATCCATACACAAGAACAGGCTCTATGTATCCCCTCAACACTCTTTTTCTCGTTTCAATTGACATCTTTTTATTGGTCAGAATGTTTTTCATCTTGCTAAAGGCTACTTTCGCCATGGCGATTCTTGTTCTAATCTCCTCAAGGCATCTCCCATCAGTTGTTATGAATGTTCCGAGATACTTGTATCTATCTACTCACTTGTTTCAGAATATTCCCATTTACATGTATATTACATCGTGGTATTTCGTTCTTCATAGTGACAATCATAACCCGTGTCGTTTTATAATTTAATTCTAACCCTAGTTGTTCACCGGGTGCAACAACCGCCTCTACTAAATATTGCAGATCCTGCGCAGTGTCTGTTGATTACATAAATTATATGAAGGCAGTTCACAAGTTAAATTAGAGGAAGACATTTTATTACAGAAATTAAATGAAGACATTTGACTAGAAATATTTAATAAAACGACGAAAAAACGGAGATCTACCGGCGTGAGAAAAGCTTATAAGTATGTTAATGTCAGTTCCTGTGAACATATTTAGCAGAAGCATTCTGCATAGTATATGCATATTTAGCTTTAAGGTGAAATCAATACTGCTGTACCGATCGGAAACAAGAAAAACGAATAAAACAACTACTAATAAACAACAAACATTCATTAACGGGTGCCCACGTAGTTCATCCTTCGCGTTCATGTCTCATGCAACAATTAGTATAATGTCTGAAGTCAAATTTGCGGCTTCAAAATAGGTGTTCATAGCATATTTATATATGAAGATATATATTCAAGGTGATTTTAAAGGACAAATTTCCTCATGTCACACGCTGCAAAAGACATATTTCGCTCAAACTTAAACATTAAGAGTGGAAAAGAGTATGTTGTAGATACTGTTTTTTCCTTTGTTTCTAGTGGGACTTGGTAATTTGTTGTTCTATCTGGGCATGGTATGTATATTTTCACCACATCTTCACTGATGTTTTTTCATCTTGTCTGCTCATTGCCCACGCTTCACAGTCATACAAAAGTACAGATTCTATGAAAGACAGAGACAATTTGCAGCTATTATTAAACAAAATGACAAATCGGAGGTCAGCTAATATGTACGTATTTGTAAATAAGGATACACAGCGATGTCTATTATATAACGATAACAGAGGTATTTAGTTGTAGAAAACTACCGTGCCTCCCAGGCAAACGGCGGTAGGCTAGTGACTATGTTTAGATTAGCTGTGATGGCACCAGCTGGAGATATTAATCAGCTACCTGGTACCCAGTGAAGATGACACGATAAACGAGGCGGTATAGGCCGCGTGGCCCTGAACAAAACCAACAATGAAACAAAAATGGTAATGAAACGTTGCGTCGCCGCGAAGCATTATTTTAGAAACCAAAGATTACAATCGATTTGAGAGGGTAATAATAGACAGTCTAAGCCTACCAGAAAGAGGTGTCTAATACACTGGGTACCAACGACAGACAGCTGGTCAAGAAGAAGCAATACACAGTATATAAAGTTAGGACTAAATAAACCGTAGTTTAAAGAATTCAAGTACATTATTACAAGTTAAATTACATAATAAAATAAATACAGTGATATGTATAAAATTATAAAAAACAAAAAAGAAGAAAACACCAGTGTTACATTAGCAAATAAGTGAAAAACACAACGGTATGAATACGTTGGTGTATTAGATACATACAAATGGTACACACAACATGCCATTATGTCAGCGTGACCGCTATCTGTTATATATTGCGACCAAAATACACCGATCGCCTCTCACGTCAGCGTAACAGACTAACACTTAAACCAAGCGCCCGATATCTGTTCTATATTGTTGCCAACAATTATGTGCATGCCGCCATCTTTCGACGTGAGTTTGATTGATGAAGCCTGTCAGGAAACAACCATAGATACATAGTAAAAGTGTCGTGAGAATACAAATCCAAGCGTATTGACTCTCGGTGTTTCGTTATTCACGTAACGTTTCCTGTTTCCTGCTCCAGTCTATTGTTGTAAAATCTTACCAAAGCGGACACTGTGGACCAAATCTACACGAATGAAGTAGGATAGATGCGGTTGTCATATGTGTCTTATAGGGCTTGGTCATTGGTTTTTTAAAACTTATCGATGGAAGAGAAGGACCCTTACACTACAAACAGAATAAACATTTACATTAATAATACCCATAACAAACACATGACCATCTACACTGGCTGTGACAAAAGCGACAGTCTGCTTAGAGAAAACAGCGAATTTTCAACGAAAACATAGTCTGTGTGTTATCTCCTTGGAAACGTAAATCTGGTTATATTTAAATCACCCTATGCATTCATGTCCCCCATGAAAACTAATGTAATGTCTGAAGAAGTCAAATTTTGAGGCTTCAAAATATGTTTTCGTAGTATATGTATATATGAATATATATATACATGTGTTTTCTAACAACAAATGTCCGCATGTCGCGCTTTACATCCATACACAAGTATAGGTTCTATGAACGACACAACACCTACAAGTTACTAAGATTGGCACTGGGTTACCAACAACATTTGCGTCTAGAGTCAATACAACAGGACAAGACAATGCTTTTTTCGGCCTCTGATTGAGAACAACAGATATAAACGTAATTATGCACTTACCTCTTTACCACAGTACCGAGAAAGTTAAAAATATCATTTTAAATACGCTGACGACCATAGTAACACAACCACTTAATTCTGCTTGCTCACTTTGTGTATTACCCACACCTACTATAGATTGCAGAAAATACTCATTGTCTACAACCAAGCTGAAAAATATCGGTAAAAATTATAAATGCCTCGTCCGATTTCATAAAAAGAAGGAAATAATGTTAGCCAAATGTGAAAATATCGGTCAAACTTATAAATGTCTCATCAAAACTTATAAAAAATAGGAAAATTTGTTAACCTAATGAGAAAAATATTGACCCTGTAAAGAAATATTTACAACAAAATTATAAAAATTAGGAACATTTGTTAACCTAATGAGAAAAAATATCGACCAAAGAGAGCAATATTTCATCTAATCTTATAAAAAGTAGGAACATTTGTCAGCCGAAATGGGGAAAAGGTCGGTCAAATACATAAATATCTCAACAAATTATAAAACGTAGGAAAAAATAGTGGTCAAAGACAGAAATATCTCATCCGAACTTATAACAAGTAAGAAAATATACTAGTAAAATCAAGAAACATGTCGACCGAAGTAATACAATAGGCAGAACGAGGGACAAACTTATAAATATTTCATTCAAACTTATAAAGACTATGATAAAATGTTATACAAATCAAATAACAATCTGACCAAACTTAATTAGCTCATCCAACCTTATAAATAGTAGGACAATTTGTTAGCCAAATAGGCAAAATATTGGTCAGATACACAAATATCTCAATCAATTTTATAAAAAGTAGGAGAAAAGGCTAGTCAAACTAATAAAAATGGTGGCCAAATACATAAATATCTCAACGAAAATTATAAAAAGTAGGAAAATTGTAAGTCAAATGTAAAAAATATGGGACAAATAGGAAATCATATTAACCAAATGGGAAAAATATCGCTCAAACTTATAAATAGCGCGTCCAAACTTATAAAAAGTAGGAAAATGTGTTAGCCGAATGGTGAAAATATTGCTCAAATTAAGAAACATGTCGACCGAAGTAGGAAAATACGTGATTCAATGTATAAAAACGTTGGGTAAATACAGAAATATGTCGACCAAACTGATAAAAATCTCCGCCAAACTTATGAAATGTAGGAACATTTGTTAACCAAAAAGGGAAAATGTCGGCCAAATACAGAAATAGCTCCACCAAACTTATGAAAAGTAGGAACATTTGTTAACCAAATGGAAAAAATAAAAAAAATATTGGCCATGTAAAGAAATAGCGCATCCAAAATGACAAAAAGTAGGAAACTTTATTAGCCAAAGGTGAAAACTATTGACCAAGTAAATAAATTGCTCGTCCAACCCCATAAAAGGTAGGAAAATTTCTTACCCAAATGTGAAAAAGATCCGCCAAACTTATAAATGTCTCATCCAAGCTTATAAAAAGTAGGAAAACAATATTAGCCAAATCAACTAAAATGCTGACCAAACTTATAAATATATCATCCAAACTGCACAAAGTAATAAAAATATTGGGTAAATATAGAAATATGTCGACCAAACTTTTAAAAATCTCCGATAAATTTATGAAAAATAGGAAACTTTGTTAACTAAATGTGAAAAAATATCGACCAAACTTATAAAAAGCTCTGCCAAACTTATGAAAAGTAGGAAACTTTGTTAACCCACACGAAGAAAATTATTAACCAAAGATAGAAAAATATCGACCTAAATAGGAAAATTTGTTAGCCAAATGGGAAAAATATTGGACAAGTAAACACATAT
This sequence comes from Cepaea nemoralis, assembly GCA_014155875.1. Taxonomy (NCBI): domain Eukaryota; kingdom Metazoa; phylum Mollusca; class Gastropoda; order Stylommatophora; family Helicidae; genus Cepaea; species Cepaea nemoralis. The sequence continues at coordinate 118,235 of JACEFZ010009577.1, read as the reverse complement.
TTTAACCAAACTTATAAATATGTCATCCAAATTTACAACAACAACAACAAAAAAAATAGGAAAATTTGTCGACCAAGTAAGAAAATATATTACCAAAACTGGAAAAGATACTAATCAAAGTGAGAAAAATACCAACCAAACTAAGAAATATGTATGGTAAAGTAAGAAAAAAGTTGGTCAAAGTAATAAATACGCTAGCCAAATGAAGAAATATTAATCAAAAGGAGAAAAAATTATAGCAAACTAAGAAATTTGCTTTCACAACTTGTCGAATTGCCCTACCAACTACCCCATTTGCTTTCACAACTTATCAAATTGACCAATTAACCGCACAAATTTCCCACTGACTCTTACAATTTTACCACTTGCCATTACAACGTGTTGACTCCCTCTCACAATTTACCTAAAGGGGTTTACTATAGGTATTATATATCCACAATCAAGCGCTCTCACACTCACAAGAATAACGAAATACTGGGATTTAAGCCTGTTTTTAATCAATTTCTTTGTTTGCAGTCAAAGCATAGAAATTCCGCCAACCACCTTGTTGTTGAAGTATCCAAGGACTTAGTTTATCAGCCATATATTCGCCTACAGATTTAGCGAAGTCCTCTTCCAGGTCTTGGACATTCACATCGGCGTTGTAAGAATTATCAACCAGGTGCTTACCCAGACGCATGCCAAAGGTAAACAGCATAAGTATTCTCCCATAGTTGATGACGTTATCACCAAAGAATTCATCACTGACTAAAACAAAGACTTGGAAAACATGTTCGGGTTTGATACTGTCTTCTAGTCTCGTGAACAATACAGATTGTTGTTTGGCTATTTGACCGACTAAAGCAGACAACGTCGAGTTATTTCCTTTTTTGGAATTGTAGGAACTAATAATAGTCAGCGCCATATTCACCATCTCGCTATGAACTTGTTTCAAGTCAATCGTTGCTTGTGTCATTATTATACTGATAGCTAATGTTCATCAAAAGATGTCTAGCAGTCAAACTGCTGATCCACTATTGTGAAACGGCGCAAAGTGGTCAAAATGGATAATAACATAATACTTGTATAAAGAGATGGACTCGTCTCTTCTGGTTGGTCAAATTACCCAACCTACTGGAGATAAAACGGTTGTCACCGAAACCACTAGACGCGTGTTTTAGACAAGTTGAATGTTCTTGTCGAACTTTACTTTTTAAATTTTAATTACCAGTGACCATACTGATCGATAATCACATCCCTTGTCTAAAACACGCGTCTAGTGGTTTCGGTGACAACCGTTTTATCTCCAGTAGGTTGGGTAATTTGACCAACCAGAAGAGACGAGTCCATCTCTTTATACAAGTATTATGTTATTATCCATTTTGACCACTTTGCGCCGTTTCACAATAGTGGATCAGCAGTTTGACTGCTAGACATCTTTTGATGAACATTAGCTATCAGTATAATAATGACACAAGCAACGATTCACTTGAAACAAGTTCATAGCGAGATGGTGAATATGGCGCTGACTATTATTAGTTCCTACAATTCCAAAAAAGGAAATAACTCGACGTTGTCTGCTTTAGTCGGTCAAATAGCCAAACAACAATCTGTATTGTTCACGAGACTAGAAGACAGTATCAAACCCGAACATGTTTTCCAAGTCTTTGTTTTAGTCAGTGATGAATTCTTTGGTGATAACGTCATCAACTATGGGAGAATACTTATGCTGTTTACCTTTGGCATGCGTCTGGGTAAGCACCTGGTTGATAATTCTTACAACGCCGATGTGAATGTCCAAGACCTGGAAGAGGACTTCGCTAAATCTGTAGGCGAATATATGGCTGATAAACTAAGTCCTTGGATACTTCAACAACAAGGTGGTTGGCGGAATTTCTATGCTTTGACTGCAAACAAAGAAATTGATTAAAAACAGGCTTAAATCCCAGTATTTCGTTATTCTTGTGAGTGTGAGAGCGCTTGATTGTGGATATATAATACCTATAGTAAACCCCTTTAGGTAAATTGTGAGAGGGAGTCAACACGTTGTAATGGCAAGTGGTAAAATTGTAAGAGTCAGTGGGAAATTTGTGCGGTTAATTGGTCAATTTGATAAGTTGTGAAAGCAAATGGGGTAGTTGGTAGGGCAATTCGACAAGTTGTGAAAGCAAATTTCTTAGTTTGCTATAATTTTTTCTCCTTTTGATTAATATTTCTTCATTTGGCTAGCGTATTTATTACTTTGACCAACTTTTTTCTTACTTTACCATACATATTTCTTAGTTTGGTTGGTATTTTTCTCACTTTGATTAGTATCTTTTCCAGTTTTGGTAATATATTTTCTTACTTGGTCGACAAATTTTCCTATTTTTTTTTTGTTGTTGTTGTAAATTTGGATGACATATTTATAAGTTTGGTTAAAATATGTGTTTACTTGTCCAATATTTTTCCCATTTGGCTAACAAATTTTCCTATTTAGGTCGATATTTTTCTATCTTTGGTTAATAATTTTCTTCGTGTGGGTTAACAAAGTTTCCTACTTTTCATAAGTTTGGCAGAGCTTTTTATAAGTTTGGTCGATATTTTTTCACATTTAGTTAACAAAGTTTCCTATTTTTCATAAATTTATCGGAGATTTTTAAAAGTTTGGTCGACATATTTCTATATTTACCCAATATTTTTATTACTTTGTGCAGTTTGGATGATATATTTATAAGTTTGGTCAGCATTTTAGTTGATTTGGCTAATATTGTTTTCCTACTTTTTATAAGCTTGGATGAGACATTTATAAGTTTGGCGGATCTTTTTCACATTTGGGTAAGAAATTTTCCTACCTTTTATGGGGTTGGACGAGCAATTTATTTACTTGGTCAATAGTTTTCACCTTTGGCTAATAAAGTTTCCTACTTTTTGTCATTTTGGATGCGCTATTTCTTTACATGGCCAATATTTTTTTTATTTTTTCCATTTGGTTAACAAATGTTCCTACTTTTCATAAGTTTGGTGGAGCTATTTCTGTATTTGGCCGACATTTTCCCTTTTTGGTTAACAAATGTTCCTACATTTCATAAGTTTGGCGGAGATTTTTATCAGTTTGGTCGACATATTTCTGTATTTACCCAACGTTTTTATACATTGAATCACGTATTTTCCTACTTCGGTCGACATGTTTCTTAATTTGAGCAATATTTTCACCATTCGGCTAACACATTTTCCTACTTTTTATAAGTTTGGACGCGCTATTTATAAGTTTGAGCGATATTTTTCCCATTTGGTTAATATGATTTCCTATTTGTCCCATATTTTTTACATTTGACTTACAATTTTCCTACTTTTTATAATTTTCGTTGAGATATTTATGTATTTGGCCACCATTTTTATTAGTTTGACTAGCCTTTTCTCCTACTTTTTATAAAATTGATTGAGATATTTGTGTATCTGACCAATATTTTGCCTATTTGGCTAACAAATTGTCCTACTATTTATAAGGTTGGATGAGCTAATTAAGTTTGGTCAGATTGTTATTTGATTTGTATAACATTTTATCATAGTCTTTATAAGTTTGAATGAAATATTTATAAGTTTGTCCCTCGTTCTGCCTATTGTATTACTTCGGTCGACATGTTTCTTGATTTTACTAGTATATTTTCTTACTTGTTATAAGTTCGGATGAGATATTTCTGTCTTTGACCACTATTTTTTCCTACGTTTTATAATTTGTTGAGATATTTATGTATTTGACCGACCTTTTCCCCATTTCGGCTGACAAATGTTCCTACTTTTTATAAGATTAGATGAAATATTGCTCTCTTTGGTCGATATTTTTTCTCATTAGGTTAACAAATGTTCCTAATTTTTATAATTTTGTTGTAAATATTTCTTTACAGGGTCAATATTTTTCTCATTAGGTTAACAAATTTTCCTATTTTTTATAAGTTTTGATGAGACATTTATAAGTTTGACCGATATTTTCACATTTGGCTAACATTATTTCCTTCTTTTTATGAAATCGGACGAGGCATTTATAATTTTTACCGATATTTTTCAGCTTGGTTGTAGACAATGAGTATTTTCTGCAATCTATAGTAGGTGTGGGTAATACACAAAGTGAGCAAGCAGAATTAAGTGGTTGTGTTACTATGGTCGTCAGCGTATTTAAAATGATATTTTTAACTTTCTCGGTACTGTGGTAAAGAGGTAAGTGCATAATTACGTTTATATCTGTTGTTCTCAATCAGAGGCCGAAAAAAGCATTGTCTTGTCCTGTTGTATTGACTCTAGACGCAAATGTTGTTGGTAACCCAGTGCCAATCTTAGTAACTTGTAGGTGTTGTGTCGTTCATAGAACCTATACTTGTGTATGGATGTAAAGCGCGACATGCGGACATTTGTTGTTAGAAAACACATGTATATATATATATTCATATATACATATACTACGAAAACATATTTTGAAGCCTCAAAATTTGACTTCTTCAGACATTACATTAGTTTTCATGGGGGACATGAATGCATAGGGTGATTTAAATATAACCAGATTTACGTTTCCAAGGAGATAACACACAGACTATGTTTTCGTTGAAAATTCGCTGTTTTCTCTAAGCAGACTGTCGCTTTTGTCACAGCCAGTGTAGATGGTCATGTGTTTGTTATGGGTATTATTAATGTAAATGTTTATTCTGTTTGTAGTGTAAGGGTCCTTCTCTTCCATCGATAAGTTTTAAAAAACCAATGACCAAGCCCTATAAGACACATATGACAACCGCATCTATCCTACTTCATTCGTGTAGATTTGGTCCACAGTGTCCGCTTTGGTAAGATTTTACAACAATAGACTGGAGCAGGAAACAGGAAACGTTACGTGAATAACGAAACACCGAGAGTCAATACGCTTGGATTTGTATTCTCACGACACTTTTACTATGTATCTATGGTTGTTTCCTGACAGGCTTCATCAATCAAACTCACGTCGAAAGATGGCGGCATGCACATAATTGTTGGCAACAATATAGAACAGATATCGGGCGCTTGGTTTAAGTGTTAGTCTGTTACGCTGACGTGAGAGGCGATCGGTGTATTTTGGTCGCAATATATAACAGATAGCGGTCACGCTGACATAATGGCATGTTGTGTGTACCATTTGTATGTATCTAATACACCAACGTATTCATACCGTTGTGTTTTTCACTTATTTGCTAATGTAACACTGGTGTTTTCTTCTTTTTTGTTTTTTATAATTTTATACATATCACTGTATTTATTTTATTATGTAATTTAACTTGTAATAATGTACTTGAATTCTTTAAACTACGGTTTATTTAGTCCTAACTTTATATACTGTGTATTGCTTCTTCTTGACCAGCTGTCTGTCGTTGGTACCCAGTGTATTAGACACCTCTTTCTGGTAGGCTTAGACTGTCTATTATTACCCTCTCAAATCGATTGTAATCTTTGGTTTCTAAAATAATGCTTCGCGGCGACGCAACGTTTCATTACCATTTTTGTTTCATTGTTGGTTTTGTTCAGGGCCACGCGGCCTATACCGCCTCGTTTATCGTGTCATCTTCACTGGGTACCAGGTAGCTGATTAATATCTCCAGCTGGTGCCATCACAGCTAATCTAAACATAGTCACTAGCCTACCGCCGTTTGCCTGGGAGGCACGGTAGTTTTCTACAACTAAATACCTCTGTTATCGTTATATAATAGACATCGCTGTGTATCCTTATTTACAAATACGTACATATTAGCTGACCTCCGATTTGTCATTTTGTTTAATAATAGCTGCAAATTGTCTCTGTCTTTCATAGAATCTGTACTTTTGTATGACTGTGAAGCGTGGGCAATGAGCAGACAAGATGAAAAAACATCAGTGAAGATGTGGTGAAAATATACATACCATGCCCAGATAGAACAACAACTTACCAAGTCCCACTAGAAACAAAGGAAAAAACAGTATCTACAACATACTCTTTTCCACTCTTAATGTTTAAGTTTGAGCGAAATATGTCTTTTGCAGCGTGTGACATGAGGAAATTTGTCCTTTAAAATCACCTTGAATATATATCTTCATATATAAATATGCTATGAACACCTATTTTGAAGCCGCAAATTTGACTTCAGACATTATACTAATTGTTGCATGAGACATGAACGCGAAGGATGAACTACGTGGGCACCCGTTAATGAATGTTTGTTGTTTATTAGTAGTTGTTTTATTCGTTTTTCTTGTTTCCGATCGGTACAGCAGTATTGATTTCACCTTAAAGCTAAATATGCATATACTATGCAGAATGCTTCTGCTAAATATGTTCACAGGAACTGACATTAACATACTTATAAGCTTTTCTCACGCCGGTAGATCTCCGTTTTTTCGTCGTTTTATTAAATATTTCTAGTCAAATGTCTTCATTTAATTTCTGTAATAAAATGTCTTCCTCTAATTTAACTTGTGAACTGCCTTCATATAATTTATGTAATCAACAGACACTGCGCAGGATCTGCAATATTTAGTAGAGGCGGTTGTTGCACCCGGTGAACAACTAGGGTTAGAATTAAATTATAAAACGACACGGGTTATGATTGTCACTATGAAGAACGAAATACCACGATGTAATATACATGTAAATGGGAATATTCTGAAACAAGTGAGTAGATAGATACAAGTATCTCGGAACATTCATAACAACTGATGGGAGATGCCTTGAGGAGATTAGAACAAGAATCGCCATGGCGAAAGTAGCCTTTAGCAAGATGAAAAACATTCTGACCAATAAAAAGATGTCAATTGAAACGAGAAAAAGAGTGTTGAGGGGATACATAGAGCCTGTTCTTGTGTATGGATGTGAAACTTGGACAATGAACAGTCAAGCTGAAAAGCAGCTGATGGCTGCAGAAATGTGGTTTCTGAGGAGAATGCAAAGAATACCATGGACAGACAGAAAAACCAATGACCAAGTACTACAGGAGACAAATGAACAACGTAAACTGATTAGAGAAATTAGACGTAGACAGTCAAAAATTTTTTTTTTTGACATGTTATGAGAAGAAATGGATTGGAGAACTTAGTGACAACTGGCAAGATCGAAGGGAACAGACCAAGAAGAAGACCGAGAGGAAAATACCTGGATGGCTTGGCCACATGGCATGGACGAGACAGGAACACTGAGCTGATCCACGACACTGGTGATCGAGTGAAATGGCGAGACATGCCCGCCCACGCTTTCCGGCATGGCACATGATTGATTGATTGAATGATACCATTTAGCTCCGTTACACACTCGACCACTGTCACACTACCCCACCACACAGTAGGATCGACCCTGCCGCATGGTAGGGGACCCACTAGAAACCCCTAGTTACACATTGGTGATATCCCACTATGACCAACTACACACCCCCTGTGACAACTAGGTACACCCATACGTGGCTAAGTAGTAACCTTACCAACGAAAAAGCATTGAGATTCGAACTCGACGCCGCCAAATGAGGGGGTCTATGGTACCAACTTAACCCATTAGACACCCCACTTACACACTGGCGATACCCCGACACACTCTACCGAATTGGTTATCGCACCATCTGCAATGCGACTGTGGTACCAACTAGCCCCGTGTCTCAATTCATTTATCATTGTTTACATATACCGATGAGCTGATTAAAAACGCCACCTAACGCCGACAGGTGTAATTTACAAACCACATTATTTCTGGGACGGACAATATCGACTTTTTGCTCACAGATGTTCGCCGATCTTACCAAAGATACAAATACATCAACCCGTATCAGCCTGAGCACACCAATCGATTATACAAGCGTCTATACAAAACGGGAAGTAATTAATGCATTACACCGGCTGACATATTCTGAATCAATTAGCAAACCTGGCCCCAGAGTTCAATTGATCTTGTTAACCCCGATGCTCTGATTAAAAAACGACAGCTGACACTTAAAAAAACGAGGAAGGAGCTGGAAGGCATGAGGCAGGCCACAACTCGAGGGCGAGGGAGGCAGTGGCATCCCTCGTCATCCCTCACCAACCCTCGTCATCCCTCACCAACCCTCACCAGCCCTCACCATCCCTCAAAAAATCGCCCTCTTTGCGCCCGATATCCTTCCTATATACTACTCATGTGCCATTCTCCGTCCGACCTCAAATGCGGTCCAGACGTGAATGATCTCTCACGGACCTGTAGTCCGTGCTTGACCTTCGCTCAAGTTACTTCCGGCAGAGTGGTTTACAATCCACTCGATCTTCACGTCTGTCACTGAAATGTGCAAAGACTCTAGGTCACCTGCACTAAGTGGTCTTTGATCCACGCCAACCCCATGGCACACTGGACATGCGAATGTGCGAGCAAATGTACAGGCTAATAGACTGGTGCCTACCACTGATAGGTCTATCAAAATATGCGTCTAGCACTCTGGTAAATACTCTGGTAAATACTCTGGTAAATACTCTGGTAAATCAATTTGGCTTGACTGCAAATGACAAGCAAAAATGTTTCCCATGTATTAAGTTACTCGTGCAGTCGGTATTCCTATGGTTCTGCTTTAATGTAAATACAAAGTTCATTTTGTCTATGAAGAACTCGACTGTTCTCTACCCCCTTCATTATTTGCACGTATAATACATTTACGCTATCTACGAAAGACAGTTTGATCCATTTATCCATGTTCTATAGATCACGAATAAAATCACGCGTGGAGGTACAAATCTCTGCTGTTTTCCTTCGCATTGTTCATCTCGTCCATGTTAGACAAATGTTTCCTTTAATAAAAATAAAAGCAAATGAAATGAAAACGAGGATGCAGTCGTTAATCTAATCCCAGCCCAGCTTTCCTAACCAGTGTCCAAATATTTAGAAAGTGTGAATGCATGCGGAATGGAAACTAGATGTGCATGCAAATGCACGCACCAAACAAGATTTGAAGTGAACGCACCGGGTTTAACGGATAACCAATATCTCGTTTGTTCACCAGAATGTCTCCGCCGTCCATCTTATAGCTCAGCATTTTCTCCCTCTTCTATAATCTCCCCTTTCCTTTCTAAAAACACATTTCTTACTTTTCGAAGCCAGGACAGATTTTATAAGAATAGATGTTGAATAAATGTTTTCTTCTATATTTAAGGATGTAAAATGTATTTTGATATGTGATTTGTTTCTAAGTTCGTTCATTCTTGGTTCGTGGTTTTATTTGCGCACATGCCAAAAATTGAGCGGCGCGTGTGCATTTTCGTCTGCGAAAGTGCCACCCATTCCTCCGTGCATTCAGGTCTACAAAATGAGATGACGCAATAACATCACAGCCTGCTTCAGGACACATTACAAGATAACGGTAAAATAAATAAAATAAAAAAAAAAAGGAATACGAATGGTCATAAATGCTGTCAACATAACGAAGTCAGCATTAACATCTAGAGAGATTAATAATGAACAGGCAATTAGACAGTCGAATAGAGGCCCGGGAGATGTGCATATACAGAAGAATATGTCGTATTTCATGGAAGCAGAAACAATAAAATAAAGAGGTTCGAGAAAAACTGAGAATAAAAAGAGTATTTATGAAAGAAGTAAAACAAGAGGCAAGTTGTCATAGACCTAACTTTTAGGCCACCGCTTTAGGCTCGCTTCTGCTTGTTGTCATTCTACTGGCAAGTCAGATCCATGGCTGGAATTTACTCATGGCGCTATTTCTGGGCTCCATATTTAATGGCTAACGATACCTGCGCCATGATTTACTATCTTCTGAATACTTTGCTATCAAACCTTGATTGCTTGTCCATGTTTGCGGGCCACTCGCTCTCTTCAACTCTCGTGTCAACGTCACAAGTTTAACTGAAGGACATAACAGAACGCTGTTTTCATCATTTATTTCACGGCTTCACATTTACGATCAAGTCTTCACTCGCATCTAACCGCAGTTATTCTCAACTAAACTAAGCACAGAGACTATCACTCAGAATTAAAATATAATGTACAGACAGCACTAGGCTGGTGCCATTCTCGCACTCGTTATAAAACCCCGACGTGGACCGTGTCTTCACTCGGACTTCCCCAGTTCGACCGAGAATTATCTTCTCCTGACACTTCGTCCCAAAACGTATTCACGCACTAACAAACACTCGTGCAGGTGTGAGTTCCATTTATCCCAAACCCACTCCCTGACACAAGTTAAATAGCTCTGCCACATTAAAAGACATAACACTCTTATAAAAACCAAACTGAAGGGTAAGGTTGAAGGCAAGCAAGCAAGAGGTAGATAACGATACAAGTGGAAAGATAACATCAACTGATGAACGAAGAGCAATCAGACAGAATGTACAAACAGGACCAGAGACAGAAAGTGTTGGAGATCCACTGCAGCCAACCTTCATTGTGGAATATAAAGAAAAAGCAGCGGCTGCAGCAGGATATAACAATATGAATTTGAAACAAATAGGTATGTAAAACTTCATTGTGGAGACGGCACCTGATCGACTGATTGAACAACGGTCTCTGAGAGAGTAGCTTGATGTTTTGGACTTCACTAACAACATTGTCTTTCTGCCACACAGACGAAATCAGATACAAGATAAATAAAACACGCTTGATCACAGATCTCAATAATGAAGTCGAAAAATTCACAGAGAAAACACAAGGATACAGAGAATAAATCAAGACAATTTTAGCGCTAATGTCCCAGGTGAAACCTCATTTCTAGAGATGGAATCATACACACATTTGCAATTTGTAACCGAGTTATTAACAAGAATACATAAAAAGGAAGTGGGCTTTCTAGCAACACGACGTTTGTGAAAGTTAGAAGAAAGAACAAATAACCAAGAACCAGACTTAAAATATTAAAATCTGACGTGAAATCGGCGCAGCTGCTTCTGGGATAATGTGACGTGCAGTGTCATAGCTTCTCCGACACACCGAGTCGAGAGTTCGAAATCAAACGCGGGACGATTTCAATGTAGGCCACTTTGTGTTGATTTCGATGGTATGAGAGTCGGCCTTTCAGAAAGCAATGGCAAACTACTGACCTAACATTGCCTAATACATCACAGTCTATACATGCAGGCCTTGCTTGCAACGTCATGTAAAGGACATGCACCTAACTGAGAACGTGAAGTCACTACTACTGTATGAAACAAAAACACAGAAAATGACTAAAACAACTATTCATAAGCTACAAACATTCATTAACTGGTCTGCCCAGCAGACTACCGGAACCAAAATGGTATGACAAAATAACTAATGTGAGGCTCATGGAGCGAACCAAATAAATCTAAATAAATCAAAGATTGAAGAAAAGAGAGGAATATGAGAAGAAGTAACACTACACAAAACAACGGTAGTATCTGCTACCTTACGTACATGAGTATGTTCCTCCAGTCACGAAACACAAACCTTTGTCAGAAAATATTTTTTGTACACACATCTTCACCGTCATGACACACACACAAACCTTCGTCAGCACATATTTGTTGTATACACAACTTCACCGTCATGACACACAAACCTTTGTCAGCAAATATTTGTTGTACGCCCATCTTCACCGTCATGACACCAAACCTTTGCAAAACACATATTTGTTGTATACACATCTTCACTGTCATGACACACAAACCTTTATCACTAGGACTGATTTTTGCGTGTTGATTATCTTTCCATATTGCCAGTGTCCCTCACCATCAAACTTCTCCGACTTCTGAGATACTTGTAATTTAGTCCTCAAGTCAAGAACGAGAAGTGATCATTTTAGTCCAACTGACTGGTGTAGGGATGTTCCGAATCAACTCTACCGATAATATCCTGTCATGTTACCGTCTCAATCCATCAAGCATCATTTCTATCAGTTAACCTGTGTCTCATCTGCCAGTGATCCTTCCAGTCGTCTTGATGTTTTCCATTGCCTCTCCTCTCACTATGCGACCAATAAACGTTGCATATTTCCTAGAGGATGTGGAAGGCAAGGAGAAACCACCACATTATCTTCCTAAGATTTCATGGCAAAACACAATCATGGATAGTGCATCATAGACCGAGATATGTGGAGAGCCATGAATGCCTACGCCACCCGTCAGGGTACATGATAATGATGATTTCCTATCAATCAATCAATCATGTGCCATGCCGGAAAGCGTGGGCGGTCATGACTCGCCATTTCACTCGATCACCAGAGTCGTGGATCAGCTCAGTGTTCCTGTCTCGTCCATGCCATTTGGCCAAGCCATCCAGGTATTTTCCTCTCGGTCTTCCTCTTGGCCTGTTCCCTTCGATCTTGCCAGTTGTCACTAAGTTCTCCAATCCATTTCTTCTCATAACATGCCCAAAAAATTTTGACTGTCTACGTCTAATTTCTCTAATCAATTTACGAGTTTCATTTGTCTCCTGTAGTACTTGGTCATTGGTTTTTCTATCTGTCCATGGTATTCTTTGCATTTTCCTCAGAAACCACATTTCTGCAGCCATCAGATGTTTTTCAGCTTGACTGCACATTGTCCAAGTTTCACATCCATACAAAAGAACAGGCTCTATGTATCCCCTCAACACTCTTTTTCTCGTTTCAATTGACATCCTTTTATTGGTCAGAATGTTTTTCATCTTGCTAAAGGCTACTTTCACCATGGCGATTCTTGTTCTAATCTCTTCAAGGCATCTCCCATCAGATGTTATGACTGTTCCGAGATAATTGTATCGATTCACTTGTTGAAGAATATTCCCATTTACTTGTATATTACATTGTGGTACTTCGTTCTTCCTAGTGACGACCATAACCTGTGTCTTTTTACAATTTAATTCTAACCCCAGCTGCCCACTGTGTACAACAACCGCATCTACTAATTGTTGCAGATCCTGCGCATTGTCTGCAATCTATACTGTATCATCTGCATATCTAATGTTATTGATGTTTCGTCCTCCAATGCTGATTCCATTTATATCTTCTACATTTCTGAAAATATTTTCACTGTACAGGGAAAAAAGATCTGGAGACATTACATATCCCTGCCTAACACCTCTCTTAATAGGCTTATATTGTCCCACTTCATTATCAATCTTTATGGCAGCTTGTTGTTTCCAATATATGTTTTTTTTATAAGTATAATGTCTTTCCCATCAATTTGTAGACTTGTTTTTATTTTCTCTAATTTGTCGTCGTCGTTTAAGGTCCTAACATTCCATGTTGCTAATTTTAATGTCTCTGTCCTTGTCTTGCGATGATCAGTCTTTCGGCGAATCATAATGTACTAGGCACTTTTAAAGAGATAGTTTGCCGTTGCTTTCCTCTATGGCAATGTCCAGATGACCGCAACCATTGTCTCTCGAAAGAGATACTCTGCCTGCCGTCGCGAAACTTGAGACCATAACCAACAAATATCTGTCGGCTGCCCTCAAATTTTCAATCACCACCTGCCTTCCTCTGCTATACTTTGAACACTTCCAATAAACGAACACGAAATGACACCACATAATCCACAGGAAAACAATAAACAGCGTAAAACACTAAACAGCGTAAAACACTAAACAGCGTCTCCGAAGAATAAACGCGTCACGTGGTCGTCACGTCGTCACCACTTGTACCGGAAGTAGATGTCCTATAGTTGCACATAATGTTCTACTTTTATTGGTCTCTTACAGGGAGTCTCCGTGGCGAAGTAATTACGACTCCTGCCTGGCGCTCCGAAAGTTGTGGGTTCAATTCCAGCGTACATTGTTCTGTTCACGCGTGCACTTTTTCCGGATACTCCTGGGGGTCGTTGCTGGAGCTACGAAGTTTGTGGGACACTTTCAGGCAGTCTGCCCTACGGAAAGAGACCGAGTCATATGGGATAAAACCGATGCATTGAAATGTATCCTCTTATCCTTTACATCCGTGTCTATTCTCTTCCACGCAGTCGTTCTTACTGACTGGAAGTCCAAGGTGCGCGAACGTTCCACTCAGTATCCACATCTCCTGTTCAGATATATCATATACAATTGCTGTCCAAACATTTACGTGTCCCCAAAATATAACGACTTTTGCTATAGAAACTAAAACATGCTAATCTATCGACACTGATCCTAATTTGTTCGAAGGGTTATGAAATTGAAAGCACAAGACTATCGTGAATCAAATACAGACATACATTTCTCGCTCCAGCGGTTCTGTTTCATGTTGATTATATGCCTATTTCTCTGTCAGTTCTGCTCTTGTGGTTCTCCATGATACCCAATTTACTTGTTTTCTGGATAACCGTATTAGGTTTCGATGTTTTTTGTTTTAAAGAGAAGCTTTTATAGAATTTAAATTTATTTGAGCAATTTTATTTTGATTTCTTTCAAAAATCGTGAACTGATACTACTTTATCAAATCATCTCATCTTGTTTCTCTGGTACCTTGCGGTGTCGAGATGAAGCATAACCAATGGGAGAGTTATGGGCTTCATGTATCGAGATTACTATGGCCTCTGCTATTCCCTCTGCCCATCGTTTGAGTGGTCTTCTTCTGGTTCCATTTGGTCTGAACATCAATACTTGTTGTGGTATACTGTTAGCTTGTGTTCTAGTTATGTGGCCAAACCATTTAACTTGTTATGAGAAGAAATGGATTGGTGAACTTGGTGACAACTGGCAATATCGAAGGAAACAGACCAAGAGGCAGACCGAGAGGAAAATACCTGGATGGCTTGGCCACATGGCATGAACGAGACAGGAACACTGAGCTGATCTACGACACTGGTGATCGAGTGAAATGGCGAGTCATGACCGCCCACGCTTTCCGGCATGGCACATGATTGATTGATTGTCTTGGGAAACAACTTTTTAGACGAAAATTTAAAGTGGGGGACAATAATTCAGTGTGAAATACATATACCATTTACATCAGCGGAAACTATCTCAAATGCCAGAAGCATGACATTAGCCGCAACGATTTGAGTAAATGTTCGGAAATGTTCCATACATAATATCAAACAACGTCGTTTTACGGGATAATGTGGTTTTATAGAATATAACATTATGTCAAGGGAAATTACATTAATTCGGATAGACCCATTTTTGCGGGAAACGATTTAATAGCCATAATTATTTAAGGGAATGTCATTGTGTTAAGATGTTTACAGCAAATGTACTGCGACGTTCTGCCAATACAACATGGTTTCGTTCACCACAACTGTGCAGTTTTCATCGTTGACGAAGATCGTATTTTAGGCCAATCTTCCTAGCATTGACTGAAACATCCCAGAAAGGGAAGCTGCTCATAAAGAACTGACCTTTGTCAGTTTAAGCATATCTTTAAGCAATATATCTTAATTAATATATTTAAGGGTGCAGTCATGTGTGAGGCAACCAGGACTGCAAGATCTGTAAAGAAAAGGCAGGACAGAAAAACCACTGCAGGAAATCCTCCTCCAGAAACGTCAAGCATTCTTTGTCCACATTGTCAAAGAACATTTCGAGCCAAAATAGGCCTTATCAGCCATCTTAGAACCCACGGCTCCATACTTTCAACCTCACTGGATGAAATGAATGGTCATCATCATTCTTGATGGACAAACAACAACAACAACAGTCTTTAAGCAACATCTTTCAAGCAATATCTGTAAGCAATATGTTTAAAGCAATATATTTAAGAAATAGCAAGAGGAGATTGACTGTGACAGGGATCATCACAGAGATCGATCACATCATCACCACCGTCCAATGCCATGCCAGATTTATAGATCAGGTCTGTCCTCTTGTCTCGGTATCACCAC
This sequence comes from Cepaea nemoralis, assembly GCA_014155875.1. Lineage (NCBI taxonomy): Eukaryota > Metazoa > Mollusca > Gastropoda > Stylommatophora > Helicidae > Cepaea > Cepaea nemoralis. Next base: position 102,533 of record JACEFZ010009577.1, on the reverse strand, counting down.
CGTCCAATGCCATGCCAGATTTATAGATCAGGTCTGTCCTCTTGTCTCGGTATCACCACCGTCCAATGCCATGCCAGATTTATAGATCAGGTCTGTCCTCTTGTCTCGGTATCACCACCGTCCAATGCCATGCCAGATTTATAGATCAGGTCTGTCCTCTTGTCTCGGTATCACCACCGTCCAATGCCATGCCAGATTTATAGATCAGGTCTGTCCTCTTGTCTCGGTATCACCACCGTCCAATGCCATGCCAGATTTATAGATCAGGTCTGTCCTCTTGTCTCGGTATCACCACCGTCCAATGCCATGCCAGATTTATAGATCAGGTCCTGTCCTCTTGTCTCGGTATCACCACCGTCCAATGCCATGCCAGATTTATAGATCAGGTCTGTCCTCTTGTCTCGGTATCACCACCGTCCAATGCCATGCCAGATTTATAGATCAGGTCTGTCCTCTTGTCTCGGTATCACCACCGTCCAATGCCATGCCAGATTTATAGATCAGGTCTGTCCTCTTGTCTCGGTATCACCACCGTCCAATGCCATGCCAATTTATAGATCAGGTCTGTCCTCTTGTCTCGGTATCACCACCGTCCAATGCCATGCCAGATTTATAGATCAGGTCTGTCCTCTTGTCTCGGTATCACCACCGTCCAATGCCATGCCAGATTTATAGATCAATTCTGTCCTCTTGTCTCGGTATCACCACCGTCCAATGCCATGCCAGATTTATAGATCAGGTCTGTCCTCTTGTCTCGGTATCACCACCGTCCAATGCCATGCCAGATTTATAGATCAGGTCTGTCCTCTTGTCTCGGTATCACCACCGTCCAATGCCATGCCAGATTTATAGATCAGGTCTGTCCTCTTGTCTCGGTATCACCACCGTCCAATGCCATGCCAGATTTATAGATCAGGTCTGTCCTCTTGTCTCGGTATCACCACCGTCCAATGCCATGCCAGATTTATAGATCAGGTCTGTCCTCTTGTCTCGGTATCACCACCGTCCAATGCCATGCCAGATTTATAGATCAGGTCTGTCCTCTTGTCTCGGTATCACCACCGTCCAATGCCATGCCAGATTTATAGATCAGGTCTGTCCTCTTGTCTCGGTATCACCACCGTCCAATGCCATGCCAGATTTATAGATCAGGTCTGTCCTCTTGTCTCGGTATCACCACCGTCCAATGCCATGCCAGATTTATAGATCAGGTCTGTCCTCTTGTCTCGGTATCACCACCGTCCAATGCCATGCCAGATTTATAGATCAGGTCTGTCCTCTTGTCTCGGTATCACCCACCGTCCAATGCCATGCCCAGATTTATAGATCAGGTCTGTCCTCTTGTCTCGGTATCACCACCGTCCAATGCCATGCCAGATTTATAGATCAGGTCTGTCCTCTTGTCTCGGTATCACCACCGTCCAATGCCATGCCAGATTTATAGATCAGGTCTGTCCTCTTGTCTCGGTATCACCACCGTCCAATGCCATGCCAGATTTATAGATCAGGTCTGTCCTCTTGTCTCGGTATCACCACCGTCCAATGCCATGCCAGATTTATAGATCAGGTCTGTCCTCTTGTCTCGGTATCACCACCGTCCAATGCCATGCCAGATTTATAGATCAGGTCTGTCCTCTTGTCTCGGTATCACCACCGTCCAATGCCATGCCAGATTTATAGATCAGGTCTGTCCTCTTGTCTCGGTATCACCACCGTCCAATGCCATGCCAGATTTATAGATCAGGTCTGTCCTCTTGTCTCGGTATCACCACCGTCCAATGCCATGCAGATTTATAGATCAGGTCTGTCCTCTTGTCTCGGTATCACCACCGTCCAATGCCATGCCAGATTTATAGATCAGGTCTGTCCTCTTGTCTCGGTATCACCACCGTCCAATGCCATGCCAGATTTATAGATCAGGTCTGTCCTCTTGTCTCGGTATCACCACCGTCCAATGCCATGCCAGATTTTATAGATCAGGTCTGTCCTCTTGTCTCTGTATCACCACCGTCAATGCCATGCCAGATTTATTAGATCAGGTCTGTCCTCTTGTCTCGGTATCACCACCGTCCAATGCCATGCCAGATTTATAGATCAGGTCTGTCCATCTTGTCTCGGTATCACCACCGTCCAATGCCATGCAGAATTTATACTATCAGGGTCTTGTCCTCTTGTGCTCGGTATCACAACCGTCCAATGCCATTGCCAGATTTCTAGATCAGGTCTGTCCTCTTGTCTCGGTATCACCACCGTCCAATTGCCTATGCACAGATTTATAGATCAAGGTCTGTCCTCTTGTCTCAGGTATCACCACCGTTTCCAATGCCACTGCCAGATTTATAGCTTTCAGGTCTGTCCTCTTGTCTACGGTATCACCACACGTCCAATGCCATGCCAGATTTATAGATCAGGTCTGTCCTTCTTTGTTCTCTGGTATCACCCACCGTCCAATGCCATGCCAGATTTATATAGATCAGGTCTTTCCTCTTGTCTCCGGTATCACCAACCGTCCAATGCCATGCAAGATTTATAGATCAGCGTTTCTGTCCTCTTGTCTCGGTATCACCACCGTCCAATGCCATAGCCATGATTTTATAGATCAGGTCTGTTCCTCTTGTCCTCGGTTTAGCTACCATGTATAGATCAGGTCTGTCCTCTTGTCTCGGTATCACCACCGTCCAATGCCATGCCAGATTTCTAGATCAGGTCTGTCCTCTGTCTCGGCTATCACCACCGTCCAATGCCATGCCAGATTTATAGATCAGGTCTGTCCTCTTGTCTCGGTATCACCACCGTCCAATGCCATGCCAGATTTATAGATCAGGTCTGTCCTCTTGTCTCGGTATCACCACCGTCCAATGCCATGCCAGATTTATAGATCAGGTCTGTCCTCTTGTCTCGGTATCACCACCGTCCAATGCCATGCCAGATTTATAGATCAGGTCTGTCCTCTTGTCTCGGTATCACCACCGTCCAATGCCATGCCAGATTATAGATCAGGTCTGTCCTCTTGTCTCGGTATCACCACCGTCCAATGCCATGCCAGATTTATAGATCAGTCTGTCCTCTTGTCTCGGTATCACCACCGTCCAATGCCATGCCAGATTTATAGATCAGGTCTGTCCTCTTGTCTCGGTATCACCACCGTCCAATGCCATGCCAAGATTTATAGATCAGGTCTGTCCTCTGTCTCGGTATCACCACCGTCCAATGCCATGCCAGATTTATAGATCAGGTCTGTCCTCTTGTCTCGGTTATACCATGTATAGATCAGGTCTGTCCTCTTGTCTCGGTATCACCACCGTCCAATGCCATGCCAGATTTATAGATCAGGTCTGTCCTCTTGTCTCGGTATCACCACCGTCCAATGCCATGCCAGATTTATAGATCAGGTCTGTCCTCTTGTCTCGTATCACCACCGTCCAATGCCATGCCAGATTTATAGATCAGGTCTGTCCTCTTGTCTCGGTATCACCACCGTCCCAATGCCATGCCAGATTTATAGATCAGGTCTGTCCTCTTGTCTCGGTATCACCACCGTCCAATGCCATGCCAGATTTATAGATCAGGTCTGTCCTCTTGTCTCGGTATCACCACCGTCCAATGCCATGCCAGATTTATAGATCAGGTCTGTCCTCTTGTCTCGGTATCACCACCGTCCAATGCCATGCCAGATTTATAGATCAGGTCTGTCCTCTTGTCTCGGTATCACCACCGTCCAATGCCATGCCAGATTTATAGATCAGGTCTGTCCTCTTGTCTCGGTATCACCACCGTCCAATGCCATGCCAGATTTATAGATCAGGTCTGTCCTCTTGTCTCGGTATCACCACCGTCCAATGCCATGCCAGATTTATAGATCAGGTCTGTCCTCATTGTCTCGGTATCACCACCGTCCAATGCCATGCCAGATTTATAGATCAGGTCTGTCCTCTTGTCTCGGTATCACCACCGTCCAATGCCATGCCAGATTTATAGATCAGGTCTGTCCTCTTGTCTCGGTATCACCACCGTCCAATGCCATGCCAGATTTATAGATCAGGTCTGTCCTCTTGTCTCGGTATCACCACCGTCCAATGCCATGCCAGATTTATAGATCAGGTCTGTCCTCTTGTCTCGGTATCACCACCGTCCAATGCCATGCCAGATTTATAGATCAGGGTCTGTCCTCTTGTCTCGGTATCACCACCGTCCAATGCCATGCCAGATTTATAGATCAGGTCTGTCCTCTTGTCTCGGTATCACCACCGTCCAATGCCATGCCAGGATTTATAGATCAGGTCTGTCCTCTTGTCTCGGTATCACCACCGTCCAATGCCATGCCAGATTTATAGATCAGGTCTGTCCTCTTGTCTCCTTTATACCATGTATAGATCAGGTCTGTCCTCTTGTCTCGGTATCACCACCGTCCAATGCCATGCCAGATTTATAGATCAGGTCTGTCCTCTTGTCTCGGTATCACCACCGTCCAATGCCATGCCAGATTTATAGATCAGGTCTGTCCTCTTGTCTCGGTATCACCACCGTCCAATGCCCATGCCAGATTTATAGGATCAGGTCTGTCTTCCTCTTGTCTCGGTATCACCACCGTCCAATGCCATGCCAGATTATAGATCAGGTCTGTCCTCTTGTCTCGGTATCACCACCGTCCAATGCCATGCCAGATTTATAGATCAGGTCTGTCCTCTTGTCTCGGTATCACCACCGTCCAATGCCATGCCAGATTTATAGATCAGGTCTGTCCTCTTGTCTCGGTATCACCACCGTCCAATGCAATGTCAGATTTATAGATCAGGTCTGTCCTCTTGTCTCGGTATCACCACCGTCCAATGCCATGCCAGATTTATAGATCAGGTCTGTCCTCTTGTCTCGGTATCACCACCGTCCAATGCCATGCCAGATTTATAGATCAGGTCTGTCCTCTTGTCTCGGTATCACCACCGTCCAATGCCATGCCAGATTTATAGATCAGTCTGTCCTCTTGTCTCGGTATCACCACCGTCCAATGCCATGCCAGATTTATAGATCAGGTCTGTCCCTCTTGTCTCGGTATCACCACCGTCCAATGCCATGCCAGATTTATAGATCAGGTCTGTCCTCTTGTCTCGGTATCACCACCGTCCAATGCCATGCCAGATTTATAGATCAGGTCTGTCCTCTTGTCTCGGTATCACCACCGTCCAATGCCATGCCAGATTTATAGATCAGGTCTGTCCTCTTGTCTCGGTATCACCACCGTCCAATGCCAATGCCAGATTTATAGATCAGGTCTGTCCTCTTGTCTCGGTATCACCACCGTCCAATGCCATGCCAGATTTATAGATCAGGTCTGTCCTCTTGTCTCGGTATCACCACCGTCCAATGCCATGCCAGATTTATAGATCAGGTCTGTCCTCTTGTCTCGGTATCACCACCGTCCAATGCCATGCCAGATTTATAGATCAGGTCTGTCCTCTTGTCTCGGTATCACCACCGTCCAATGCCATGCCAGATTTATAGATCAGGTCTGTCCTCTTGTCTCGGTATCACCACCGTCCAATGCCATGCCAGGATTTATAGATCAGTCTGTCCTCTTGTCTCGGTATCACCACCGTCCAATGCCATGCCAGATTTATAGATCAGGTCTGTCCTCTTGTCTCGGTATCACCACCGTCCAATGCCATGCCAGATTTATAGATCAGGTCTGTCCTCTTGTCTCGGTATCACCACCGTCCAATGCCATGCCAGATTTATAGATCAGGTCTGTCCTCTTGTCTCGGTATCACCACCGTCCAATGCCATGCCAGATTTATAGATCAGGTCTGTCCTCTTGTCTCGGTATCACCACCGTCCAATGCCATGCCAGATTTATAGATCAGGTCTGTCCTCTTGTCTCGGTATCACCACCGTCCAATGCCATGCCAGATTTATAGATCAGGTCTGTCCTCTTGTCTCGGTATCACCACCGTCCAATGCCATGCCAGATTTATAGATCAGGTCTGTCCTCTTGTCTCGGTATCACCACCGTCCAATGCCATGCCAGATTTATAGATCAGGTCTGTCCTCTTGTCTCGGTATCACCACCGTCCAATGCCATGCCAGATTTATAGATCAGGTCTGTCCTCTTGTCTCGGTATCACCACCGTCCAATGCCATGCCAGATTTATAGATCAGGTCTGTCCTCTTGTCTCGGTATCACCACCGTCCAATGCCATGCCAGATTTATAGATCAGGTCTGTCCTCTTGTCTCGGTATCACCACCGTCCAATGCCATGCCAGATTTATAGATCAGGTCTGTCCTATTGTCTCGGTATCACCACCGTCCAATGCCATGCCAGATTTATAGATCAGGTCTGTCCACTTGTCTCGGTATCACCACCGTCCAATGCCATGCCAGATTTATAGATCAGGTCTGTCCTCTTGTCTCGGTATCACCACCGTCCAATGCCATGCCAGATTTATAGATCAGGTCTGTCCTCTTGTCTCGGTATCACCACCGTCCAATGCCATGCCAGATTTATAGATCAGGTCTGTCCTCTTGTCTCGGTATCACCACCGTCCAATGCCATGCCAGATTTATAGATCAGGTCTGTCCTCTTGTCTCGGTATCACCACCGTCCAATGCCATGCCAGATTTATAGATCAGGTCTGTCCTCTTGTCTCGGTATCACCACCGTCCAATGCCATTGCCAGATTTATAGATCAGGTCTGTCCTCTTGTCTCGGTATCACCACCGTCCAATGCCATGCCAGATTTATAGATCAGGTCTGTCCTCTTGTCTCGGTATCACCACCGTCCAATGCCATGCCAGATTTATAGATCAGGTCTGTCCTCTTGTCTCGGTATCACCACCGTCCAATGCCATGCCAGATTTATAGATCAGGTCTGTCCTCTTGTCTCGGTATCACCACCGTCCAATGCCATGCCAGATTTATAGATCAGGTCTGTCCTCTTGTCTCGGTATCACCACCGTCCAATGCCATGCCAGATTTATAGATCAGGTCTGTCCTCTTGTCTCGGTATCACCACCGTCCAATGCCATGCCAGATTTATAGATCAGGTCTGTCCTCTTGTCTCGGTATCACCACCGTCCAATGCCATGCCAGATTTATAGATCAGGTCTGTCCTCTTGTCTCGGTATCACCACCGTCCAATGCCATGCCAGATTTATAGATCAGGTCTGTCCTCTTGTCTCGGTTATACCATTTGACTGAACGATTCAGGTATTTATCTCTTTGTCTTTAGCAATGCTTTCTTCGCACATCAACTTCGTGTCTTTTTTCGGGTTTATTTCTCATCATAACATCAAACAATAATCTTGGCTGTCTACGCCTAATTTATCAAATCAATTTAACGTTTTCATTTAGTTTCTTGTAGGACTTGCTTATTGTTTTTTCTGTCCCTCCATGACATTCTTTGAATTTTCTTCAGAAACCAAATTGTCACTGCCAGTAGATGTTTCTCAGCTTATCTGCTTATTGTCTATATTTAACATGCATATAATAGTGTAAGCTGTATAAAGCACTGTAATAATCTTTTATTTCATTGCATCTGACAGCTTTTCATTGGTCAGCAATCTTGCAAAAGGCTACCGTTACCTTAGAGATTCTTGTTGTAATCTCCACAAGGCAGCTGTCGTCAGATGTTATTACTGTTCCGAGATAGTTGCACTGATTCACTTGTTCAAGAATTTTCCTATTTACTTACATGTTACATTGTGGTATTTCTTTCTTCGTGGGGACGACCATAATCTGTTACAATTTAATTCACTTCGAGTTGTTCATTGTGAAAAGTTCTCGATATTTCGACATTCTCAAATATTTATGTATCTAAATGTCATTAGATTAGGGTCTAAGTCCATTGCAAAATGTCAGTTTTATCAAAGCTCCGGGATACATTCGATAGTTGGTCAGTCCTCATGCATGTGTGTGTCCAATTGTCTTCAATGTCCTGTGTCCGCCGTCGTGATGGTCAGTCCTCATGATAGTGTGTATGTCCAGCATGTCTTTAATGCCCTGTGTCCACCGTTGTATTGGTCAGACATTATGCACGTATGTGTCCACCCTCATGTTGGTCAATTCTCATGCACGCGTGTATCCATGATGTCTGTAATACCTTGTTTCCACCCTTGTTGGTAAGTCCTCATGTATGTGTGTCTCCAGGATGTCTTAAATGCCTTGTGTCCACCGTCGTGTTGGTCAGTCCTCGTGCACGCGTGTCTCCAGGATGTCATGAATGCCCTTTGTTGGTCAGCCAGTGCCTCATCTCCCAGGAACCATGCTATGCATTTCTGTTCTTTCTAAGCCCCCCATGACGTTGTTGGACCAACATTTTTCAGTTTCCGAAACTGTTTATGGGCCAGTTGTCTCCGATAGTCAGACTGTGCAGATTGTCATTGTGTGTGTGTGTGTGTGTGTGTGTGGGTGTGTATGTGTGTCTGTGTGTGTGTGTCTGTGTGTGTGTGCGTGTGTGTGTGTGTGTGTCTCCGTGTGGTGTGTGTGCGTGTGCGTGTGTACGTGTGTGCGTGCGTGTGTGTGTGTCTTTCTGTGTGTGTGTGTGCGCGTCTCATTCTGTGTGTGTGTGTGTGTGTGTGTGTGTGTCTGTGTGTGTGTCTGCGACGCGAAGATTACGAAAATATGAAGATGGCGAAAGTGTGCATTCAACAACTTGAAACATTGATATCACACGGGCTGAAGGTGAGGCTCACCAAACATAGCGTGTTCTCAACACTACTATATGGGGTAAATTGGGATGTGCACTAAAGTGATGGAGAATCAAAGTGAGTGTCGTGAAATACTGAAGAGTTAACGATTCCCAGATGGACGACTGTATACACCGACTAACCAGGTAGGAGAAGGGTTAACCAACAAAGGAGTGACCAGGCGCATGTGTTTCTAGGTCAAGACCCAGAAGGAGGCCAACAGTACAGGTAACCTGTCGCGTGGAAAAATTGGTTTGCGACAAAGGCAGACAGCATTATTGGATAGCATATTGCGGTCTGAATGTATGAATAATGGAGAAGTTTCAGATCTGTAATTTTCCACTAACAATGATAATGCAGTCTGGATGTGAGGTGTCCAGCAATGTCAAGGACTATGCGGCAAAAATGACCGATATAAAGAGGGTCAATTCTTTGTGTAAGTTTAGTGTGTGTTCCAAACTGACCTGAAGGAGATATGTTCTTGAGTGGGAATAGAAATACACGTCCCTAATGATGGAAAGAGGGGATAATAGTGTGTTATTCGCTAAGTGTTTTTTCGATTCCAGGAACATAGATGCCTAAATAAGGTATAAAGATATTAGATATAGTTTAGGATATGAATATAGATGTGCGTGAAGTGCATTTAACATTGCTTTCTATTAGTAGGAATAGTATAGACGTTAGGTGAATCTTCTATCCTATGTCAGAGTGGGTTTTTTCGGAAGCCTTTTCATTTCGGCTGGAGGAAAAGACACTCACATAGGAGGGAAGAGGAAGCAGACACAGATCTCATTATTAAATGTATATCACACAGGTTTCCATACCAGTGCGGGACTTATCAACTAAGAGATGAAACAGATGGCTGTGGTCAAGATCACCCAGTGTTGATAACCCACAAGAAAGCACTTTAAAGTAATAAAGCACGACACTTGTGCATAAGAAAGGAAGGAAAAGAAGTGGCATCTTAATAAGTCAGGAGGACAGAGAATGGAAAATAGAGATCATACAAACTAAAGAAAAAAGACTCAAATTACTCAGTATCGTAAGAGTTGCAAGGTGCATACAAAGTGCCTATATCAATTAAGAACTATCCAGTGTAGAACTGTTACAGGACAAAAATAGAGAACACTAGAAACTCGATGTGTTTTTCCAGGATGGAATTAAGAACGCTATAAGATAATAAAGACCATCCAGTTAAGCTGACAGCATATGGTGATCGGGTTAAATACATTCATACAGTGGTGAACATTTTTTCATTACAAAAAACGGATATATCTACAGACTCAAGCAGACGGAGCTGTCAGGGTGAGACCGTTCTGTTATATCTATGTCATGTCCTGTACTCTAGCTGAGAGAAGAGACGAGAGAAACCACGGAGACTATCTATCAACATCTTATCTGGCAGCCACACTAGAAGAACATACCAACTACATAGACAATATCCATACATACACCAGACATAGTTTTTATTAATAAATCTTTTATCTTATCGTTGAAAGGAACTGTTGTCGGAGTATGTGTTGAGGGAATAATAGAGAGAGAGAAAGAAATAGATATATGGAAGGGAAGACAGAAGAGAGGAGTGTAGACCAAAGTCAGTCAATAATCCCAACAGATAATAAGTTTAAAGATGTGCTTGTTGAGTCCAGTCTTCTCTCGGGAATTTAACAGGACATAATTGGTGGAGCGAGCGGGGTACGTACATACATTATACCCATATGACCTGAAGGCATAACATGGCATATGCATAAAGGGGTACTTGCATATTGGCACAGGCATAGCGGAGTACCTACATGTTGGGACATACTGATTGGAATAAATAGAAGTATATATTGATGACTTTTAATGGAAGGACGTCCATTGGATATATGGTGCCATTACATTTATGGTAGAAACATTTCATTAATGCTGGTGACTTTGCAGTGAGAAAGTTCCAGACAGAGTGAATGTGGATAGGTGGTAAGACACATTACATACCTAGTCACACGGTCACACGTCTACATAAGTCTTTATCCTATATCTCCTCTTGTGGATGAGAGAGTGGTTGTGATGTACTGTGTGGTGTTGGAGATTTATAATAATTAATAGACATAGATAAATGATATAGGTTCTAGGTAGATTATCGGTTTATAGTGAGTATTCTTTACTGCCTTGAGGTGTCTTTACTCAACGTGCTGACTTATCTGCTGTAACTATGGCAACTCCTAAAGTAACTACAGCCGAACTGAGGGCCAACGGGGAGGCAATTGGTTTAGCCTGGTTCCGAGCTAACTGATTACATACAAGAAAGAGAGCGAGAGGTTCGTCAAGCGGAAAGGGAGGAGCGGAAGACCCAGTTGGAAGCAGAAGAAGCCCACAAGATAAGGGAACATGAATACCGCATGCGAGAACTGGAGCTCAAGACACAAACTAAGGGAGAAATAGATGGAGTGGAAGGAAATTCTTCTTCACCTGGTGCAACCCATATGAGTGGACATGGTTACCATGCCATGAAGTTTCCCTTAGCTGTCTACGATCAGTCTAAGGAACGCTTTGACCAGTACGCATCTCGTTTCGAAGCAATGTCAGTCGCTATGGGGCTGGATCGGAGCAGATGGGCTCTTAAACTATCCCAGGGATTAATCGGTTCGGGATTTGACGTGTACACACGCTTACCACCAGGACAGGAAAATAATTACCAGGAATTAAAAGCCGCTTTGATGAAACATTTTGACATAACCGCACAAACGTATAGGAAGAAGTTTAGATCGTCTAGACGAGAGCCGGGAGAACTATTCGCCGCCTACAGTCTGAGGCTGAAATCCTATCTCCAGAAATGGATGGACTTGGCAGAATTCAAGAGGGATTATGAGAGTCTCGAAGAGATGATGGTGGTAGACCAAATGCGAAAGCAAATGTCGAAACCTCTCAGAACCTTCTTGGGAGAACAAGGGGCGGAACGGATTGATGTTGTGAATAAGCTGGCGGAACGATTCGTGGAAGTACATGGTGAAACTGAGGAACTAAGTACACAAACCAAAGGTCAGGAGAAACCAGAGAAAAAGAAACCTAAAAACTGGGAAGGAGAAAAAGGGGAACCTTATATAAAGCACACAGAGGAGAGTTCAGAGAAGGTGAAGGTAGGAAACCAGAGCACCTCGAATTCTCAAGCGAAACGACAGTGGTCTGAAAAGTGGTGTTCGTTTTGCAAGGCGGCCTCCCACAACACCAAAGACTGCAGATGGAAACCTAAAAGTTCTTACTTCGCAGCATGCAAAGTGATTCCTACATCGGTGATCACAGACAAGGCTGAGGTCGGCGAAGGAGAAAGGAACAAAAAGGACACACGGAAACCTAGGAAGGGAACAGGGTGCACACACTGCCAGTCGACAACACATAATACTGTGGACTGCGGATGCAAGGCCAAACACGCCAATTGCATAACCAACCTCGAGGAATCAAAAGAAGAAGGCAAGGAAACGGTCAAGGAGATGAAAGACACTCAGGACCAAGAGAGACCACCTGTGGTTGAACTGATTGAAGTAAATGGCCAACAGGTTGCTTGTCTCTACGATACCGGTTTGGATGGGGAAGCGGTGGTGGACGCCAGCTTGGTAAGCCCAGACCAACTTACAGGGGAGACCATAGAAATACAGCCGGCAATGAGGAGTGCTGTTACCATGACGCTGCCAATCGCCAAGGTGGAGATTAAATCCAGGTACGTCACGGGCATTATTCCAGCTGCTGTATTATCTGACTCCTTATTTCCAATGATCATTGGCACGAAATATGTCTTTTTGGGGATGCCCAAACAGCCAGCCCAAAAGGGAACAGTAGTCAGTGGATCTCAAGGGAAGGAAAAAGAGGCAGAGACACTATGCGACAACTCAGGGATAGGAGAATTGCATACTGCCCAGAGGAAGGATACTACGTTGCATCCTTGCTACAGGAAGCTGCAAAGAAGTGCTGAGCCACCAGAACGGGGACAGTACTTTCTGAAGAATCAACTACTCTATCGGAGAGCTGGGAGGGGAGATAACCTGCATGAGCAGTGGGTGGTTCCAGAGACCCACCGTCCTCACATTCTTCAGAGTGGACACATCATAGGCGAGAATCGACATATGGGTGTCAGAGAGACCTTGCAGCAAATATCCGGCCATTATTGCTGGCCAGGAATGACCGGAGATGTACGCCGGTGGGTGAAGTCTTGTTCGGAGTGCCAGAGAGCACCACCCAACAAGCGAATTAAGAGGAAACTAGCTCTTAAAGTGGAAGACAAAGTGGAAGTGTGGAGTCCAGCAGAGACCAATATACTCCAAGTAGGATGGAAAGGACCTTATCCTGTGGAAAAGGTGGTGTCCAAGAACATCTACAAAATACGGATCGGGGAAGAGAAGAAAAATCTCCCTAGACATCTCATTAGGAAATATGAAGAGAGATCCGGGAGCAAAGCTTCGCACTTTATGGTGATGGCAGCCATTGGGACAAAGGTTACCAGTCCAGACGAAGACCAGAGATCGCCAGTACAACATAGGAGGGCCTATGGGACAGTACGTGATAGGTCAGATTTACCCAACGACAGGAGGAGGGAAATCACAAGTCAGGGAAAGGACAAGAGTGAAAGTTTCACCGGTAACCAAGTTCAGAAGGGGTGGGTAACGTCGGGAAAAGCGAGAATTACCCAGGACTCCAACCAAAGATTGGCTGACCAGATACAATATCGCCCAAGATGGTCCTGGAAGCAAAAGTCCAGGAGATTTGGGAAAGACGACTCGGTCCGACGAGGACGAGGCTGGAACATCCCCAGAGGAAAAGCCGGGGGAAACCAAGAGGACATGGAAGCAGTGTTACAATCAGGATGGGACAATCCGTCTGTATTGTGAGCCGTCGCTGACGCAAGTCGAAAGTAGGTCGACCAGACGTACAGGAGCGAGGAGCCAACACTAGTTTCAGTCGTGAGTAGTATAGTAGGGTGTCAATTAGAGCGCCTACTGGATAATGAGATGAGCCATGTGAGGATCCAATCATATCATCAACACGTGATGTTAATAGCTACTTCGCAGAAGCTCAACGCACGGTGGATGTGATGGACGTTGTTGCTGCAACTGGACTTCACAATGGAATACATCCTTGGTAAGGAGAATGTAGGAGCAGATTTTATATCCAGACATTCCAGCTCCGGAGGAAGAAGACTAGGATTGTGGATCATGGGAATCAAACCTACAGTGAGAAAGATTCGACGCGGTCTAATCTCTTAAGAGGGGGCCTATGTCGTGAAATACTGAAGAGTTAACGATTCCCAGATGGACGACTGTATACACCGACTAACCAGGTAGGAGAAGGGTTAACCAACAAAGGAGTGACCAGGCGCATGTGTTTCTAGGTCAAGACCCAGAAGGAGGCCAACAGTACAGGTAACCTGTCGCGTGGAAAAATTGGTTTGCGACAAAGGCAGACAGCATTATTGGATAGCATATTGCGGTCTGAATGTATGAATAATGGAGAAGTTTCAGATCTGTAATTTTCCACTAACAATGATAATGCAGTCTGGATGTGAGGTGTCCAGCAATGTCAAGGACTATGCGGCAAAAATGACCGATATAAAGAGGGTCAATTCTTTGTGTAAGTTTAGTGTGTGTTCCAAACTGACCTGAAGGAGATATGTTCTTGAGTGGGAATAGAAATACACGTCCCTAATGATGGAAAGAGGGGATAATAGTGTGTTATTCGCTAAGTGTTTTTTCGATTCCAGGAACATAGATGCCTAAATAAGGTATAAAGATATTAGAGTATAGTTTAGCATATGAATATAGATGTGCGTGAAGTGCATTTAACATTGCTTTCTATTAGTAGGAATAGTATAGACGTTAGGTGAATCTTCTATCCTATGTCAGAGTGGGTTTTTTCGGAAGCCTTTTCATTTCGGCTGGAGGAAAAGACACTCACATAGGAGGGAAGAGGAAGCAGACACAGATCTCATTATTAAATGTATATCACACAGGTTTCCATACCAGTGCGGGACTTATCAACTAAGAGATGAAACAGATGGCTGTGGTCAAGATCACTCAGTGTTGATAACCCACAAGAAAGCACTTTAAAGTAATAAAGCACGACACTTGTGCATAAGAAAGGAAGGAAAAGAAGTGGCATCTTAATAAGTCAGGAGGACAGAGAATGGAAAATAGAGATCATACAAACTAAAGAAAAAAGACTCAAATTACTCAGTATCGAAGAGTTGCAAGGTGCATACAAAGTGCCTATATCAATTAAGAACTATCCAGTGTAGAACTGTTACAGGACAAAAATAGAGAACACTAGAAACTCGATGTGTTTTTCCAGGATGGAATTAAGAACGCTATAAGATAATAAAGACCATTCAGTTACGCTGACAGCATATGGTGATCGGGTTAAATACATTCATACAGTGGTGAACATTTTTTCATTACAAAAAACGGATATATCTACAGACTCAAGCAGACGGAGCTGTCAGGGTGAGACCGTTCTGTTATATCTATGTCATGTCCTGTACTCTAGCTGAGAGAAGAGACGAGAGAAACCACGGAGACTATCTATCAACATCTTATCTGGCAGCCACACTAGAAGAACATACCAACTACATAGACAATATCCATACATACACCAGACATAGTTTTTATTAATAAATCTTTTATCTTATCGTTGAAAGGAACTGTTGTCGGAGTATGTGTTGAGGGAGTAATAGAGAGAGAGAGAAAGAAATAGATATATGGAAGGGAAGACAGAAGAGAGGAGTGTAGACCAAAGTCAGTCAATAATCCCAACAGATAATAAGTTTAAAGATGTGCTTGTTGAGTCCAGTCTTCTCTCGGGAATTTAACAGGACAGTGAGGCTTCTGAAATGTGAGTCTTCAAATTACTGAAGCCTGTTTTGTCGATGAAAAAAACAAAACAAAGCGTAGTAAGGAAATTCTAGAATAAATCTGTATAAGTTATATGTGGTCAGGACATTTCGGGATCATGTGTATAGCTTAGACGACCAATTAAATCATCATAGCTTAGAGAGATTAGGACAGTGACCAGAAGATGAGGCCGACGATCAGTACTCCGAGAAAGGACAGACGGACACATAAGCAGACTGTATTCTAGTACCTTGAGTATTGGGACTCTTCGCTTGCTGTTTAAGATGAGGACGTAGCAAGTATGGCACCAAAGTCAACACAGTATAGAAAAGAGCGACGATGAAAAGACAATGAGAAAAACAAGATACTTTGGTCAAATTAAATCTGCTGAAAACCATATCGGTAGATAAATAGTTAAAAGCCGTCAATGACATAACTGGATAGACAGCATCACACTGTGGTCAACAAACAACCTAGTAAAATATATACATTTGACAGAAGGTGCTGAAATCCATTACTGTTAATCTTCACCGCTAAGACTGTGCTAGATGATGATGACATAAACATTTGGTAGCTGCAAAATATTTACAAGTAACTAGATACACATTGAGGTGTTGATTCTATACATATTTTATTTAAGAGTAGCGTGATCATATTTCTAGATTTACTCCCCAAAGTTACCAGAATAAAGTGTGTGCGGTATACTTGGGGCAGGGGGAGTATGGAATCGTACGTTAGTTCACTTGATCGGCATCTCTCACTGACCTGGACTAAGACAATATTACACAGTATCTCACAGTAGGGTGTCTTTGTTTCCCTAGGAGGAACCTATTGTGGATATGTGACGTGGTAGGACCATCACAGTTTTGTCGGCCTCAGTGTGCGTAGCCATCAACGAGAGCTGAAATCCAGTCCTTGTCCGACAGCGCTCATAACGTCATAATCATTACTCTAGCACCCTCCGCTCATGGAAGTCCAGGTCAATGGAAAAATAAAATCCACACTCGAAGGGAATTCGAACACACGGCGACAGGGTCGTAAGGCAAGAGTTCTAGCTACCACACTATCTCCACTCCCAGTCGTTTGTGGACTTAGCAGAAAATGCGACCCTTCACGGCCGTATTCTGCGGGCACTTGTCGAGATCTTCAAGAGCCAGCTATGCATAAGCACAATGATCTATTAAGGTAATGTGGATAGGACAAGTGTGTGGGATCACCCTATTTGCACTTTGATTGTATTGATCCAGTAGATCTTCGCTGGTAACCATTACATTATCACCCGGTGCGAGATGTCTACTGATTTGTTCCTGCTTCTGGAGTACTCATGGCCGAATGGATAACAACAGTCTGTCCAATTATCTGTTTATTCATCAGGTCATTGCATCTGTGTGAGCGCGCTTTCATTCACTGTGAATTTATGCGGACTTCTTTGTCTGACTGACTGACTGGGTCCTGTTACATGTCTGGAAGTGTAATTGGTATATAGTACAGTAGATTAACTCCGTCCAATGGTGTGTTTGTCTCTCTGACTTCTTTCTTCTTCTTTCGCCCTTTATACCGACAGTAAGCATAAGATCCTACCGGATCAGATGAAATCCTACCTTATCTAATCTCTACAGTTAAATAATATGTCTGTTTGTCTGTCTGTCTGTCTGTCTGTCTGCCCGCCCGCCCGCCTGCCTGTCTGCCTGCTTGCCTGCCTGCCTGCCTGCTTGTCTAACTGTCTGTCTGTCTGTCTGTCTTTCTGACTGACTGGCTGGCTGGCTGGCTGTGCTGGCTGGCTGGCTGGCTGTGCTGGCTGGCTGGCTGTGCTGACTGGCTGGCTGGCTGTGCTGGCTGGCTGGCTGGCTGTGCTGGCTGGCTGGCTGGCTGTGCTGACTGGCTGGCTGGCTGTGCTGACTGGCTGGCTGGCTGGCTGTGCTGGCTGGCTGGCTGGCTGTGCTGACTGGCGGGCTGGCTGTGCTGGCTGGCTGGCTGGCTGTGCTGACTGGCTGGCTGGCTGTGCTGACTGGCTGGCTGGCTGTGCTGGCTGGCTCTCTCTCTCTCTCTCTCTCTCTCTCTCTCTCTTGAAGACAAGGATCACAGGCTAGGATTAGATCCCTCTCGAGGCCAGGGTGAGTGCTGTAAAATGTAGAAGACACGTGTTCCCAGTGAATGAATGTGCGCTTTCTCAGTCCTCGTGCGTTCCGTGACGTCCGTCCAGTTGTCTATCTGGTATCCATCTGTCTGACTGTCTGTTTGCTGTCTTTTGGGGGCCTCGTGGGTACAGCTTAAACTGTTGTCAATGTCTCCCTCTATCATCCCTCTTCTACATTTTACAGCACTCACCCTGGCCTCGAGAGGGATCTAATCCTAGCCTGTGATCCTTGTCTTCAAGAGAGTGAGAGAGAGAGAGAGAGAGAGAGAGAGAGAGCCAGCCAGCAAGCACAGCCAGCCAGCCAGTCAGAAAGACAGACAGACAGACAGACAGACAGGGATGTATGTAAGCATGTAAGCATGCAAGCCACAACCTTATCCCGGCACCCTCTCCTCTACCACATGTAAGCGTGCCAGCCACAACCTTACCCCGGCACCCTCTTCTCTAACACATGTAAGCGTGCCAGCCACAACCTTACCCCGGCACCCTCTCCTCTACCACTTGTAAGCATGCCAGCCACAACCTTATCCCGGCACCCTCTCCTCTACCACATGTAAGCATGCCAGCCACAACCTTACCCCGGCACCCTCTTCTCTAACACATGTAAGCGTGCCAGCCACAACCTTACCCCGGCACCCTCTCCTATACCACATGTAAGCATGCCAGCCACAACTTTACCCCGACACCCTCTACTCTACCACTTGTAAACATGCCAGCCACAACCTTATCCCGGCACCCTCTCCTCTACCATATGCTAGCATGCCAGCCACAACCTTATCCCGGCACCCTCTCCTCTACCACATGTAAGCATGCCAGCCACAACCTTACCCCGACACCCTCTCCTCTACCACTTGTAAACATGCCAGCCACAACCTTATCCCGGCACCCTCTCCTCTACCACATGTAAGCATGCCAGCCACAACGCTACCCCGGCACATTCTCCCCTACCACATGTAAGCGTGCCAGCCACAACCTTACCCCGTCACCCTCTCCTCTACCACATGTAAGCATGCCAGCCACAACCTTACCCCGGCATCCTCTCCTCTACCACATGTAAGCATGCCAGCCACAACCTTATCCCGGCACCCTCTCCTCTACCACATGTAAACATGCCAGCCACAACCTTACCCCGTCACCCTCTCTACCACATGTAAGCATGCCAGCCACAACCTTACCCCGACACCCTCTCCTCTACCACACGTAAGCATGCCAGCCACAACGTTACCCCGGCACCCTCTCCTCAACTATGCAATATGTACACAGGACTCTTAAGGCAGTTTCGTCTGGACACACGTATATTATCAGCAGTTTTGCATTTTTATATTATTGATCCACTAGAACTTTGCTGTTAACGAATAAATTAGCGCGCCCGTGCACACACATACACATCCATACACACACATACACCCACAGACAAATGTCTAATGATTTGCCTCAGGTTGTGAGGTACTCATGGATAACTGAAAGATACAAATCAATCTACATCCATTAAAACATGAAATCACCCATCCTTGCTTGTTTTTGTTAATACGCTCCGCCATAATTATCCTTTACACTAAGTTGACCGTCCGCTCATGCATTTATCTATGCTTCTCTGATCTTTTCTGTTCACCTACCTACCTACCTACCTACCTACCTACCTACCTACCTACCTACCTACCTACCTGCCTGCCTGCCTGCCTGCTTACCTACCTACCTACTTACCTACCTACCTACCTGCCTGTCTACACACCTACCTACTTACCTACCTACTTATTCACCCACTCACCTACCTAGCTAACCCATCAAACCCGCCAACCCATCCGCCTAGCTACCTGCCTATCTACCCACATACCTACCTAAATACTTACCTATACAACCTATTGGCCTACTTACCTGTCTATCTGCTTACCTATCTACCACCCCATCTACTGATCTACCTGTCTGACAGTCTCCTACCTACATAACTACCTGCCTATTTAACCATAATCAATTCTTCGACCCTATCAACTCACTTTCCAATCTGCCTGCCTGACTGCGTGTCTGTCTTCCTGTCTGCCTGCCTGACTGCGTGTCTGTCTTCCTGTCTGCCTATCACTCAACACATAACTCTTTCTCGGCGGGGCATCGTGCTTAAGCCCACTAGGCCGGCAGCCAAGCTCGCTAGCCACAGCTCTAGCCTGGCACCCTTGCTAGTTTACAGAGATAATCATATATAAATATGTCTTTGTCATCATCATCAAGTGCCGTGCCAGCCGGCGTAGGCGTTCATGACTTTCCACAGATCTCGGTCTTTTTGTGTTCTGGATCAACTCTGCTGCTGATATTCCTTCATGCCACTGTCTCAACCCATCCAGGATCATTTCTCTTGGTCTGCCTCTGACTTTCTTCCCCTCGATCTTTCCAGTTGTCACGATGTTCTCCAATGCCTCTCTTCTCATCACATGACTACAGAAAGCTGTTTGTCTATTTCTTATTGTTGTATATAATATTCTAGTTTCATTAGCATTTGTACACATATGTCTTTGTACACATTCCTATTTAACAGTTTTTGTTTTCTATGTGAATGTAGAATGCACAATAGATAACTGATGTACGAAAGATGATTGATTGGAAGTGACGAATATAAGGCGGGCCTGCGTGCCCAGTTTGTGACCCCTTAAACATAAAGTTCGTTGCTTCCTTCATTCCTCACAGTCTGCTTAGAAAAAATCCAACGGACGTGATAGTACAATCCAAACATCAGAACGCTGACAGAACTTACTCGCCCAACAAGACAGTCCAGTAAATTAGTTTCCCTCTAGCCACATACGCTAATCCGACTGTGCATGTATAATTTCTTTCAGAAAACCCCCGGGGTCATTTCGGTATAAACCTATACATACCTTTCCCCAGTCCATGAGACGCATTAGTATTGTGAAGCTAGCCCCAAATATTATCCACCAATCGGCACACGGTTGTAGTCAACATCATACCGGCTGCCTTTACTTCCCACAGCGGTTCCTGGTACCCGTGTTTAGGTTGGATGGACTGGGAAAGCAGGTCAATGTTTAAAGAGTGCTTTGATGGAGATTTGAGTATATAATCATCCGGCGTACATGGAAGCGTGCTAACCGCTACGATATCACGGCTCACCACTTCTGTATAGATCATTAGAAGTCTGCCATTTAGGTAGACAATAGGTAGTAATATACACGTTTCCCGTGCTATAAACGTTGAATGTGCACATCAATGGATAGCAGATCTTCTGGAGCAATACTACTTACTTCTATGTTCTATCCTCCTAGTGGAGCAGGGGCATAGAACTGCTCCGTATCAAGTCCTCACATCCCACTGGCTAATTTGTGTCTATTTTGTTTGTCTGTGAGGTGTTCAAGGCTTGATACGCTGTACAGCTAGTGTTTTCTGTGGGGTAGTATGGATACAGGACACACTTGTTGGTTACGACGTGTATATTATCTGTATTGTATTCTTACACCGGCAACACACATGACATTGTGGCGGCTAGATGAGCTGTTGTGAAGAAAGGTCTCTACAGACCTTACTATCCTAGCTGGAACAAACATCAGAAATCGGTCTTCCTCTTGACCGTATTACTGAAGCGATTCAATGGAGCAAATTTGACTTTAGGGGCTAGTGTGAGCGACGTGGAGCCAAATAACAGAAAAAACATGTCTTTTATATTTTATATGCTAATAAAACGTCATTGCGGCGTAGTCAAATAAGGCGAAAGGCACGCGGCGGATATTGGAGAGACTGCTACTATGCTCCTAGAATGATAATGACCATATCACACGTCGTTTGCCGATTGGTCAATACTAATATGGGATTAGCACCACGAATGCGGAACGCCCCAGGACGTGTAAGTGTCCGCTAATTTACTTACTAACGAAAGAGCTCTGGACGACTATGACGGTAACTGTGTCCACTGAGCACTGCCTACTCCTATCCCAAAATGGCTACTCATACGTAGTCAGTAAGGGACCCTTCCATACGCCTTCAAAGTCAGTTGAGTATTTGGTGCTAGACCCATATTTTTATAGACCAGGTCTAAGCATTTATTAAATGCTGTGGTCAGCATCACATCGGCCGTCTTTACTGGAAAAGATATTCCTTGGCAGCCATTCTAGGCTCCGTCGACCTGGGACGGCAGGTCCATGTTTACAATCTGCTTCCATATGGATTCCAACCTATGACCACCTAGTTGGCAGGCGGGCGGCCTGTACTGTTACCTCGGCCTCCTTATACAGCTACC
Organism: Cepaea nemoralis; assembly: GCA_014155875.1. Taxonomy (NCBI): domain Eukaryota; kingdom Metazoa; phylum Mollusca; class Gastropoda; order Stylommatophora; family Helicidae; genus Cepaea; species Cepaea nemoralis. The sequence goes on along the minus strand of JACEFZ010009577.1, from coordinate 80,625 downwards.
GCGGCCTCATTATACTGTTACCTCGGCCTCTTTATACTTCTACCGCAGCCTCCTTATACTTCTACCGCAGCCTCCTTATACTTCTACCGCAGCCTCCTTATACTTCTACCGCGGCCTCCTTATACTTCTACCGCGGCCTCCTTATACTGCTACCGCGGCCTCCTTATACTTCTACCGCCACCTCCTTATACTGTTACCTCGGCCTCCTTATACTTCCACCGCGGCCTCCTTATACTTCTACCGCGGCCTCCTTATACTTCTACCGCGGCCTCCTTATACTTCTACCGCGGCCTCCTTATACTTCTACCGCGGCCTCCTTGCACTACTACCGCGGCCTCCTTACATTGTTACTGCGACCTCCTTACATTACTACCGCGGCCTCCTTATATTGCCACCGCGGCCTCCTCATACTGCTACCGCGGCCTCCTTACACTACTACCTCGGCCTCCTTACAATACTACCACGCCCTCCTTACACTACTACCGCAGCCTCCTTACACTGTTACTGCGACCTCCTTACATCACTACCACGACCTCCTTATACTGCCACCGCGGCCTCCTTATACTGCTACCGCGGCCTCCTTACACTGTTACCGCGACCTCCTTACACTACTACCGCGGCCTCCTTACACTATCACCGCGGCCTCCTTACACTACCACCGCGGCCTTCTTACACTACTACTGCGACCTTCTTACACTACTACAATGGCTTCCTTACACTACTACCGCGTCCTCCTTACACTAATACCGCGACCTCCTTACACTACTACCGCGGCCTCCTTACACTGTTACCGCGACCTCCTTACACTACTACCGAGGCCTCCTTATACTGCTACCGTAGCCTCCTTACACTGTTACCGCGACCTCCTTACACTACTACCGCGGCCTCCTTACACTATCACCGCGGCCTCCTTACACTACTACCGCGGCCTTCTTACACTACTACGACGGCCTCCTTACACTACTACCGTGTCCTCCTTACACTACTACCGCGACCTCCTTACACTACTACCGCGACCTCCTTACACTACTACCGAGGCCTCCTTACACTGTTACCGCGACCTCCTTACACTGTTACCGCGACCTCCTTACACTGTCACCGCGGCCTCCTTATTCATGCATCATCGGCTTTCACTGTATACATATAGACGAGCAACTCTCTAGACAGGCGCCGTTTAGTATCGAATTTCCGTTGCAGTTTACATATTTCCTTTTCTGGACTTATTTCCACGTTTCTTTAACTCGTTCAGACGTTCCTTCAATTCTTTTAGACGTTTTTGTTTTTAACTTTCAGCTTTTTCTTTAACTATCTTAGACGTTTCTTTAACACTCTCAGGCGTTTCTTTAACCCTTTTAAATGTTTCTTTAACTTGTTCAGAATCAGACGATATCACGGCCGATGGCTCATGGGCACAATAACCACAGAGCACTGACACGAGTGTTAATGTAGAAGATGCAACATTTACCGTGCTCACAATTAAGTATATTGCTGTAAGAAATGCAACATTTGCTGTTCTCATACATAAGTATAATAGTATAAAAGATGCAACATTCACTGCGCTCATATATAGATGCAGCATGTACAGTGCTCATACATTAGTGTATTACTGTAAAAGATACATCCTTTACAGTGCTCATACAGAGTGTATTATTGTAATAGATGCAACATTTACTGTGCTCATACGTAAGCGTATTACTTTAAAAGATGCAACATTTACCGTGCTCATTCATTAGCGTATTACTGTAAAAGATGCAACATTTACTGTGCTCATACATGAGTGTATTAATCTAAATTATATATTTAAGTGCTGATACATGTGTAGTACTATAACACATACAATATTTACCGTTCACATACATAAGTGTATTACTTTAAAAGATGCCACCTTTAACGAACTGCATATTAATATATCTGGCCAGCTGTTTTTACTATGATCATACCAAACTTAAAAGATATAATAACACATCAAGCGTCGCGCGCTACATATGTGGTGCCTTGCTTGGGAACGAGAGAACTAACGTGAGAAAACCATTCACAGACGAGAATATGTCACAATTCAGAAAGTCACAACCAGACAACAGACATTGTGACAACTATTCGCACACCCAGCGGTAAGATTATTATAACCACTAGAAGCTACGATTATGTCATGTGTGATGCCGAACGAGGGTTCCTCGCTTGTGTTTGTCGTTCGCTATTAGAGGTAAGGACGTACCTCCTTGCATTCAGGCCTACAAGGTTCCTGCATTGATAATTATTTGTGTGTGCGATTTGTAAAAAAAAAAAAAAAAAGATGGCCTGGTCTCCCAGGTCGACCCAATCAAAATATGAGTACCAGGGGATTCTAGGAAAGAAAAGGCGGCCGGTATGATACTAACCATATCATCATCGAGAGCCGATTGTTCTATAAATGTATAGACCTGGCACCATGTGCCCCTATGGCGTGTTAAATGGTCCTTTAGTTTCTTTACTTCTCTGGTAATCTGCATGTTGACATGTGACGTAATTATCAGTTACAAGTTTGTCCAGCGGCTAACGTGACACACAAATGTGCGCAGTTAGAACACCAAGACAAATAGACAACAATCGGACAAGAATTGAACGCGTACAGAGTTATAAATGATTACTACCAATTATAGCCGGTCTCCTTGGTCTAGGAGTTACACGACTTTCTCCGTAATCTCGTATACTCTGGTGAGTAACGTGACCTGCGCGAGAATAGGTAGCAGTTCTCTCCGCGTCGGTAACTTACAGGGTATATGAGCCGGTCGCTCAGAAATAAATGGCAAACTACTGAGCGTAATCTTGCCAAGAAATCAACAATCAGCTGAAAGATGATGTTGACAGAGATGTCCTGTAAAGGATATGAGAACCAAAAAAAAAAAAAAAATAACTATTACCATTCATGGTCCAGAATGTCTTCCATAAACTCGATCTTGCCTCACGGCGGTTGATGAGCACGGTCATGAAAGTTCAGTGTGGAGGCTATGGGTTTAACTCAAATACCAGTGAATCAAGCGGTGAATAACAGAAGCTGCTGCTGGGTAGGGATTATACTGAGACAGCCTGATGATAGTATAATTAGACACTCTCTTGTCTGTCCGCCTTGCGTTGCGTTGTTTTTAAATACAAGGATATGGGTACCAGTCGTCCAGAAAGCAATGGCAAACTACTGAATATAAACCTGCCAAGAGATCAAAACAGCCAAAACATGCTGGGGTTGACTGCGACGTCCTGTACAGGATATGCAACTAACTTTTAACTCTTGTGTACAACCCACAGGACCAGCGAAGCAGAGGGTGACTAACACACATAGAGAAGAGATTTAGATACATAATGTGGGGAAGGTGTGGAGGGAGCTGAAAGAGATGGCACAGAATAGAACGGCCTGGCACGGCCAGAGATTGTCTATGCTCTAATGGGGTTAAAGGGCAACAACAGTACACGAAATAAAAGTTAAAGCCTTTAACTTAAAGGCCTCAAGATCTCCTGTCATTTCACGATGTCCTACTCCTGTATAATCTGCACATCTAAGGTTATTTCAGTTTAAAACTACACACTGATGTTACGAATAGCCTGTGTGCGTTGTCTCTGAAGCAAGTATGCATTTCAGAAGGAAATGTAATTAATACACCAGAATATGATTAATTTTGGGAGTAAAGTATTTTAACAGTAAAAGTAAAATAAATGTCGGCTCTTGATTCGTGTGTCAGCCAAACACCGCCACTCGGCGCGCTGTTTGCTTTCGTGATATTTTCTCCCTCTGGCCCACGATCGATGGTTTAGCTCGGAACTTCAGACGCGTTCCTCAAACGGTTACACAACTGCGTGCTGCGCTCCACTTCAAGTCATTCCTAAGAAGATGGTACCCTGTTCAACCTTCCCTGAAAATGATCATATATTGGGTGTTATTTATATTGTTGCTTTTGTACTCCTGCTGGTGGCGTTAATGACGTCCGCTGCTCTCTGTGGGTTCCTCTCAAACAATTGTGAGCGTTTATGTGTTTTTTTTTCCCCTCTTAACCGGCGTATGTTTGATATTTTCATAGGATTGGGGATTTGCCGTTTTGTAACTTCTTCTTTGCCATGAGACGTTTAAAGTGACATGTTGCCTTATCTTCACCAGGTTCATATCCTGTTTGTTTCTTTAAGGACCGACTTCATTGCACTGGGTTATATCCCATATGACTCGTATTTTCTTTCCACAGAAAGGCATGTCGAAAGCTTCGCACAGAGCACGAACTCCGTAACTCACGCGACGACAACCAGATGTCTCCGAAACAACTAGGCCTACACTCATGAGCTGAATGACGGAGTTCGATAACCGACCCACAACCTTTGTAGCACCAGGTAGGCGGCATGATCACTCCGCCACGTAAACCCCCTATATATTTAGGTCGTGCTGCTTCATCTTTTCGCGTCTCGAGTTGTACTTCACAGAAGATAGGTCGAGCTATCAGATCACAGAACGAACGAACGAACGAACGAACGAACTTGATTTTCGAATAGTAACAAATTGGGCACGCAGGCCCGTCTTACATTCGGCCCTTCCAATCACTCATCTTTCCTTGAAAAGAAGATATGTCGAGCTATCAGGAGCTCTGTAGAAAGAAGCGAGGGTAAGTGCGATATATATTGGCACCTTGCCGTCTTGGCAGACGATAGTTTGTGCTTTTAAAGGCATAATAACTTTTACCTATGGCGGTAGCGAATGTGACTGATAAGGCCAATTCGCGCTGTAAATGTCCGTTCAAAGTGGGTGCATGTGAACACGTGGTCATTTCCACCATCATGCACCATCTTACGTCTCACACGCTCTGTGTGTGACTTATCTGCAATAATTTTCTCCTTTGTCTTTATTCCATTTCTAATGTTTGCCCTCCATGCAACACGTTCAGCGGCGACTTGTTCCCAATGAGCATTATCAATGCCTGTATCAAGTATCAATGTACAAGTGCGATACACAAATAGGAATATTGAAAACAAAGCGCATTACAATTACAGGGCCTGCTTAAGCATCTGCTATCGCAAATCGATGATGAGATGCAGAGAAATAAATTTCCGTTAGTACAGCAAAACAAGGTGTAGCGCAGCGCATCCTGGACAAATTGAAGAGCGTCCACAACAATCGTAAGAGATGTAGCACAACTGACATAACAAGTAGAGAAGGTCCAGAAAACATTGCTACAAACTCAAGAAGACAGACCACAATTTTAACTGACAAAGAAATAAATAAAGAACCAGCCATCGAAAACACACAATTTCTTTACTATAATTCTATGTGGTCCAGGCGTGTTTTCTTTTCTTCAGATGTTTGGAAGAATTAAAACTTCTCTGTTTAGCATAGATAGCGGATGCCATTGTCCCTGCTTGAAAGTTATTCTGTTAAAGTTGTTCTCTCTCCATCTTATATATTCATTCCATCTCTTTATCGCAGCACAATCTTCTTTTAATACCTTTCCTGTCTTTGATTTAAAACACCATGTGTTTAACCTTGTTTCTCTGACTGCAAACTTAATGATGACTGTGTATTAAAACAAATCTTCAATAGGATGTATTTCAATTTTGTTGCATCTCTCGTGTAACCAATCTTATTTTGCATTTATGCCGTTATCTTTTAATATTTTTCTTTATCAGATCATATTCTTCTTTGTCATCTTTACTGGTTTTTGTTTTCCTGTTACTTATCAGTTTTAGGATTTCTTCTGTCTTTCATTTCCTCTTAGTTTTGAGTCTTCTTTTCTAAAATAGCTCTTTGCTTGTTAGATTGGTAAATTTTTATCAGCATTTCACACCGTTCAGTTATGCTTTGTATTTTAGGTATTATATTGTATCTGTTGTATTTGTGTCAGGTCTTAGTCAGATATGACTGAGCTACCGTATAACAGTAGACGGTACTACCTGCTTTCTGTTAGCGCCGAACGTTGGGCGGCGCTTACCAAACCCGACACCCCACGTTGTGCCAACGGCTTCGGGCGGAAGAGCGCAATTGGGAGCGTACAAGCCTTACCCTGGTGCGAGGAAATGCAACCTAAAGACAAAGTGTCATGGCAGGGCAGACCAGGCCCTAAGCCTTGGTTGGCAGCTGGTCTAGGATCGAAGCTCCGACAGGTGGACGGTTAGAGCATTGCTTTGCTGATCCGGCAGCTTCTGCAGCTTGTCTTGTTCCAGATGTAGAGGTGTTACCTTTTCTCTAGAGTGAACTAGGCAGGCCGAGAGAGGGATCATGATGCATGGGCAACACATGATCTCTATATTTTAGCCCAGGCTTTGTGCTATGGAGAGGCAATACCCTTACAAACTATCGTCTGTCAAGACGGCAAGGTGCCAATGATTATATTGTATCTGTTTCTCACAATCATGATGTATGGTTCTTATATTTCTGTATCTGCTCTTAGAATAAGAACATACCTCACTTACATTTCCCACGGGTTTAACCGGATATCTTTTGTTTCCTTATCTAAAAATAATCTCAATAGCAAGAAGATCTTTGAAATATTATTTATGTTTCCTACAAACTCCCAAACGTACTCACATTTGCTTCCGATGACGTTTATTTCCCCGCGGAGCCTCGGCGCCGCTTTCAGCGTGATTTCCCAGGTCAGCCTCTGAGGTGTATCTTGATAAGTGCCGTGGTGACGTATCTTATAGAGTTTAAAGTGAGTATGTTTAGATTGTGTTGCAGTCTGTGGTGTCTTGCAGAAACGGAACAATAAGAGAAGAAGAAGAAAAAGAAGGACGAATAAGAAGGAAGATGAAGAAGGAAAAAGAGGTGTTAGCTAGTTGCGTATCCTTTACAGGACGAAGCAATCAACTCCATAATTGTTTGATTGTTTGTGATTCCTGGGCAAGTTTACATTCAGTAGTTTGCCATTGCTTTCTGAACGAGAAGCACTCATACCATGAGTATGGAAACCAACTTAAGGCGGTCTGCTTCCAAATCATCTGCTGCTGTGTTTCGAACGCGGAATGTGGGATTACGAGCTGCGTCCGTAACTCCCTTCGCCACAGAGCCGGTAAGAAGAGATGAGAACAAGAAACAGGAAACAGAAATGAAAAACGAAGGGGGAAGAAGAAGAGTAAACGGAAGGGAAAGGCAGAAAAAAAAAGAGTAAACGGAAGGGAAAGGCAGAAAAAAAAATGTGGTGGGGGCGTGGAAGAACGAACGAACGAACGAACGAACGAACAAACTTTATTTTCAAAGGGTTAAGAATTGGGCACGCAGAGAAGGAATTAGGAGGGAGGGGAAAAGAAGAAAATCAAAAAAGAAGAAAAGAAAAGAAGAAGAAGTGGAAGAAGAAAAAAGTAGGAGGAAGAAGAAGAAAAAAGGAAAAAGCCACAGTAAGCATGCCGACAGGCCGGTCTGCATTAAAAGGCCGGTCACATGAACTTTCCTAGTGAAAAGAATAAATGCCTTTTAGAGACGCTGGGACAATCCATCCTGGAAGTGTGTTGTTGGTGGTAACACGCGGAACTCTGCCACTGTTCTGACTAGAGGTTTAGACCGCGGTCTTGTCATTGTAACGGATCGTATTTACCATTTCGCCGCCAGGGAATGGTTACTGTGTATATGATAGATATTGTATATAGAATGGATACTGCATAGAACGGTTACTGTGTATAGAACGGATACCGTATATGGAATGGATACTGTATATCGAATGGATACTGTATATACAATGGATACTTTAAATAGAATGGACAGTGTATATAGAACGGATACTGTGTATATAATGGATACTTCTGTATATACAATGGATACTGTATATAGAACGGATACTGTATATAGAACGAATACTGTATACAGAATGGATTATGTATATAGAACGGATATTGTATATAGAACGGATACTGCATATAGAACGGATACCGTATATAGAATGGATACTGTATATAGAACGGATACTGCATATAGAACGGATATTGTATATAGAACGGATACTGTGTATAGCATGTTACTGCATTTATTGCTCTCACTTCATCACTCCACGCAATTTATCACCAAAATTAATCGGGTAGAAAATGAATGAATGAACTGTCACATTACAAATCGTCCACTCATCATGTGTGCATCTGTCTTGCTTTGACCTATAACCTACATCACTTACGCGGTGTACATTAAGCCACGGTCTTTGAGGTTAACGAATCAGCCAATAACACTTTATGTAAATTTGTTGGCCTGATTTTTATCCAGCAGCTCTTGTCAAATTGTCAAATTGTCACAGATCTTCGGGTTTTAAGCCCTGTCCTGGGGTTAATGCGGTGCTTCTTCCACCGTGTCAGGATGTCTCAGGGGAGACAATTTTAGAATAACGGAAGTGGGCTAATGTTGTGGGCATCGGTTCTGGAAGCCACAACAATATTCCAAGAATCATATTTCTCTGATGCCTGTGAATTTTTGAGTTCATTTGCGAAGTCACATACATCAGTCTTAACAGCCGGACCGGCTGATGTAAGGTCGCCAGACTGAAAGTTCAAGTTTCATTTTGCGTTATAGTGTGTGTGTGTGTGTGTGTGTGTGTGTGAGTGTGTGTGTGTGTGAGTGTGTGTGTGTGTTTTGGATGCTGGGGTGGTTATTTGGCTTGAGTGGTTACTTGCTTGGTTGCTTGCTTGCTTGGTTGATTGAGTCATTGCTTGCTTGCTTGTTTGGTTGATTGATTGATATGCTTTGCTTGTTTGTTTGGTTGATTGAATGATTGCTTGCTTGCTTGTTTGGTTTACTGATTGATATGCTTTGCTTGAATGGTTGATTGCTTGGTTGGTTTGTTGACTGCTTGCTTGCCTGGCCGATTTGCTGGCTACTGATTTGTTTATGATCTGTTGGAAGGTAAATGAAACTGCGCGACGAGTAAACGCTGAGGTGGTCTGGCCCTGGACACGACGTGCTTCTATTGTAGCGAGGTTCGTGTTGAGACCTCCCTCTCGTGAGCCAGTACCGACATATTCTATCTATTGTAGCGAGGTTCGTGTAGAGACCTCACTCTAGTGACCCAGTGCCGACATATTCTATCTATTGTAGCGAGGTTCGTGTTGAGACCTCCCTCTCGTGAGCCAGTACCGACATATTCTATCTATTGTAGCGAGGTTCGTGTAGAGACCCCACTCTAGTGACCCAGTGCCGACATATTCTATCTATTGTAGCGAGGATCGTGTAGAGACCCCACTCTAGTGACCCAGTACCGACATATTCTATCTATTGTAGCGAGGTTCGTGTTGAGACCTCCCTCTCGTGAGCCAGTACCGACATATTCTATCTATTGTAGCGAGGTTCGTGTTGAGACCTCCCTCTAGTGACCCAGTGACAACATATTCTATCTATTGTAGCGAGGTTCGTGTTGAGACCCCACTCTAGTGACCCAGTATCGACATATTCTATCTATTGTAGCGAGGTTCGTGTAGAGACCCTACTCTAGTGACCCAGTACCGACATATTCTATCTATTGTAGCGAGGTTCGTGTTGAGACCTCCCTCTCGTGAGCCAGTACCGACATATTCTATCTATTGTAGCGAGGTTCGTGTAGATACCCCACTCTAGTGACCCAGTGCCGACATATTCTATCTATTGTAGCGAGGTTCTTGTAGAGACCTCCCTCTAGTGACCCAGTGCCGACATATTCTATCTATTGTAGCGAGGTTCCTGTTGAGACCTCCCTCTAGTGACCCAGTGCCGACATATTCTATCTATTGTAGCGAGGTTCGTGTTGAGACGTCCCTCTAGTGACCCAGTACCGACATATTCTATCTATTGTAGCGAGGTTCGTGTTGAGACCCCACTCTAGAGACCCAGTACCGACATATTCTATCTATTGTAGCGAGGTTCGTGTTGAGACCTCCCTCTAGTGACCCAGTGCCGACATATTCTATCTATTGTAGCGAGGTTCGTGTTGAGACCCCACTCTAGTGACCCAGTACCGACATATTCTATCTATTGTAGCGAGGTTCGTGTAGAGACCTCCCTCTAGTGACCCAGTATCGACATATTCTATCTATTGTAGCGAGGTTCCTGTAGAGACCTCCCTCTAGTGACCCAGTACCGACATATTCTATCTATTGTAGCGAGGTTCTTGTAGAGACCTCCCTCTCGTGAGCCAGAACCGACATATTCTATCTATTGTAGCGAGGTTCTTGTAGAGACCTCCCTCTCGTGAGCCAGAACCGACATATTCTATCTTCATGGAGTCTGTGTCGCAGAGCTCTTCTTTCCCTCTCTAAACTTAGAAACCAGCGGCGTGTGCAAGAATGGTGCCGGAGCTTCACATCTAGTGAGTGGCATGGCGATCATTGATGCGTTAACGAGGCTTGGGACAGGGCCAATGGATAGATCGGACCTCGAAGAGATGCTCCACGGTCTTGGTCAGGGCGAGACCCGTGGACCTTGTTTGTGGTTTACAGTGATAATTACATAATGGTATAGACCTACAAAGTAAGTATTACATAAGTGAAAGGCGTGGTCTAGCGGCACAAAGTAAGTATTACGCAGAGGTAGAGGCGTCATCTAGTGGTACAAAGTAAGTATGACATAGAGGGAGGGGCGTGATCTAGTGGTACAAAGTAAGTATGACATAGAAGTAAGATTGGTATATAGGTATAATGTAATTATTAGACAGCGGTAGAGGCGTGGTGTAGAGGTACTGAATATTATACAATAGAAGAGGTGTGTCCTAAAAGTACAGCGTATGCCTTAAGAAGTGTTTTAGCTAAAACGAAACTTAAATTTAAAATTACTGACTGCTGTATAAAATATCACAATCATGCTTTACGTGCAAAGTTCCATACAGGACACGTCATTGGATGCAGATAATGGGGATATGGTAATATGACGGTGTCTGCTATCGTACATCTGTAATATTCTTTAACGTCAAACATCGACCCAGCCATGGCATTGATATGGTGTAGCAGAAGACGTACAAATGTCTGCTGCAGCGAGAGCCCTGTCTCATCGGCTGCGTCTAACAGACGGGCCAACGAGACATCCTCAGACAGGGAGGGCCAGTCTGTCGGGATGAGATGATCTCAGATTAGCCACACGTGACCTATGTATGCTGCTCGTGACGTGTACAGTTTCCTTGGAGTTAGGTGACCCTTTGTGTTCATTTACTTTATTTCTATACTTCTCTCTCCTTCTCTCTCTCTCTCTCTCTCTCTCTCTCTCTCTCTCTCTCTCTCTCTCTCTCTCTCTCTCATGACTTTTTGTGTGCATGTGTACGGAAATAAAGTGGAGATAAAGGACGAGGAAAGAAAAGGAGAGAGACAGAGTGATAAAGAGAGAGAGAGAGAGAGAGAGAGAGAGAGAGAGAGAGAGAGAGAGGAAGCAAATAGGAAAGACAGAGAGAGAGAGTAGAAATGAGGAGTAGAAAGGCAGAAAAGAGGAACGAACGAGGGGTGAGAAAGATAAAGAGAAGGAGACAAAAGGCGGAAGAAATGGATAAAAGAGGTGGAATGAGAGTGATGGAAAGAGCTCGAGGAAAAGAGTAATGAGCACTTCAGGCAAGAAACATCGTCATGTGGAAGCAGAATCCAGTACCATCATGATCGTCATTGAATGCCATTCTATTTTAATTCTACGTTCTTGACAAGTTCAACCGCTGAGTATCTGGCAGTCCTGCATTCTCTCTCTCTCTCTCTCTCTCTCTCTCTCTCTCTCTCTCTCTCTCTCTCTCTCTCTCTCTCTCTCTCTCTCTCTCTCTCTCTCTCTCTCTCTCTCTCTCGACCTTTGACTCCAAAAACTCCACATCATCTGGAATGTCGCGACTTTCTACAGATATTCAGATATGTAGTGACTACCAACAGACTATCCCCTCTCATGACATGACCAAACATTGGCCATTGTCTTGGGTAGTCTATCTCTGTAGATATGCCTCATGCAGAATTTGAGTATTGGTCTTCTTAGCAGTCCGCGGCATCTTTAGCATTACGTACAGAAATAATTTATCTGTGGCCTCGCCTTTCTTTCCAATCTCACTCATTGAATGTCCATGATTGATTTACCATACATGACTCACAAGTATAGAAAGTGTGTATTATCTTAAAACACGCCTTCTGACTTCCATGAACTGAGATGTGCTACATCTAAAGCTGTCATGAGCCGCAGTGCTGCATCTGCTTGGATTGTTTTCTGTGTTGCTGTACACATCTGTTGTTATCATTTACAGTAGAGGAGGTCAGCGTGACCGAATGGATAGGAGCGTTGGATCTTAAACTTCCGGTGTGCTGATGTCGAGGTAGCGGTCATGCGACCTAAAATGATGACATTTTGTCCTTGACGAGGGGTCAAGTACCTCAGTAGTCAGAGTGTGTTTGCCTGACGGCGAGGGACACTGGTAATATGGAAAGCTGATTAACAAGCAAAATATCAGTCCAGTGTGCCAGAAGTTGTAGCACGTGTATGAACTAGGCTTGAATTCAAAGCGTGGGAATGCAATAAAACATAATAATAATAAATACTGTATACAGCTGAATAATCTCTTTACAGGTGGTCATGTCATTTCGTGTCCTGTAACTGTATCAAGTGTTCTGATGATGAAAAAATAAGAAGCAAGCTATCGCTATAGCATTTACAATCTCCTGCTGTAATTAAAAAGTAAGCTGCATATCATTTGCAGAACGTCGCAGTCAACCCCAGCATTTTGCGGCTGTGTGCGATTTCTTGGCAAGTTTATGATCAGTAGTTTGCCATTGATTTCTGGGCGGCCGGCACCCATACCATTGCATGAAAACCGACGCATAACGGTCTGCTGCCAATCACCCGCAGCTGTGTTTTTAAGCCGGTATGCGGGATTACGAATTGGGTGCGTCCTGTAACCCCTCGTTCTGTAGTGAACTCTGCGCACTGTGATTTCTTTGTTTTTGTTGTCTAATGTTGTGTCTGATGCCTGCTAACTGACTAGACCAGGAGTATGTTTTTTTCCTTCTAGAGTAAGAAATATTAGTAGCGCTGAAATTAAGTGAACTCCATACATTCTACATAATGTAAGTAACGGCAACAGAAGAGAAAGAAAGTACAACTCAAATATCAATAACAATATAAAATAAAATAATGCATTTCAATTACTTATGTGTGGACATTATTTATCTGATAATTCAATCAAGACATAATCAATCAGCATATATTCGTGATTGCGTGCCTGCCAAGACTGATTTCACTGTTGATTGCCTGGAATGTGTGATTGACTGGAATATTTGATTGACTAGAATGTTTAATTGACTGGAATGTTTGATTGACTGGAATGTTTGATTTACTGGAATGGACCTCAGGCATTCGCGTGCAGCCTATTTGGGCTCTGTCTCTTTCAACGGATTTCGGATTTTCGGGATAATGATTGTAGGAATGATGATGGCAGAGATGATGATTGTAGGGATGATGATGGTTGGGATGATGGTTGTAGGGATAATTGTAGCTATGATGATTGTTGGAATGATACTTGTAAGGGTGATGGTTGTAGGGATAATGATTGTAGGGATGATTGTGACATGTTGGGAAGTTGGAAGCAGTACCCACCTCGACCTACCCTACAATGAAGTAATGCTATGAGGATGGGACTAATTTCATTTGGAGAGGATGGGTCCTTGGAAGCAAAAGTGTCCCATAATAGCTCTGGAAATCTAGGGGTTTCCCAGGAATGTTAATTTCTTCCCTCCAAAATCTTCCTTCCCGAAAAGAGAAACTTATTTAGCTCGAGAGTCCCCCAGCTATGATCATTTTCCCTTTTAGGTGAAATGGTCACAGGAAATTTATAAGATTTAAAGTTCCCTTTTCTGAGTAACCTGGAACTTGGGAGATTACAACAGAACAGAACTTAACTGTCTATTCGTGTTTACCCAGTCACCTGTAGTTCCAGATTCTACAATTATGTGATGTAGTTTCATTAACTATACACATAAATATAAAATGTTTTGTCACACCACAATGTACTGGACAGAAAATGCAGGAAAAGTTAATTTTGTTTATTAACACAAAAAAGCTGTGGAAATAAGCCAGTAAAGCATTTATGACATATATGAAATCCATCAAGACAATAGAGATAATGTTCATCATTCAAATATAGAATTAAGAACTCTCATTAAATTCACTGATGATTTCAGTCATTTGGTCACTATGCCTTTCCACTAATTTTCCTACTATTGTTTCTGTAATACACAAGATGGTACTGGAAAATTTCCCAAGAATTAGTAAAACACTTTGCCTAAACAGTCTCTACACAACTATAAGAATCAGAGGAGTTCATGACTACTCTCTGTCCATTAAAGTCCTTGATTGTTCTCATATTAATGAGTTTTCACTAAGTGGAATCAAAGTATAGCAATGATGAAATGTTGCCAAGACTTCTGCCATATTTGTAAGTAATCTGCAGTGAGGTATAAAATGATCCTAGTGATCTTAGAAATGTGTCTGAAATTCAGATAATGTCAATCATCGGAATGATCATGAAACACAGATCAGTTTTCGGGCACAGTTTGGTAATGATCTGGGGACTCATTGATTTGTTCAACCTTAGTCCTGACAGCAGATCCCTTTTAGTCCCTCTTTATTACAGATCTGCTCTTGGTTTACAGATCCATTGTACCTTATTGGGCAATGAATTGCAACTCTGGATCATGACAATCTGCGAACACCGTCATCCTCACCTGAGGTGGATAAACATGGTGAACCTATTTATATCTAGTCAATGGATGATAATTCTCCAGTTGACAAGAATGAAAAGGGCTACAGACAGAAGTTCCAGAAGGTAGCAGATTCAGGAAGTACCTACAAGTTAGAGCTACAGTGTCTCTTATTTGTACTGGCATTAGACATCAGCAATTGTAGTTGGCAGGCCCTCTTATTCTGCCCTTGTACATGATGATCTGTTGACTGATGTTCTCACAGTGGACACAGACACAGTGAATGACAAGGCGAGGAGAGGAATGATGGAGAGTTAATGATAAAATGCGCCCAGCATAACTGATCCTAAATAGTAATGGAACAGAACAGGATGATTGTTTTATTTTCATAATAACTCATGTTACCAATCAGTGCTGCCTCAATTGTTTTAGTCTGCCTGGTTACTTTCCTATTTATACCTTCTCACCTCTTCTGTCATTGCCTTTACTTACTTCTTCTGACACTGGGATGATAATCCCCTTGACAGTTTAGAAGTGCTTATGCATGGAAGCATACTATATGTTTCTCCTTTACTTATTCTGTCAAACAGGGTGATGCTTTAATAAAACTACATTCCACATGTCGAATCCAAGTAATAATGTAAAGAAACATACATTAAATATTTTCACTCCAAAGTTAATATAATTAACATATAATTGGTATTAATGTGGAGGTCTATGTGAACATTCCTTATGAGGATTTACACTGCCTCTCATTCATTAACACACACACACACACACACACACACACACACACACACACACACACACACACACACACACACACATATATATATATATATATATATATATATATATATATATATATATATAGATATATACAGAATGAAAGAAAGATGAGAGGACACAATGCACTCATTCTCTCATTCTAACCCAATCTTCTTCTTTATTCGTTCACTTGAGTGCTGGGGCTGGGCTGTTAGCTTGACTGGGGTTCGTCAGAGTGTTAGATACATGTGTTCGAATAAATCACAGCAGTATAAATGCTGGACCAGTTATGGATGCTAAACAGTTACACACACAATCTGTCTTCACGCCACGGACATATAAGATAAGAGGTAGAGCCTTTCATTCTTCCGTCTCACATTCCCGTGTGTTGACGATTCGCTGTGGATTGGAACTAAGACGACACATAGCACACAGATCATAGTTTATCCTGTACTAAACCTGCTCTGAACGCAGTCAGAAGGCTAGTAGGATTTAGACTCAGAAATTGGAAACATAAGTGAGCCTCTTTTCACAGCTTAAGACATAGTGTTTGTACAGCAACTCCTCTGGAAACGAAAGGTAGATGGAGTTAGATATCTACACCAGTGCTGGCAGAGAGTAGCCATTTTGGGACCGGGTGAAAGTTGGCGGCTATCTTCGGATAGAAGAATATATATATATTCATTAGTGCCTAAACTTACACACACACTCTCCCATACATAAAGCTTTACCTGACTCATAAGTATATAAACTCAGCCATAATTTAGTCTGAAGCGTTCCCATGAACCAGGCAGAGGGACATACAGATCAAATGAACTCTTAATGAAACCACATCTGGCCTCCTTGACGGTCGATCTGCATGTGCCAAATGCTAGCGTCTCTGAACCCAAAACTTTTCGCGGCGACGCGATTCTTCTAGGTTACCCAATGAATAGGGCAGGATCCGATTATCTGACCTGTCTGTCACTGGGTGTCATAGCTATTCTTAGAGCTGACGCCACATTCCTGGCACTCCAATGCTTTCTAGTGCGAACGCTTTTGATGAGACGTGTGTTTTGAAGTTGTGCTGTGCAGGTGTGAACGGTCGGAGTGCGCAATATGCGACAATGATGGTTATAGGGATGATGGTTATAGGGATGGTGGTTGTAGGGATGATGATTGTAGGGATGATTAATGTAGGGATGATGATTGCAGGGATGATGATTGTAGGGATAATGATTGTAGGGATGATGATTGTTGGGATGATGGTTGTTGGGATGATGATTGAAGGGTTGATGATTGTTGGGATGATGCTTGTAGGGATGATGGTTGTAGGGATAATGATTGTAGGGATGATTATTGTAGGGATGATGATTGTAGGGATGATGATTGTTTTCTTAGAAAACTCATTTTGAATTCCCTAATGCCCCTGTCGTCGCAGCCTGTCACAACTCCTTCTGCTACTATCACTTGTGATGTCAAAAGTTAAATGTCTTAAGACTGATTGTTTCATCAACATCTTTGCTAACTTGCAGCATCACGTGGTGCGTATTATGTCTCCAGCCCCACTACATTAATGGCCTCGAAGTCAGCACCGTGGAGAGCAAAGACATGAATATATACAGATCTTGTCACCTTCTTTGTTTTCTGGTATTCGCTACTCCCTTGTAACGGCTCCGTGGCGAAGGATTTTCGGACGCAATTCGGAGAGGGGCAATATGAATTTTAGAAAGGCTTAAGTGGGGCATGACACAAAAAAGGTTGGGAAACACTGGTCTAGACAATTACAAACAGACAGTAAATGCTATGGTTGATTGCGACATTTTATAAAGGCCACGCAATCAATTGTTTTCTTACGTACCTTGTTGTAGGACTAACTAACGGTGATTGAGAAACATATTTTGTCATGTTTTGTTGGTTCGTTGTGAATTCTTTAGAAGACAGGGTTTTATCTATTAAGTCTGATACATGGATGTACAGGTTACGTCAGCTCTTACATTTATCGGACTGAGGTTGGTGTAGAGATTGTCCTCCAACCCGGTACCAAAGTATCATCTCAGGAGAGATTGTATTGTGGGCTCTGCTTCCCTTCCTCTAGCTCAGATACCAGCAGTGACATGTATTTTTGAAGTGTCTGCAGAGCCGGCTCCGTGGCGAAGGGTTACGGACGCAGTTCGTAATCCCGCATACCGCGTTCGAAACTCAGCTGTGAGTGATTTGGCAGCAGACCACTTTGCGTTGGTTTGTTTATGAAATAGTATGGGTCCCGGTCGTTCAGAAAGCAATAGCAAACTACTGAATGTAAACTTGTCATGAATCACGAACAGCCCAAAAATGCTGGGGTTGACTGCTACGTCATGTAAAGGATATGCAGCTAACTGCAGAGTACATTTTCGATTTATGTTTTCCGTTTCCTACGCAGCCTGTTGTGTCGCTGGGTTCAGGAAATGTAACAAATAATGCCACGCCACTCCTTGGTCATTGCTTCCTCGTTTTATGAATGTCCTTTTGAATCAAAGTTATTGAATGAACACATTCTCTTCATTATTTGTTTAAATCCGTTAATACTATCAAATATATCCGTCATTATTATCACAATAAAGCATAAACATGTCATTA
Source organism: Cepaea nemoralis (assembly GCA_014155875.1). Classification (NCBI taxonomy): domain Eukaryota; kingdom Metazoa; phylum Mollusca; class Gastropoda; order Stylommatophora; family Helicidae; genus Cepaea; species Cepaea nemoralis. Next base: position 62,658 of record JACEFZ010009577.1, on the reverse strand, counting down.
TTAATTTCACCAGACGTAGAGGTCACGTTGTGAAATGCTTACAGCTTAGCTAACAACTAATTCTATACGAGTTATAACAGACAGAAACCGACGAAGCATACTAACCATAGCAACAATGAAAATGAAACTACTGCTTTTGCGATCCCAGACACTTCAAATTAAAAGTCCTATCAACTACAAATCTAGAAATAATTTGCTGTAATGAAATCTATTGTTAGACAGTGGGGAAAAGGGGACAAACTTGCGGCCTCAAAATCATTTTTCAGGGCAGGGAATTATTTCTAAACAACCGGAACTGTCCCGGAAAACAGGGACACCGGCAACACTATCTATGCTAGACACCTATGCATGTCAATCCACCCATTTTTAACCACGTGTAATACGAACTGAGAACCAGACAAACTTTGGGAAGCGCTGCTTCTGATGGCGTGTATCGATTATTTGTGGAAAGACAATCACTTTCAGTTTAATTCACTTTGAGGACAGCAAGTGTTCTTTCTAAAGAAGGTCTCTAAGATCAGCGCTGCTCACGTGAATAAGGACAGCAGTTGGGATGTACAGATTTGGCTCTCTGGAGTAATTTACAAAAGTGCTGGACTGGGCGACATATTCTCTGGATTGCACAATGATACAGAGTGAGACAGACTAACTTTATTTTTTATAGCCAACTAGGCAATACGGTTCTTCAGATCCTTCAGGTCATATTGGGAAAAAGGTCCCGTTGAAAGTCCTTACAGGCGCAAAACATCGTTTAAATATGCCAAAGTTGGTTTGACGTATATCTGAGCTAGAGGAAGGGAAGCAGAACTCACAACCTATGCTTTTGAGAATCTCGCCGCTGGAATGAGATTCGTGTAGTGACCTAAGAAGTGTTTAGTCGCAGACACAAGCTAACCTGGCAGGATGCGACCCATCTCGTTAAAACTTCCCTAAAACTGCGGCTTGTCCGCGATGCGGTAGTTTATTATATTATACATTGCTACAGTGTAGACAAATTGAACTATGAGGACTGATAAACAGGAATTTAAAACTGAAAACGAAAAATAAAAATAAAAAACAATTACCGAAACATTTAATGTATGTGACCTATCAAACAAAAAGGGAAATTCAATGAATTCACAAGGACAAGAAATGCAGAGCTAATGAGCCTTGAAATCATCAGAAGAAAAGGAATTAATAGAAAAAGATTTTATTCACAACAACTATATGCTGATCGGAGAAGTGTGGATCAAACAACTAGAGTCAAACGTGGTATAGCAATTCTAGTATTTTACGGGAAATTTAAATCCATTCCGTAGATAGAATAATTACCTGAAACTAATAATAGGGATAATAATTAATAAAAGAGGAGGCTCAACAACATGCTCCTTCTGCAATGACAGAAGAAGCAAGGAAACGAAACAACATGCACCCCCTGCAATGAAAGAAGTAGCGAGGAAAAGAAACAACATGCGCCCCCTGCAATGACAGCTGGAGCAAGGAAGAGAAACAACATGTGCCCCCTGTAATTACAGAAGTCATAATGACTCACACAACAGCATTTGTAGAACAATAGAGAACTAAACGAACAGAAACATTTATAAATCTGGGAGGGAAAATGGCGAAATATGACGCCCACGCTTATCGGCATGACATATGAAGATAATGAAACAAATTACTTTTCGCAGACAATCAGTGCACACCCAACGAATCTTAGGGGGAAAAGTACATCACTTAATATGTCGTGTGAAAAATACAATTTGAAAACCAGCATGCCTACGACTTTGAAGTTGGCTTGATATTCATGTTAACAACTCAATGATTAAACAGACCTCGCAATTAAATACCTGGGGAGTGATTTTACAGACTTGACAGGGAGGTGGAAACAAGATGTTGGAATGATAACTTTGTCAACTCTCATTACTGATCACACACCCAGAATCAAGTTTCATAACCAGCATAGGCATCTAACAGGTTCTAAGTGACAGGACAGAGGATCCATTTCAGTGCTCTGGGTTTTTCCCAGTTTGGCTCAGTCTTCCTCCGCGAAACGGTAAACCGCCTACCGAGTGCATCGCACACAGTACGATTTTCGTAGCTCCAGAGATGACCAGTAGGGTCTTCGGAAACACTGCACGCGCGGAATAAATGGCACAGCCCGTTAAAGAGCCCACCACCTTAAGAGAGCGAGCCAGCACTGCACTCAGGACATTCCCATACACGATCCGTCCCCTAGATCAACAGCCAGCGAAGTGTTACACTACTAATCGTTCCCACCGCTATCTGATTGATAGTTCTTCTGGTCTTCCCTTTCAGTTGTGAGATTCTACCAGAACCCCTGCCAGTCCCCGGCAATCTCATCCTATCCACATACGGTTTCTCAATCTGCTTCCACACCTTCTCCACCTGGTCCCACAGCGCACGACCATCTCTCCCTTGTCCACAGATAATCTACCACCAAGAAACGCATTCCCTGCCAGCCTATCAGCCTGTTCATTCCTCCGCACTCCCGCATGGGCAGGGCAAAATATTCATACAATTCCCACAATCTGTGACCTCTGAAGCGAGGTGAGCCATTCCGCTCGTAACATTCCTTTCTCCACATTACTAAGCATACTTCTTGAGTCCGAAATGAATACAATGTGTGTTGCAGTGGTCTCCTCTTACCAGCGAAATGCCACTGTGACTGCTTCATGTTCATTGTCACGCAAGAGGTCGTAGCCTCATATGCCAGACTCTCCTTTTCCAGAACCGTCCATTAGCCTTTGCAATAACACTCCAACCAATCCGCCTGTTTCTCACCACTGACCCACCAGTATAGATCACAATGTCACATTGATGTGTGTTATTCTTAATCAGTTGTTGCACCTCAAACTCTGTGAGGCCCGCTGCCAATTCTCTGCACTCACGACCCAGTGTTACCATTACATTGTGCCAGTCCGACATGTCTTCCGGTACTTCAACCAACTATTTTTCACGATTGATGGTCTCTAGATCACACATCTGACGTATTGATATTTCAGCCCCTGCCATCCAGGACCTGCCTCGTCTTAGTCTATGACCCTTGACCATATTCATGGCTTCATGCAGGGGGTGATCCATATCTGCGGCAACTCTCAGGTACCATTTGGCTTGAAGGACCCCATGCCTGTCTACCATTGTTGGTAGCGCCAGGATATGCCTCATGCATATATGTGGTGTGTCATTCGTGCACCACAGGATTACCCGCATGGCAGCATTCTATATGCGCTCCATCATTTCAAGCTGGCTCTTTGATACTGCCAGCAGATCCAAACCATACTCAATTATAGAAATTATGAACTGCTGAAAGAGCCTGTACAACATCCTCTGCTCTACCCTGGTTGCTGTAATTGCTTTCAATGCATTAAGTCCCCTACCAGCCTTCACCACCAAAGCCTCCACATGATCCTTAAAAGACATAACCTGTCAAAGGTGATACCCAAGTACCTCAATTTAATCTCTGTACTAAGAGGACTTCAATATAATACATGGAACATCTGCCGTCACAACCTGGTTATCCAGGGAGTAACACACAACCGATGCCTTGTCTGGGCTTATAACGGCTCAATGTCTACATAGAGCCAATCATAATCATGTCACAGGGACGTTTATGAATGTTTCATACAAGACTGAATAGCCAGCTATTGTTAGTTGCATATTCTTTACAAGACGTCGCAGTCAACCCCAGCATGTTTTGGCTGAGTGTGATTTCTTTACACGTTTACGTTCAGTGTTAGCCATTGTTTTCTGAACGACCGGCACACATGCCATTTTATGAAACCCAGCGCAAGGCGGTCTGCTTCCAAATCGCCCGCAGCTGTGTTTCAAACGCGGTATGCGGTAATACAGATGCGTTGGTAACCTCTTCGCCACAGAGACGGTGCCAGCTATATCTCCGTATGAACATGTCAATATGAAACTGATGTCAGCCTACAATAAATGATGAATCTCCATATACAACATTATCGCATAAACATGTCAATATGAAACTGATGTCAGTCTACAATAAATGATGAATCTCCCTATACTACATTACCACATGAACATGTCCATATTGAACTGATGTCAGTCTCAAATAAATGTGAATATGAAACTGATGTCGGTCTACAATAAATGATGAATCCCCCTATACTACATTACCTCTAATGATTTTATTTAATGGATGTTATAATTAATATAAACACGTCAACACGTATCTTATACAGTGTTCCATAAACAAGTACGAAATGAAAATGCCCAGGAGTATCAGGAACATAATTATACGAAAGAAAGAGAACGTACTGGTCGGTTGCAATAATACACTATCGGTATCCGTGTTCACGAGAGAGGCCAGGGGCAGCGCACGAGCCCAAGGCAGAAGCAGTGACGTGATAATACCAGCCATAGCCATATTAATAAAGACATTACCAGCCTCTACCGTTAAAGATAAGCCGTGAATAAGAAATAAATATGATCAATAACTCGTTTCTCTCGGTTCCTATATTACCATGCGGTTCAAACGGGCAACGCTTAAAGCACTGATTAATCCAGTCTTTGGAATTCCAGGGAAAAGATGCTTCCTTTGACAACGGTTTCAATGAGGGATGAAAATTGCTTCTGCCGGCATTGCCTTTAATCGTAGAAAGGTAGATTAAAAATGAAGTAGAGTTAAAGGCATTTTTGCTCAGACAATGTAGAGTTCATTGCACTTGACTACACCTTTTGCCGGGCCCTATTTTTGGCAGACAAATACTGTTCTATCTGGTAACAAAGCGGGAACACCGGAACAGGAAATAAGCCATCAAGTGTAGAATTGCCAAATTGCACGGCTAGACGGTGAAAACAGCGGGATGAAACGAGAAACCAGACTGAAGTTGTCTAGAGTGAAGCATACGCATGGCGGCATAGTAGGAAGACTGGAACAGCATGCAATTGACTATAAATGGAATCTGGTAATATAGATTTAAAAATAAACATAAGACAGACTTATCAACAAAAGGACACACGTTCAAGGTAAGGGAAAAAATGTAAAGGATCCATTTTACACGCCCTAATTCTCTGCCGCAGACCGATGGGTCGGTTCCATAGAACGGTTTTGGCACCCACGAACCGCTAGGACGTTTCGGTATAGATAGTGCTTTGATTGTTCCAATTCTCCTTTCCCCCGCAATTTTAGTGACCCATTTAATTAAACTTTACAACGAAAGATTTCGCTTCCGGCAGTGTGATACAAGGCACTAGGATCCATTTCTTTTTAAGGAGAAATTGAGTTTGTTGTGGTTCAAAATGATTGTTGTGATTCTTAGTTCGAAGTGGCGATACCTTCTGGTTCTGGACCTCATATATTTTAATGCAATTACCGTTTTAAGCAATTGTATATTATAGATATTGTGATGTAAAGGACATTGTCAAAGATTCTATCAATTAAGTATTAACACTGTTTCCTGTGCAATCCTCTTTAATTTGATACATAATACAATATATCTGCTACCATTTTAACAATTTTAAAAGCATTATTGTGACACACCCTACTTCCCATTTTCTGCCATGAATTTCTGTTTAGTCAGGACCACCTATTTGTTTGGCAGGCAATCAGTTGAGGTGTATTTAAAGGCAAATCGGCACCTGAAGGAGGGGGGGGGGGTACTCTGTAATCGCGTTAAGCGCCTTTACTTCCCAGTTACTTCAAATTTGAAAGCTAAATATTCCAAATACACAAAGTCATGAACAACAACTAACCACGAAGGAAAGAAATAAGTATGGACATAAAGAAAGAAATGAAGAAAGAAAGAAAGAAAGAAAGAAAGAAAGAAAGAAAAGATGCTGCAAAATTAAATAATTTAACAACAATTTTTCATCCTCACGATCATTGTTACTATTATTGTGATAACTAATATTACTACTACTTCCATTACTATTAATATTATTCTTACCCTTGCTGTTTTGCTACGTACACTAGTACTACTAATACTGCTACCTCTCCTCCCCTTCTCCTCCTCCTCCTCCTCCTCCTACTACTACTACTACTACTACTACTACTACTACTACTACTACTACTACTACTGCTACTACTACTACTACTGCTACTACTACTACTACTACTACTACTACTACTACTACTACTACTACTACTACTACTACTACTACTACTACTTCTATTACTACTACTACTATCACTACTGGCATTCAGTTTTACAACTTCTACAACAACAGCAACTGCTCCTATTATTACTTGTCACCATCATCACCATGCGTGATCATCATCGCCATCATCATGTGCTACACTGGCAAGTATGTGTGTTCATGGCCTGCCATTGCGACAGTTATAGACCAGGTCGTACTTGTTTCCTTGCTATATCATTTGACCACACCATGCCATACCATGCATGTATATATCATTTGACTTCCTTTTGCCCATGTCCCATGAAGTTAATTAATCGTCATCATGTTTTCACGTTTATCTCTCCGCATTACAGTACCCAAATAACGATGAGTCTACATCTAACGTATCTAACTAATTAGCAGTTGCCACCAGCTGGTCACATAGCTATTACTTTTGCTGGGTGAATGTGTAAGCTATGAGACTGTTCAACTATATATGTATATTTTGTTGCATTTAACCATAATGAATTAATAAACTGTGAGTTACGTTTCGATGACATTCCTATCCTCTTCATCTGGTTTACTAAAATGAAAAAGAAATAAATCACTGCTTCGCTTATCCAACTGAACAAACGCCATATTTGTCTCTATTTGAAAAATATTCCTGTAACATATAACCTTAAGTTTGGCGGTTCCGTGTTAAATAATGTCCATAAAACCCCCCTCATCCAATACGACCTTTTTCAAAAACAACTTCAACAACAACAACTTCTCCGTGGTGACGTGGTCAGGCTGTTTTATCGCGCTGAGAAGGTCGTGGGTTCGGTTTCCTAACCGGTCAATAGGTTCAGTAACGTAATTTTTTCCTATATCCATGATGGTCATCGCCGGGGATATGGAGTTTCTGCTCCGTGAAACGGTTTCATTAGACGGTTAGCCGATGAAAAGAGACATCCTTAACTGTATGGGATAAACCCGGGGCAATAAAGTCAATCCTCTTATTCCTCTTTTTTCAATAATACTTTCTCTGACACTCATTTTATAAGTCTGTATTAGTTACACAGTCGGTATGATCAGGGAATAGTCTATACCTGAACTCGTAACTCTAAAATATAGATACAACCCGTCTTCTGACAATTCTATAGCACCAACAATTCTATATATGTTAATATTAACCAAACATATACATAAAGAGGATCCGAATGCTTTGGTGCACACCTTGGATGTACAAAAGATACACCATGCAGGGCGAGGCGCTATCTTCTTGATTTTCCAACCATTGGAGATAGAATACAAATTCGCCCAGCATGTGCCTACCTCAGAGCCAATGCAAACACACAACATCCACTGCATAGTGAAATTAAGAAGGTAAATGGCAGCAGGTTAAACAGAGGAAGGTCGTTGATGAATCAAGCCGAAGACATTCTTCAACAGACAAGGAAATCCGGCTACTATGGAGGCGGAAGTACAAGCGTTGATTTTCGAGAATTCGTTCGACGGTGATGCTGTCATTTACACAGATGGGTAGGTAGTTCGACGAGTGAGAAGTTCATGGGCCTTTACGGCTCAGGCCGGAGGGAGAATTGTGAAGGAGGATTCTTTTGCTTTTGCTTTGACCACAAGTAGCCAGACTATGGAAGTCATGGCGGTAAGTAAAGCATTAACATGGCTCGAGACACAGACATTGACTAGGGGATATTTCCCTAGCGACTCAGTGAGCATGATCAAGAAGATAGAGATGGGGTGGACCCGAAGAGAGTGGTTGCTGTCTCTGGAGCTGTCTCGGCTGGCAAAGATTAGTTTCATTTTCGTGCCAGGGCATGCGGGTGTACAAGGAAATGAGCGGGCTGACAAGCTCGCAGGTAAAGCTACTGTTGAATGTGGGCGCGCCATGGACCAGGCAGACATTCTGAATGCTCTACGAGAAGTAAATCGTTCACAAGAACCACGTGATGACTGTGAATCTACAACCATGGCCAGACTGTGAGAACAGCAAATTAAAAGAAGTGTGGCCAAAATAGAACACTACGCAGGAAGCCAAAGAAGATTAATACACCAACACAGAACTGGTGTCATTAGCCTCTAAACGTTGCGAATTTACTGAGGAAGGGATCCGAGCACTTATGTACTGAATGGTTCGATGTGCAATGAGGATGATATATCGACTAACTAACTAACTATCTTTGGTGGTGTTCAAACATGCCGGGTTCAAATCCAGTTCTGACAGGTGTGTGTAAAAGAAGAAATCAATGGAGGTTATATTCCAATCTGATATTGGGACAAGGGATCTGATTATGAAACATTCCAAACTGATCCTTTGATAATGGGTTAGATGGGGTAAAATGCCAACTTGATCCTGGGCTAATGGATCGGATGAGATGATATTCCAACATGATCCTTCGATAATGGATCAGATGAGGGGATATTCCAACATGATCCTGTGATAATGGATCGGATGCGGCGATATTCCAATATGATCCTTTAATAATGGATCGGATGAGGGGATATTCCAACCTCATCCAGTGATAATGGATCGGATGAGGGGATATTCCAACCTCATCCTGTGATAATGGATCGGATGAGGCGATATTCCAATATGATTCTTTAATAATGGATCAGATGATGGGATTCCATCCTCATCCTGTGATAATGGATCGGATGAGGCGATATTCCATTTGGCCTGTATAGCCCCAATGAAACAAAACAAATAACTGCATGGGATAGCATCGAACTGTGATGTATTTGTGAGATGTTCGTGATGTGTCTGTGTGTATGTGTGTGTGCCTGTGTGTGTATGTGTGTGTGTGTGTGTGTGTGTGTGTGTGTGTGTGTGTGTGTGTGTGTGCCTGTGTGCAATGGGTATGTCTGTGTAAACAATGTTAACATGTGAGATCACATTACAGCCACACACACGCTTCTGACCTTTTACGCGTGTTCTCATGAATAACCAACATGTTAATAGAGGCATGGCTAGTTGCTTATTGACGTATATAAATTTACGACGATCCGTAGTCTGATGCCTCCTGTGATGTGGCTTCATGTTGTGTTACCTATTTACACGTATATAGATTTACAATGATCCGTTGTCTGCTGTCTTCTCTGCTGTCACTTCATGCTCCGGTGTCCCAGTCACCCTGAGTGCCATCCAATACTTTCAGATTTGATCTTCAGGCTTTATGTTATGTGACGGCCGGCGCAGTGGCGAGGGAGTCACGGACTCAATTCACACTCACGCAATCCGCATTCTAAACACAGCTGCGATAGATTTGGATGCAGACCGCCTTGCGTTGATTTTCATACAATAGTATGGACGACGGCCGTTCAGAAAGCAATGGCAAACTACTGAACGTAAACATGCTGAGAAATCACAGTAAAAAATGATGGGGTTGACTGCAACGTCCTGATACAAGATATGCAACTTGTATATGATGGCTTGAGGGGTGTCCTTCAGTGTCAAACTTACATTGCTCGCTAATCTTACAGACGCTACTGATTGCTGGTAGTACAAAGGTTTTCAACGTGTTCACCGTCGCGACATGGGCAGCCATGGCAGACTGTCAAGGACTTCGTGAATTTGCGTAACTTTGACATATATGGTTGTAAACTGAAAACTACTTCATCTGTATTTTGAGTGTGTGTGCGTGCGCGCGTGTGTGTGTGCATGTGTGTGCGTGTGAGTGCGTGTGTGCGTGTGTATGCAAGTGAGTGAGTGAGTGATGAAGAGAGAGAGAGAGAGAAAAAACGAACGAACGAACGAACAGACTTTATTTTCAAAGGGTAACAAATTGGGCACGCAGGCCCGTCTTACATTCGGCCCTTCCAATCACTCATCTTTCTTTCATGAACAGTGCATAGAGAGAGAGAGAGAGAGAGAGAGAGAGAGAGAGAGAGAGAGAGAGAGAGAGAGAGAGAGAGAGAGACCATCAAATATCTAATAGACAGGCCATCTCCTACAACAGATGTCCATTCGTGTGCTGACATCTAACTGTGCCATAACACAAGGCTGCCAAGAATCCTCTCTGTATTTATCTTTCCACAAATATTTCCACGTCTCACGACGTCTTCCAGTTGTTATCTTCTCATAATCTGGTTTTAAAAAAATGGCTGTCTCTTTCTGATGTGTGAGAAATTTTCTGTTTATTTGGATAACTATTAAAACTCCGGAGTGACTTTCGGTACAATGGCGACGAGATGACTCGTTGTTCTTCGGGGAGACGCTGTTCGGTGTTTTTCTGCGGATTTCCAGTGGATTTCGTGTGGATAGTGTTTTCCTGTGGATTATGTGATGTTATTTCGTGTTTGTTTATTGGAAGTGTTCAAAAGAAGCAACGGAAGGCATGTGGTAGATGAAATATTGAGGGCAGCCGACAGATATTTGTTGGTTATGGTCTCGAGTTTCGCGACGGCAGGCAGAGGATCTCTTTCGAGAGACAATGGTTGCGGTCATCCGGCCAGTATGGTCACTGCCATAGAGGAAAGCAACGGCAAACTACCTCTTTGCGAGTGCCTAGTATATTATGATTCGCCTAAAGACTGATCATCGCAAGACAAGGACAGAGACATTAAAATTAGCAACATGGAACGACGGACGTTAAACGACGACGGAAAATTAGAGAACATAAAACAAGAAATACAAAGAGAAAAAATTAATATTTTAGGGATGTGCGAAACGAGATGGACAGGAGCAGGCATCAAGATAGATGAAGATTTTAAGATTATTTATTCTGGAGGTGAAGATCGACAAAGGGGAGTGGCAATAATTTTGGACCGGAAAACATCAACATCTGTTCAAGGATATTGGGCCGTGTCGGACAGAGTTCTACTAGTTAAATTGAGTGGCAGACCTTTTAGCATAAATGTTATTCAAGTATATGCCCCAACAGGAGAGTCCAGTGAAGATAGTGTAGAGGAATTTTATAATGACATAGAGTCTGCCTTAAAGAAATGTAAAAATTCAGAAATAAACATCATAATAGGAGACTTCAATGCAAAAGTAGGAAATCAAGGTGATAGATACACAGTAGGAGACTATGGTTTAAGAGAGAGAAATGAAAGAGGATACAGATTCATAGAGTGGGAAAAAGAAAAGGAAATGATTGTAGGAAACACCTGGTTTAAGCAACACCCTAGAAGATTATGGACATGGAGGAGTCCTGATAGCAGGATCAGAAACCAGATTGACTACATTCTGATTAGCAGAAGATTTAGAAACGCACTAACAGTAGCAAAAACAGTTCCCAGTGCTGATTGTTATAGTGACCACAGACTACTTACAGGAACATTGAGGATAAAGCTGAAGAAAGTCAAGTATATAACAGGAAACACTAAATATGATTTGTGTACATTGAGTAATGACAAGGAAATACAAAACAAATTCAACATAGAAGTACAGAACAGATTTGATATATTGTCTGATCTAGAGATATTATTCCAGGATGTGAATGATCAATGGGAAATGTTAAAGAATTCAATCAGATTTGGCTGCAGAAACAACTATTCCAAAATTAAAGAAGGTGGGTCGTAAGAAATATATGACTGAAGAAATTTTACACCTAATGGAAACAAGAAGACTCAACAAAAATAATCCTGCCAAATATGAAGAAATTCACAGACAAGTCAGAATATTATGTAAGAAGGCAAAAGAAGCATGGCTTGAGGAAAAGTGCTTAGAAATTGAAAAACAACACAACAGTCAAAATACCAAATTAGTGCACAAAAGAATTCAGGAACTTACTAATAAAAGAACAAGTACATCAACAGGCTGTCTAAAAACTAAAGATGGCAAAATCATAATAGAAAAAGATCAGATTCTACATGTATGGACAGATTATGTGAAAAACCTGTATAATGATAACAGAGAGGAACAGTATGATATTAGATTTAATAATGAAGGACCACCAATTTTAAAGATGGAGGTTCAAAATGTTCTTAAGCATATGAAAGCTGGCAAGGCCCCCGGTGCAGATAACATCACAACAGAAATGATTAAAGCTTTAGAAGAATTTGGATTAGAGCAAGTCACCAGACTGCTGAACACATTATATGATACTGGAGATATACCTTCTGAATTATGTAATTCTGTATTTATTGCAATCCCAAAGAAATCAGGAACCTTGGAATGTGATCAACATAGAACAATTGGTATAATGAGTCACATCACAAAGATTTTGTTATGAATTATCATGCAAAGAATGAGGAAGAAAATACAACCTGAAATAGGGGACGAACAATGTGGGTTTGTAGAAGGAAAGGGTACAGTAAATGCTGTGTATATGCTGCGAACAGTTATTGAACGTGCTATAGAAGTAAACAAGGATATACATCTTTGCTTTATTGACTACACAAAGGCTTTTGATAGAGTTAGACATGTCAACATGGTGGATATGCTTGCAGATCTACAAATTGATGGGAAAGACATTAGACTTATAAAAACATATATTGGAAACAACAAGCTGCCATAAGGATTGATAATGAAGTGGGACAATATCAACCTATTAAGAGAGGTGTTAGGCAGGGATGTGTAATGTCTCCAGATCTTTTTTCCCTATACAGTGAAAATATTTTCAGAAATGTAGAAGATATAAATGGAATCAGCATTGGAGGAAGAAACATCAATAACATTAGATATGCAGATGATACAGTATTGATTGCAGACAATGCACAGGATCTGCAACAATTAGTAGACGCTGTTGTTGTACACAGTGAGCAGCTGGGGTTGGAATTAAATTGTAAGAAGACACAGGTTATGGTCGTCACTAGGAAGAACGAAGTACCACATTGTAATATACAAGTAAATGGGAATATTCTTCAACAAGTGAATCGATACAATTATCTTGGAACAGTCATAACATCTGATGGGAGATGCGTTGAAGAGATTAGAACAAGAATCGTGTCATATATTCTGAAGGGAGTGAAAAATCACTGTGGTGCATGCCCCATTTCTAATCAAAGAAGTTGGGCCCCATCCTCTTCTGTCTTCAATAACCCCAGAATATGTCCCTCGAGTTATCTGCAGGCCTCGTCTTATTTAATTTAGTCTAGGAGATGGAGATTATGGCCCTGCTGAGAATAATAAATACCAACTGGGATTCTGCCCCTTCTCCAAAGATTCTTATAGCTCTTGAGCCCCCCTTTTGTTTATCAAATCTGAGGAAAGTCTGGAGAATTCTCTCAGCCTGATTTATATTAAGAAAGCATGGATATTGAGCAGTTGATAGACCTTGAGTCTCTCCCAATTTAATATTCCCTCATGAGTTAATTTGTTTTTAAACAATTAAACACATAACCAATCACAATAGATCTTGACAACTTGGTGTACACACATAAGATGGTGAATCACAGATAGGTTGAACTAAGAAATCAACATAAGATCAGTGACAGTTAATTATTTATTGAATGGGCCTGTGTCTTCTGGCCTGGTAAATACACTTTCTCTTGTGGGTTGCACAAGATAAATTAGAAAAAATGCATATAGGACCAATGTCACAGACCATAAACAAATTAGCATCAATACATGAGATGTCAATAAGAGTGAAAACATGGTATACATTTGAATGTTGTACATGCTAAGTGTGAAGATGATGAATCTACATTTAGGTATCAGTTCTTGAAAACTGAGTGTTGTTTGTTTTCTTTCTAAGCGAGAGATAACCTTATGATTTGGAGGATTAGGATAGGCCTGGGTCCATTGACTGATAGATCCACTTCAGGTCTGCCCGTGTAGCTCCACTGAAGGCCTCCCCATACGCTGCTCATGGCCAAGTCATCCTCCATCTCAAGTGCGGTTCATATCTTTCTCTCTGTGGTCTGGTTTGGTTGTTGCCAGTTGGTTGCCAGTTGGATGCCCATTGGTTGCCAATGGGTTGCCACCAAGATTTCACTGTGTAAAATTCACAAAAACATATACAATCTTCCCAATACAATATTCTAAAAGTAGGTCGGAAGAAACCTAAATTCCTGAAGTAGGAACTAGTCCCCCCCCCTCCTCTTTTCTCTAATCTAGTGTTGGGTCAATGTGGGGTGGTCAGAGTTTATCACACTGTGTACTCCTGGTATCAACTGGTTCCTGCTGTATGTAAGTTCTCATTGGACCTGGGGTCAGTGAGACGTGTACAGTAAGACAGTGACAAGAGTGAGGAAGTGTCAAGATGCATGTAAATAAATGACATACATTTATAACATTTCTATCACTCAATTGGGTTTGTTGTGTGTTTAAATGATTCTCTGTGTTTTCCCAATTAACCAACTTCTTCTTCTTCTTTGTATAATAACTCCTTTCCCATTATCTGTTGTTGTTGTGTTGAGTGTTGGGTGATGTGGTGTTGAGTGTTGGGTGGTGTGTGGTTGAGTTTTTAAGTTGTGTTGAGTAATGAGTTAAGTCAACTTCTGGTGGTGGAGTTCCACGAAGCACAACTTTTCTGATGTAATGCAGTTCATAAGTGCCCTTATCTAATTAAATTGTGACACAAATATAAATATTTATTCCATCAAACTCTATTTATTCAATAAATGAAGCAGAAAGGGAAGATTTGATTTTTCTTTCAGCTTTCTAGATTGAAAATAGACATAGATAAGTATGTTTTAGAACAAGGCACTCATTCTAGTACACGAACTGTCATTTTAGATGTAGATAGTGATAGCATTTGAAGCAGTGTTTCTAATGAAATGCACAAGATTGCCTTAGAATCAGCACTTCGTACAGTTGTCCAGAATAGAATGTAGTATTATTACGCACTTCTTAAAGTTAATAATTATCTTTAAGAATATCAGAGATTGCAGTATTCGAAGAGAGTATTAGAGTGTCAATTTGCCCGGGAATCGACTCTGCGTCTTCAGAATCTACAGTCGAGCATTTTTTTTCACTTCAGAGGTTTTAATTAATAATAATACATTTCAATTGACATTACAAACACTGGATACCCTTCCTTGGCACTTGATACATCTGGTCATCAGTTCAATCAAATGAGTAACAAGCTCACCTGGGATCCAGACATTCTGCCGTCCCTGTTTGAAAATCGGTCACACTAGCTTTCACGTCTGTTCATCAGGCAGTTTGCAGAAAGAGTGCGCGATTAACATATTCTAAGCGGGTTTTCAAATGGAGGCGTTGTCACGTGTCTCTTTTTATCCAATGATCTCTTGTGCCTTGGCTGATGAAATGTTTCCCAGAATTGACGTCATCTGTCACTTGTTCCAGTTTCATTTTTGATGTTGCGTTAATTTTTAAGGTTTGGTTTCAGTTTGCGTTGGTGTAGTCAATTGGTTTATATTTTCCCCTCTCCTTGGCGTGCATTCTTGTCAACTGAATAATGGTGGTTAGCGGTTATGCCACAAATCGCCATGGCGAAATTAGCCTTTAGCAAGATGAAAAACATTCTGACCAATAAAAAGATGTCAATTGAAACGAGAAAAAGAGTCTTGAGGTGGTACATAGAGTCTGTTCTTGTGTATGGATGTGAAACTTGGACAATGTGCAGTCAAGCTGAAAAACATTTGATGGCTACAGAAATGTGGTTTCTGAGGAAAATGCAAAGAGTACCATGGACAGATAGAAAAACCAATGACCAAGTACTACAGGAGACAAATGAAAATCGTAGACTTATTAGAGAAATTAGACGAAGACAGTCAAAATTTTTTGGAAATGTTATGAGAAGAAATGGATTGGAGAACTTATTGACAACTGGCAAGATCGAGGGGAACAGACCAAGAGGAAGACCGAGAGGAAAATACCTGGATGGCTTGGCCACGTGGCATGGACGAGACAGGAACACGGAGCTGATCCACGGCTCTGGTGATCGAGTGAAATGGCGAGTCATGACCGCCCACGCTTTCCGGCATGGCACATAATTGATTGATTGATTAAAACTCTTAGATTGCTCACACTTCTATTGTTGCTTATTTAATAATTGTCCATGATTCTCAACTATATGTTTAAACAGTTCTATGTACAGTTTTATTTCATAAGATTTTCTTCATTTCATGAAAGGCAGTCTTTGCTTGTCTTATCCTGTTCTTTGCTTCATTTACTACACAAAGGCTTTCAATAAAGGCTTTCGGCATGATAAAAATGCTTCCAGATCTACAAATTGAAGGGAAAGACCACATGCTTTAAACAAGAAAAAAACATGTGTTGGAAACAACAAGCTGCCATACCAATTGATAATGAAGTAGGTTAATAACAGTCAATCAAGAGAAGTGTGCGGCAGGGATGCGTATTCTCTCCAGATCTTGCTTTCCTTATAAACTCAACATAAAAGAAATTTAGGGGATATGAATCAACAGCATACCACAACAAGCAATGATGTACAGACCAGATGGACACAGAGGAAGAGGCCGACCACGTAAACGTTGGACGGAGGGAATAGCAGAGTCCATGGGAATATTGATACATGAAGCCCATAATCGAGCACTCTCACGATGTTTATACTTCACATCGACACCGCAAGGTACATCATGATGAGATGAGATGAGATGAGAATCGGCATTGGCGGTCATAACATAAATAATTTAAGATATACAGATTGTACAATATTGATTGTAGTTGCGAATCTACAAAATTTAGTAGATACGTTATTGTACACAATGAGCAACAATGCTTAGAGTTAAATTGTACGAAAACAGAGAATATGGTAGTCTCCAAAGAAGAAAGAAATACCTCAATATCCAAGTAGATAACACAATTCTTAAACAATTGAATGGGTACAACTATGTCGGAACAGTGGTTATATCTGATGGAAGATGCCTACTAGAGATTAGAACAAGAATCGCCACGGCAAGGGTTGCCTTTTGCAGGATGCAAAACATTCATTCATTCATTCATTCATTCATTCATTCAGTAACATGTATTTTGCAGAACTTCGCTCCCATAACAACCTTCCGGAAGACCTCTCGATCATAATCAAGATGTCCTGCGTCCGTTACACCCTTCTGGATACCATCCGCCACATCCTGCACCCAGCTTCTCTTTGATGGAAAACACACTGACTAATAAAATTATGTCAATTGCAATGAGAAAAAGAGTTAGTGCTATATAGAACCTATACTATTATATGCATTTGAAACATGAACAGTAAGCAGATAAGCTTAGGCACATCTGATGGCTGTCTAAATGTGGTTTCTGAAGAAAATGCAAAGAATACCATAGATGGACAATAAAACCAATGACCAAGTCCTACAAGAAACAAATGAAAACCGTAAACTGATTGCAGAAATTAGGCGTAGGCAGTCATGATGTGTTAGGTACATTATGGGCAGAAATAAACTGGAAAACTTAGTGACAACTGGAAACATTGTTAGGAAAGGGGCAAGGGAAAGACAGAGAAAGTCAAAATTCTGGATGGCTTGGCCACGTTGTATGATCGAGACAAGATCACAGAGCTAATCCATGACTCTGGTGATCGTGTGAGATGGCGAAACATAACCGTCCAGACTTATCGGCATAGCACATGAAGAAGAGGATGATTCTATTATTTACCTCTATGGTACAACTTCCAACTGATGTTATCCGTGTACCTCATCATCATCATGAAGTGCCATGTCGGCTGGCGTAGGCGTTCATGACTCTCCACAGATCTCTGTCTTTGGTTTTCTGGATCAACTCTGCTGATGATATTCCTCCATGCCACCGTCTCAATCCATGCTGCTCATTTCTCTTGGTCTGCCGCTGCCTCTCTTCACCTCGATCTTTCCAGTTGTCACGATGTTCTCCAAAGCCTCTCTTCTCATCACATGACCAAAGAAAGCTGATTGTCTCTTTTTTATTGCTGTATATAATGTTCTAGTTTCATTAGCCTCTTTCAGGCAGTCGTTGTTAGTTACTTTGGCAGTCCATGGAATTCGCAACATTCGTCTCCGGAACCACATCTCTGTTGCTTATAATCTCTTCCTAATTTGTTCATTTACATTCCAAGATTCACAGCCATACAGCAAAACGGGTTATTTATAGCTTTTTAGCAATCTTTTTCTAATATTCAATTATAGTGACTTATTGCAAACGATAAATTTTCATTTTCTGAAATGGAGCTTTTGGTTGTCCTATTATGCTCTTGCCGGTCTCCCTGATCTAGGAGGTACACGACTTTCTCAAAATCCCGTATACTCTCGTGAGTAACTTGACAATTACATATATAAGCACACATAGTGTTATTTGGCGCTCACGGAAGTAGAAGAAGGAAGTAGAGACTAGAGGACGCTCTAGACAACATAAAATTTGAAAGTTATAGTTACCGACCGGGATCCAACCTGTCACCTCCAAATGACGACAACGCCTCGCTGCAGGAACAAGTGTACTTTGACGCATGACCAACTAGACACTCCAAAAAAGTGTCTTCATTGGTCATGTCTGTCATACACATGAACCTAACAACTATGGAATACGAGCAGAATTCGTATCAAACCATTGAGATATCAGTATCACCATAGGTCTCATAATTTATATTAAACCAGCATAGGTCAAATAACAAACATATAAACACATCGGACCGTAATGTTGTTGTCGAGTATATATGAACAAACATTTAAAGAAGAGAAATGATTGGTCGGGTCTAATGCTGTACACGTAAACACAAGAAATCAGTTAGGGGAACTGTTGAGGCCACTAATACAATTACATAAATAAGCACACATAGTATTATTTGGCGCTCACAGAAGGAGAAGTCACGAAGATTAAGAGCATAATATTTTTTTTTTCGCATATCCTTTACAGGACATCCCTGTCAACATCAGCATCTTTCAGCTGATTGTTGATTTCTTTGCAAGATTACGCTCAGTAGTTTGCCATTGCTTTCTGAGCGTCTGGATCACATACCCCGTAAGTTACCGACGCGGAGAGAACCGCTACTAATTCTCGCGCATGTTTACGTGTACAGCATTAGACCCGACCAATCATTTCTCTTCTTTAAATGTTTGTTCATATATACTCGACAACAGCATTCCGGTTCGATGTATTTATGTGTTTGTTATTTGACCTATGCTGGTTTAATATAAATTATGAGACCTATGGTGATATATCAATGGTTTGATACGAATTCTGCTCGTATTCTATAGTTGTTAGGTTCATGTGTATGACAGACATGACCAATGAAGACACTTTTTTGGAGTGTCTAGTTGGTCATGCGTCAAAGTACACTTGTTCCTGCAGCGAGGCGTTGTCGTCATTTGGAGGTGACAGGTTGGATCCCGGTCGGTAACTATAACTTTCAAATTTTATGTTGTCTAGAGCGTCCTCTAGTCTCTACTTCCTTCTTCTACTTCCGTGAGCGCCAAATAACACTATGTGTGCTTATATATGTAATTGTCAAGTTACTCACGAGAGTATACGGGATTTTGAGAAAGTCGTGTACCTCCTAGATCGGGGAGACCGGCAAGAGCATAATAATGGTAACGACATGCGCGAGAATTGGTAGCGGTTCTCTCCGCGTCGGTAACTTACGGGGTATGTGATCCAGTCGCTCAGAAAGCAATGGCAAACTACTGAGCGTAATCTTGCCAAGAAATCAAGAATCAGCTGAAAGATGCTGATGTTGACAAGGATGTCCTGTAAAGGATATGCGAAAAAAAATATTATGCTCTTAATCTCTGTTGTGCATCTTCCATCTGATGTTATACATGCCCCTACGTATTTACAACTATCCACTCGGTTAAGAATTTTCCCTTCTATTTCTATTTCACATTTTGGTGTCACCTTTTTCTTTGATATCACCATTGATACTGTTTTCTTGACAGTCAAGGAGAGTTATTTCTTTGCACTCTTTGTTACTTCAATGTCTGACAATTGTTGTAAATCTTTTACATTATCCACCACTAAAACTGTGTCATCTGCATAGCCTACATTGTTTATAGTAACACCTCCGAATAGTATTCTTGTCTTCTCTCTGATCTCTCTCATAATTACTTCGCTACAGAGGGAGAAGGGATCCGGTGACCAAACACATCCCTGTCGTTCTCCCAGCCGTATTTTTTTTATAATTGCCCACTTTATTTCCCATTTTAATCGCTGCTACTTAGTTCAGTAAATATTCTTTATTATTCTAAGATCTTTCCCATTAATGTTAATATCTTCCAGCATTTTAATCATGTTATCATGTTTTACTTTATCAAATGCCTTAGTATAATCTATGAAGCAAAAGTATACCTATGTTTCTGTTTCTCTATTGATCTTTATATTACTGTACGTGCTATTGTTTGTACCCTTTCCTTCCACAAATCCATACTGTTCTTCACCAATTTCCATTTTTATTTTCTTTCTTGTTCTTCTCATTATATTTCTTAGTCGAAGCTTAGTGACATGACTTATTAGGTTAATCGTACGAAAATCTTTGCATTCAATTGCTCCTGGTCTTTTTGGTATAGCTATAAATACATATTTCAGCAAATCGCTCGGTATATATCCACTACTATAAATATTGTTTAACATTTTGGTTAATACATCTACTCCAAATTCTCTCAGTATTTCTAATTTATTTTCATTGTGATTCCATCTGGCCCTGCTGTTTTTAATGTCTTCATATGTTTGACAGCGTCAGCGACTGCTTCTTTTAGAAAATGTTGACCTTCTAAGCTACTTTCTTCTGTTAATTCTTCCCTTTCTCCATCATATAATTCTCTTATATACTCTTCCACCGCTTCAGTATAGCATCCTCCTCCAATAATATGTTTCCTGTTTTTGATTTCAAACACTCTGTATTTATTCTTATTTTTCTTACTGTGAGCTCACTGATTTGTTTGTGCATATTTTTTGTATCTTTAATATAATTTAATTTAATCTTCTTGCACTGCTCGTTTAATCAAGTTTTGTTTTTCTGTGGCCTTCACACACTTTTCTCTTTTTTTCTTTATTTATCTTATCATACTCTGTTTTCGTTTGGCTATCATTATCAACATTAAATGCGTACCTAAATAGGTGAATTATGTACGTGTCTTAAATTAATACAACTGACTGTAACTTTACATTTAAGCATGATCCGTTTCTTTGATATTATCATGACCGTATCTATCATTTTGTGTTGTTCCATCAGATAAGTTATTACGAAGACGGTGTCATCAACGTAACGTAATTACTTATATTATGGCTATCTTCCGCATTCATTTGTATATTTTCTCGTATGTCATTATACGATCTCTGTATAATTATAATTAAGGGATTTCAAAGAGATCTGTGTCTATTTTTCTGTGCAATATAATTTTGTTTTGAATGATTATTCATTTGCAGTGTTTTACTTTTAATTAATTCTTAAAATAACGTCTTTAAAAAAAGTTTCATATTGAAAAAAATTGAAGTTAGCTAAACTATTGAAACACCGTTAGATAATTTTCCTACAAGAATGAATGTAGATGGTCAAGTGAGACATGGCCACAAATAGGATGAAAAGCGCTGCCCTGGGTAATAAATAGAGTTGTGCGGGGGTACGTTGGCAACGCCGGAGCAAATATTGCCATAAGCTACAAGCAAACCTACAGTGCTGCAGTCAATGACCGGACGCCAGTAACGCAATTCACTGGCGGCCTTAGTCCTCGCCGGGAGGAGATTCTTGGCAACAATCAAATTCATCAACTCTAGACGTCTTTGAACCCAGGGGTCGGGACTTCCAGGCCTTTATACCAGATACCAAGCCTTTCAGCAACAAATCACATGCTGAGACAAGGCAGCATTTTATGTTAGACGCTGCGGCAGCAGTATTCTAATCTTGGGTTTTAGAGTCTGAGTAATAGGCGGTCTTTTCGTAGGGGTTTCCTATTCGGAATGTTTGCCAAATTGGAAACATCAGAGATTCTCAAATTTTGCTCATCGGAGCCAAAAGTGGTGGTGGGATAGGGTCGTGCGGGTGGGTGTAGATGTGTGTGTGTGTGCGTGTGTGTGTGTGTGTGTGTGTGTGTGTGAGTATGATGGTTAATACGATGCATATGAACATAAAAAGTATTGATTCTATCCTTAGTCTTCCTACTTCCAATTAGACACTCGATGGGTGATGTGACCAAAAACACACCGGTTGCTTTAACTTCCCGGGAATTTTCCTGATCCCATTTTAGGCTGAAACGACATGGAAACACGGGTAGATTTTAAAAAAAAATAGCGTCTCGAAAGAGATTCGTACATATGACAATCAGACAGGCAGGCACACGTGTCAACCACTGAGCCACACACACACACACACACACACCTACACGCACGCACACACGCACGCACGCGCACGCACACACACACACACAAACACACACACACCATAACAATTAAATATTCTCATGTGTAATTTATTGAATGCCTCTCTCGGTGGCAGTATATTGTTCAAATCGCTAGATGATTTTTTTTTTTTGAAACCATTCTTAAACGCGTTCTGATTTCTCTTACATTTCTGTCATCATTTGCCTTAGCGTTTTCAGGATGGAAGGAATTCATTGACAGGCTCTAACATCTCACCGTGTGCCCTAATATGTACCGGAAGTCTGTGTTTCGTCATCACCAGGGATCAGACACTGTGCAGCACGTCGCTCTTGTCAGGATCAAAACTCTGGATCATTGGCTAGGTCACTGACCCCGTGTATTGTCATGATCAGAACTCTCGATCATTAGCTAGGTCCTCGGCCCTGAGGTTTGTCATGCCCAACGTGTCTTCAATCGCTGGCGTGCACCATCGTGATGGCCACCCCTTGCCTCGTCTAGTAGACACCATGCCTTTCATGACTGTTCTTTCTACACCGCTGTGACTTGTGATTGCCCAGTGTATTGTGTGACTTGTGATTGCCCAGTGTATTGTGTGACTTGTGATTGCCCAACGTATTGCAGATTCCGCGACACACTAATTATGGTCAGATTTCTTCAATGTTCAGATGTTTGAGAATGTCATTAATTATTTTCTTCTTGATCCACTGTATTCAAAGAGTATTTCTGTAATATTTAAGATCAGAAGCTTTGATTTTCTTCTTGCCTGGTTTTGAAATTGCCCACGATTCACATCCGGCCACAGGAAATATAGCCTCTCCTTACCATTGCTAATTATCTTAGTTTTAGTTTATAATTTTAACATCTTATCCATATTCTGCAATACGATTTTTGCTTTCTCTTTTCTTTACTTCCCGCTCGCTTTCTGCTAATAAGATTGTGTCACCAGAGTATTTAAGGTTGTTTATTGTTCTAGCGTCGATGTTCAGTCCAGGCTATTTTCCAGTTTCCTTGGACATGTGAGTGAGAGTGTGTTTGCGTGCGTGTGTGTTTGAGTGCATGGGTGTGTGTGTGCATTCGAGCCTGTGTATGTGCTTGCGTGTGTGTGTGTGTAAATTGTCTTCTTGACACATAACACCCATGATGTGCTTTTCTTTTTATATCTATTGTCACATGAATTCACACACATGTAGACACATAGAATGAAACATAAAATAGAACAATAGAACGCTGCTATATATATATATATATATATATATATATATATATATATATATATATATATATATATATATATATATATATATATATTTAAAATTCGCATATCTTTTTACAGGACATCGCTACCAACAGCAGCATCTTTCAGCTGTCTGTTGATTTATTGGTAAGATTACGCTCAGTAGTTTGCCATTGCTTTCTGAGCGGCCGGCTCAGTTATCCCGCAAGTCACCAGCGGAGGACGAACCGCTCCCAGTTCTCGCCCGCTACGAGACTCTGCGTGATAAACGGGATTACGGAGAAAGTGTTGTAACTCCTCGGCCAGAGAGACCGGTATATATATATATATATATATATATATATATATATATATATATATATATATATATATATATATATATATATATATATATATATATATATATATATATATATATATGTAAGCCACCGTGTATTTTATTGTAAGAAAAATACGTGGCCAAACTAGCGAACCTTTAACCTCCCTCCAGACATTCAGAAAATGTTTTGTTAATCCCATTGCTGCTGAGTTGTCTACTCTTGGCTCCAAACCAATGGATAACATAGTTAATGTCAACACAGATGCCATACAATATGTTGTACAATGCGATGTCTGGGATATTTCGCTGCATCTCGTCATGTGCATGTTGTAGAGTTACATATCATATAAAGTCAATAGATACATTATATTTTGGCTGAAATACTTAACACATAGTCACTGATACCTTTCCAAGGTGGAGAATATATAATATTACTTCCCGCGGTAATCGCAGATTCACAAGTCTTTATGTCTGCAAAAAAAATTTACTGGTAACATCTGTTTGTTGGAGCCTCAGCATATTTGCGCAATCGTGTGTTGTTCGTCGAATACAACATGCCTTTGTCTTCCTTACCCTTTATATGCTTTTGCCTAGTTAACTTTATGGCCGCAATTTACCAGTTGTTGAGAAATTACAGTGCTTGGAATAGAATGGTCTGTCGATTGCACAGAGATTTTAAAAGTCTCTTGGCTTGGTATAAAATGAGTGTAAATAAACAGCTATACTTGGAGTCCGTGTTCAACATGAGCTCAGCTGTTTGGGTAAAGGTAGTCTCACTGGAGCTACTTCTGTAGGGATAATTCCCCGTCTCTCCCATATATTAGGTCACGACTGGTGTTACCAGTTTGCTTTCCCGTTCACCTTTTCTACCAGACAATTTACAGATAATTCCGAACATGATCCTGTACCCAATGTACTATGCTTTGTCGACTCCAGGGCTGTACCCAATGTGCTAGGCTGGGTCGACTCCAGGGCTGTACCCAATGTACTAGACTGGGTCGACTCCATGGCTGTATTCAAAGTGCTAGGCTGGGTCGAATCCAGGGCTGTATCTAATTGATTGATTGATTGATTTACGAACCGACATCACAGCATTCGGGACATTCCCATAAGCGCTTAGTAAGTAAGTCCCATAAGTCCGTGTTCAACATGAGCTCAGCTGTTTGGGTAAAGGTAGTCTCACTGGAGCTACTTCTGTAGGGATAATTCCCCGTCTCTCCCATATATTAGGTCACGACTGGTGTTACCAGTTTGCTTTCCCGTTCACCTTTTCTACCAGACAATTTACAGATAATTCCGAACATGATCCTGTACCCAATGTACTATGCTTTGTCGACTCCAGGGCTGTACCCAATGTGCTAGGCTGGGTCGACTCCAGGGCTGTACCCAATGTACTAGACTGGGTCGACTCCAGGGCTGTATTCAAAGTGCTAGGCTGGGTCGAATCCAGGGCTGTATCTAATTGATTGATTGATTGATTTACGAACCGACATCACAGCATTCGGGACATTCCCATAAGCGCTTCGTCCCAATCCTCAGCAGCCAGCGAAGAGCTGTATCTAATGTGCTAGGCTAGGTCGACTCCAGGGCTGTATCTAATGTGCTAGGCTAGGCCGACTCCAGGGCTGTATTTGTTCCAGACAACAATCCTGTCATTGCTCAGGATTCAACCCAGGCCACTGTGTTAGCAAGTAAGCACATTAATCATGTGACTAGCTCTCCCGAAGTAAGCAAGATACCAAATAAAATAACTTAATTATTACAATTAAAATGCTTCAGACACATCAAGATAACGACATATATAATTCATTATTACTACTGTCCGTGTGCATAATCTCATCAGAGAAAGTGCAGTGATATGTTCACAAAAGTAGGAATGTGTACAACCCAATGATGTGGTTGTGTCACATGATCAAATCGGTTGGCTGGTATTATAATTTACTCAACAGTTTCGGAACATTATAAAGGGAAAAGAAACAGAAAAAAAAAAGAAGATTATAATCAAAACGAACTGGCAAATCCATGACAGCATGCGAACTGGATGCAAGAAACATAAGCAACAGAAACAACTCATACAGAGTAGGCGGGTGTGAAGCTTTAATAGATTCGTGTTTGGTTATTGAAGATGAGTAGGTAATAGAAGAACGTAGGAAAAATATAGCGAATGGTCAATACACTAACATGAATCAAAAGCTAAACAAAATTTCGCAGATGAGTTCTTTGTCAGAAAAAGATAGCATAACAAAGGAAACTAATCATTAACATGTTGAACGTCTCATACTTGACGTACCTCTGAAGTCGGAGTGGGTTGACCTAAGTGCGAGGGACCTGGTAATAGGGAAAGCTAATCCACACGCAAAATTGGGTCCAGTGTTACAAGAAGTAGAAAAACAAACAAACAAACAAACAAACGCACAGACAAACAAATGTCTAACAAATCCTGGGCAGTCTTGATGGGTACGCTCTGGAGTTTGTTTTGGGTCCCACGTCGGCAAATGGCGGTCTCTGAGCCCCAGTCATGTTCAGGGATACCAAAGTAGGCTGGTATCTGCTGCAGAACTAGTTATGTTTCTCTGAACAACACACTAATTTTGTCTAGTATTTCCTGGATGAGCGGCTAGCCAGATGGTTTGAAAACGAACAGCCTGTGGACACTGGTCATATAGCGTTGCTATGTGACGCCGTTTAAGCGGAAGTGACTTAGCCGAAACTCGAAATCCTTGGAAAGTGGCGACACCGAGACCTTCTTTCATTAACTTGAAATTTGTCTATACTTGCAATGTTGGCTCTTGTATAAACTTCCTGTCTTATTTAGTCCACTTAGTGGTCCATAGAGTTTATCCTCCACTGTTGTTTCTCTAGGTCAGGTTTGCATATATTTGTCATATTTTAGGCAGTCTTTGAGTATGTGATCTGCAGTCTGTGGCGCCAATCCACAATTGCACATGGCTGATTCGCCAGTATCGAAACTGTATTGATATTGTTGCATAATCGATTATATACGATTTGCGTGTTATATACGATAGGCGTAGAGTAATGATTTGTTCTAGTTGGCTTGTGCTGGTATTGATGGTTTTCTGATTGATTTGATTCTTTTCTTTTGGTGGTATGTGACATGTATATCTCCTCAATTATGTAAATCTATATTTATTGCAATTTTGAAGAAATTAGGCGTCTTGGAATGTGATCAACATCGAACAATTAGCATAATGAGCCTCGTCACGAAGTTTTTGCTAAAAATAATCATGCAAAGAGTTAAGAAGAAAATACAACCTAAAATAGGGCAAGAACAGTGTGGGTTCGTAGACGGCAAGAGCACAGTAAATTCCGTGTATTTTCTGAGAACATTAATTGAGCGTTCATTAGAAGTAAACAAAGACCTACATTTTTAATTCATGAACTAAACAAAGGCTTTCAATAAAGTGAGGCATGCAAACATGATGAAGATATTTGCAGATCTACAAATTTATGGGAAAGACCTTAGACTGGTAAAGAAAAATGTATATTGGAAACAACAACTGCCATAAAGAGTGATAAACCATCCATCCATCATGTGCCATGCCGATAAGCGGGGGCGGTCATGTTTTGCCATCTAACTCGATCACCAGAGTCGTGGATCAGCTCCGTCTTCCTGTCTCAACCATGCCACGTGGCCAAGCCATCCAGGTATTCACTTCTTGGTTTTCCCTTTGGTCTTTGCCCTTCGAGCTTGCCAGTTGTCACCAAGTTCTTCAAGTCATTTCTTCTCATAAGATACCCAAACATATTTTACTCTCTGCGTCTAATAGAGTGATAATGAAGTAGGTCAATATCAACCAGTTAAGAGAGGTGTGTGACAGGGATGTGCAATGTCTCCCCATACAGTGAAAATAGTATCAGAAATGTAGAAGATATAAATTGAATCATAATTGGGGAACGAAACATCAATAAATTAGAATGAAGATGATTCAGTATTGATTCCAAATAATGAACAGGATTTGCAACAGTTAGTAGATACAATTATGTACACAATGAGCAAAAAGGGTTAGAATTAAATTGTAAGAAGACAGAGATTATGGACGTCTCTAAGAAGAAAGAAATACCACAATATAATATACAGGTAAATGGGAATAATCTTAAACAAGTGAATCGGTACACATATCTCGGAACAGTCATAACCTTTGATTGAAGGTGCCTTGAAGTGATTAAAACAAGAATCGTTATGGTAAAGGTAGCCTTTTGCAAGACCCCCCCCCCCCCCCCTAAAAAAATTTAAAAAAAAATAAAAATAAAAATACTAACCAACAAAAAGATGTCAATTGCAACGAGAAAAAGAGCTGAAGTGCTACACAGAACCTCTACTTTTATTTTGATGTGAAGCGTGGACAATGAGCAGATAAACTGAAAAACCTCTAATGGCAGTGGAAATGTGGTTACTGAGGAAAATGCAAAGAATACCATGGGGAAAAAAAACCAACAACAACAACAATGAATGACCAAGTCCTACAAGAAGATCATAAAAACCATAAACTGATTTGAGACATCAGACGTTAACAGTGAAAATATTTTGGGCGCATTATGAGAAGAAATAAATTAGAAACCTTGATGACAACTGGCAACATTTAGGGAAAAAGAACAAGGGGAACGCGTATAAGATAATATCTGAATGACTTGGCTACATGGCCTAGTCGAGACAAGAACACGGAGCTGATCTACGACTCTGGTGATCATGTGAGATGGTGAAACATGACCGCCCACGCATATCTTCACAGCACATGATGATGATGAGAGGTATATTCGGTTGTTCTTCTGTTGCTTTTTCTTCAGCTGGTGCAAGACTGATTACTGGTGCTTCAATCATGGCACCCCTACAGCCCACGTCTCGAGTAACGGGATGAGATAATGAGATATATGCAGTTTTTATTTGTGATGTTCCTTATGAGAGTGCTTCACGTTGCTCCAGGGGTTTTCTTAATACTCTAATTTGGACTTTGCCTAAAGTTCCCAAGCTCGGCATTGCCAGACAGTTATTTGCAGCAAACATGTCGATGCCATCGCGTGTTCACCATCAACATCATCATCATCATGCTGTAGTCGTGATTTTCATCGACATTTTTTCTTTAATACTTTATTGTTAATAATTCTTAGGTGTGTGTTGAATTATTTTTCTAGATCAATTGCAACAATGTTGACGGATATTAAGCAATATTCAAAGGTAATCAATGTGGAAAAAACTATACTCAACTCCAAATAAATCCTTTATATTTTCCCCATCTGAAATCCCCAGCAAGTGAACGTATCATGACGATAACATACGAGCCAATGGAACGACGCCCTAGAACTGCCGAAGATGACAACGAAGACCACAGCGGAAGTGATGACAGCGATTGTGGAGATTCAGACAGTTCGGCTGGTATGTCAGACAGAGCGCTGGATGTTTGTGACTGTTGATTCACATATTTATTATAATGGTGACTCTTGCAAGTTAAACCAGTCATCTATGAAACATTCGAGTGCAGTAGTTTAATTCTTCTTCTTCTCCTTCTTCTGTTCCCTCTTCGGCGTTTTCTTCTTTCGTCTCCTGCTTCACCTGCTCTTCTTCTCTTTTTTTTTTCTGCTGCCGCTTTTTGTTCTCTTCCTACTCTTCTCTTTTATCTCCTCCTCTTCTTTTTTTCTCCTGCTGCTGCCGCTTTTTATCTCTCCCCCCTCACCTCTTGTTCTTCGTCGTCGTCGTCTTTCTTCTGTGTTAGCTGTCAAGCCTTTCCCATGTTTACTGTATAGCTCATCCAATGAGTTTCTACTCATCTGCCTATAGAGCTTTCAAAAGTTACCCATCGTCGTATCTTCCCCGATCTCATCCATTAAATGCTCCCATTTCAACTTTCTTGCATGTGAGACACAAAACTTAACCTCTGTAAATTTTGCTTTCTTATCATCTTCCACTGCTTTAAGATTCACATGCCAATCTGGCGCCAAGCTACTTGCTCGCTGCCATTTTTTAATCGCCGCCTTTGTTTTCGTTAAAAATTGTTCTACCTCTGGGGTCCAGCATCGTGGTTGCACGAGATTTTCACTGGTGACACTTGTCCAAGCTATTTATCTAATGCGTCCGACACGTATTCTGTCTTTTCATGGTTGAAAACTGTGTGTCTCACTGGCTGGTCTTCCAAATCTAGACATCAGAACAGAACAAAGTAAATGGTCACTTCTGTAATCCGCTAACACCTTCTATGGGGTGTCTACTTCTGCTATCCGAAGAACCAGTGCGAGACCAGCGGCTGAGTCTGCATCCCGAGGTCTCAATGCCAATATTGTTGGTCTGCCACCGTTGATGTAGATACATTATGAGTTATCCAAGGCCTCGCCCAGTGTCTTTCATTGCGTGTCCTCCAAATCCACCCCATTTCCTAATGTGCGCAATAAAAGTTGTCTCACATCAGAACGCTGTCCCCAAGCAGAGGCTGTGTCTGTTTCAGCCAGTCTCCACCGGCATATCAATTCACTATATCCCAGGCCATACCCCTTATCTCACACATTATGCCCTGCAGTTCTTTGCTACCGTGGTTGCACATACATGTATCAAATGATAAGTGTGTATGTCATTCCTCACTAGCAAAGCTTGACCATGTCTCCCCTGACCAAGTGGATTGATGTAACTATAGCATCATGCATATGTTAATGTAGTGGTCACAACCTCCTACAGCATCAGGATATCGAAGCCATATACAAGCCCTTCGAGACATGGCCCACTCTGCACTGCGCTGCCACAGTCCAGTAGCTTACTATCAAATCAAATACTTCAAACTCAATCTCTTCATCTGAAATGTTGGCTTCGTGGCGCCTATAGTCCTTTGTCTATTTCTCTTCCACTCCTTATTTCCACTCCTTCTCTCCTCTCTCTGTCTTCGATTAGAAGAAGAAGAAGAAGAAGAAGAAGAAGAAGAAGAAGAAGAAGAAGAAGAAGAAGAAGAAGAAGAAGAAGAAGAAGAAGAAGAAGAAGAGAAGAAAAAGAAGAAGAAGAAGAAGAAGAAGAAGAAGAATAAGAAGAAGAAGAAGAAGAAGAAGAAGAAGAACAAGAAGAAGAAGAAGAAGAAGAAGAAGAAGAAAAGAAGAAGGGGGTGAGGAGGAGGAGGAGCAGAAGAAGAAGAAGAAGAAGAAGAAGAAGAAGAAGGGGGAGGAGGAGGAGGAGGAGCAGAAGAAGAAGAAGAAGAAGAAGAAGAAGAAGAAGAAGAAGAAGAAGAAGAAGAAGAAGAAGAAGAAGAAGAAAAGAAGAAGGGGTGAGGAGGAGGAGGAGCAGAAGAAGAAGAAGAAGAAGAAGAAGAAGAATTATGTGTGCCAACATTTACGTTGATCTTATTCTACTGCCACTATTTGAATAGATAACAGACACTGTATATCAAAAATCTAACAACCAGAAGCGTTGAACAGAATATAACGTATGTTAGTAAACACATGTATACTATTTATGATCTATAATCCTTTCACTTCCTGCTCCGTGGCGAAGGTGTAACGGATGCAGTTCGTAATCCTGCATGCCCGCTTTCGAACGATAGCTGCGGGATATTTGGCAGCAGACCGCCTTGCGTTGTTTTATTTACGAAATGGTATGGGTGCCGGTCGTTCAGAAAGCAATGGCAAACTACTGAACGTAAACTAGCCAAGAGATCACAACACAAAAAAATGCTGGTGTGGACTGCGATGTCCTGTAAAGGATATGCAACTAAGTAATCCTTTCACTAGTGCTTCCGTCTTGTCTACAGATGAGTTCGACTCCAGGGATCAACAAAACAGGAGGCGCAGACAATCAGAGGAATCCGGCCACGAGGAGGACACCAGCCTCCTGTAATAAATACAGACAGGAGAAACTATGCCGGGCAGGAGTTGTAGTGACATGTGTTGTTGCGTGCTCATTCTTCCATCTAGCAGATGATATGCAACACATGTTTTATAGAAGTCCACATTGTGCTTGTCCACTCAAAAGACGTGAAACATTATAAGAAAACATGTAAAAGTAAATGGACAATTTGTTTTAAAATATGGGACAAGAATATGGGAGTAAGAAGGAGAATTACTTGAACCTAAAGGTGAATATAGTGGGAAGCGTTATTTGAGAAAGAGAAGCAAAGTTAGAGAAAAGGATGTCTTTACACTGTCAGTTATCTTTACCGAGAAATGTTAACAAGATGCACTTAGCTGTATAGAAGACGACGAAGAAGAGGAGGAGGAAGAAGAATAAGAAGTTTCCATACTGCAATAAATTATGTAGAAACAATTTTGACAAGTTTAGAAATAATACATTCAGTGAAATAGAAATTCTGAGACAAATTTGTGCAACGTAATAATATAGGTAGAACAAGAAAAGAAGTTTTGTTATAATACACTAAACTATGTGGAATTTTTGGATATACGTGTATACGATACACAGACAATTATAGAGCAACTAAGACAAGTGCAAAGAATACACTCTATCTAGAGATATAAAGTCGGACATAACATGCAATGGTCTATAAGACGATGAAGTCAGAGCTGTATTGTATATTCACACTCACTCACTCACTCACTCACTCACTCACTCACTCACTCACTCACTCACTCACTCACGCACTCACTCACTCACCCACTCACTCACCCACTCACTCACTCACTCACTCACTCTCACGGCCTGGAAAACGTCTTTTACTTCGTTTTTTTAACCAATTTTGTGTAATTTGTGTAGAAATAAATAAAGCAATTAAAATACATTTGTGCAATACATTGAACAACACCGCACAACAATGAAACTATTATTTAACATGATACGCTGATTTGTAAAATACAAATAATAATGTTTTATGACACATCGAACTAAAAAGAAACCTACATTATTGATTTATTTACTGATATTTTTACACTCGTCACGAGCGTTATTTATGACACACTTAATTAATTAGCGCAATAAATATAGTTCATAGGTCATATTGGCTTCATCAGTGTTTATGGGGATAAATCATTTCGTGACATTACGAAACGTTTAATGGTGTGCGTTTGATGATATAATGAACTCTGCAGAACAGTTTGTAAGTTACCGTACACTCAAATCAGTATAACAACTGAGATAAGCGTATGTTAAATACTGACGAGGGTAGACTAGTTTATATCTAATTTTGAGTATATAATAACTAAGAACAGTTTATATAATAGAGTGAACTGTACATAAATAAAATACATGATTACATAATACACATAACTCTAAGAACAATTATGATCTGTTTATGTGAAGCAGCGAAAAGCATTGAACAATTAAGAAAATATTGCATTGAAATGTATTGAAAAATTAAGAAAAGGTCGCAGTGACGACGTGTATTGAAACATTAAGGAAATGTTGCAGTGACATGTATTGAAACATTAAGAAAAGGTTGCAGTGACATGCATTGAAAAATTAAAGAAAGGTAAAAGTGAAATGTATTGAAAAATTATGAAAAGGTTGCAGTGACATGTATTAAAAAATTAAGAAAAGGTTGCAGTGACATGTATTGAAAAATTAAGAAAAGGCTGCAGAGACATGTATTGAAAAATTAAGAAAAGGTTGCAGTAGCGTGCATTGAAAAGGTAGGAAAGGGTTGCAGTGACATTTATTGAAAAATTAAGAAAAGGTTGTAGCAAAATGCTTTGAAAAATCAAGAACAGGTTGCATTGCAGTCAAATGCATGTAAAAATTTAGAAAACGTTGCAGTAAAATGCATGTAAAATTTAAGAAAACGTTGCAGTAGAATGCATGTAAACATTAAGAAAAGGTTATAGTGAAATACATTGAAAAATTAAGAAAGCGTTGCAGTAAAATGCTTTGAAAAATTTGAAAAAGGTTATATGATGTACTGAATCATAGAACAGTGAAGAGAGTTTGTATTGTAATCTATAGATCAATTGTAAACATGTATGTGATATGCTGATCTAATAGAACAATTAAATATGTGCGTATGATGTGCAGAACTGTATAGATTAATTAATAACAATGTATGTGATACACTTGCCACTTTAGGAGAATTAAGAAATGTCTATGTGAAACATTGAACCACGCAAATCATTAAGAAGTGTTTATATTTAATATGCTGAAATATGTAGAACATTTAAGAACAATTTATGTGATGTTCTGACATAAATAAAATTGTATATCATACATTACACTGTATAGAACAAGGGAGAAACATATACATGATTTTGTGAACTGTACAGACAAGCTAAGACCTGTTCATATGATGTATTGAGCTCTATAGAATTATTAAGTAAAATAGACTTGATCCATTCATCATGTGTCATGCCGATAAGCGTGGGAGGTCAT
Organism: Cepaea nemoralis; assembly: GCA_014155875.1. Lineage (NCBI taxonomy): Eukaryota > Metazoa > Mollusca > Gastropoda > Stylommatophora > Helicidae > Cepaea > Cepaea nemoralis. The sequence goes on along the minus strand of JACEFZ010009577.1, from coordinate 28,568 downwards.
GATTTGCCATCTCACTCGATCACCAAAGTCCTGTATCTGCTCCGTGTTTCTGTCTCGACCATGCCACGTGGCCAAGCCATCCAAGTATTTACTTCTTGGTCTTCCCCTTGGCCTCTTTCCTTCGATCTTGCCATTTGTCACCAAGTTCTCCAATTCATTTCTCCTCATAACATGCCGAAACAATTTTGACTGTCTACGTCTAATGTCTATAATCAGTTTACGATCCTCATTTGTTTCTTGTAGGACTTGTTCATTGGTTTTTCTGTCTGCCCATGGTATTCTTTGCATTTTCCTCAGAAACCACATTTCCACAGCCATTAGATGTTTTTCAGCTTGTCTGCTCATTGTCCACGCTTCACATCCATATAAAAGTACAGGTTCTATGTAGCACTTCAACACTCTTTTTCTCGTTTCAATTGATATCTTTTTATTGGTCAGTATGTTTTTCATCTTGCAGAAGGCTACCTTCGCAATTCTTGTTCTAATCTCTTCAAGGCATCTCCCATCAGATGTTATGACTGTTCCGAGATAACTGTACCGATTCACTTGTTTAAGAATATTCCCATTTACTTGTATATTACATTGTGGTATTTCCTTCTTCCCAGTGACGACCATAATCTGTGTCTTCTTACAATTCAATTCTAGCCCTAGTTGTTCACTGTGTGCAACAACCGCATCTACTAAATGTTTGCAGGTCCTGTTCATTGTCTGCAATCAAGACTGTATCATCTGCATATCTAATGTTATTGATGAATCTTCCCCCAATGTTGATGCCTTCCATATCTTCTATATGTCTGATAATATTTTCCCTGTACAGGGAAAAAAGATCTGGAGGCATTACACATCCCTGTCTCACACCTCTCTTAATAGGCTGATATTGACTACTTCATTATCAATTCTAATGGCAGCTTGTTGTTTCCAATATATGTTTTTTACAAGTTTAAGGTCTTTCCCATCAATTTGTAGATCTTCGAGCATCCTTATCATGTCGACATGTCTCATATGTCTCTCATGATCTGTGGAGAGCCATGAACGCCTACGCCAGCTGGCAGGGCACTTGATGATGATGATGTCTCACTTTATCGAAAGCCTTTGTTTCGTCAATAAAGTAAAGGTTTAGATCTTTGTTTACTTCTATAGAACGTTCAATTACTGTTCTCAGTATATACACAGCATTTACTGTACCTTGCCTTCTACAAACCCACATTGTTCCTCTCCTATTTCAGGTTGTATTTTCTTCCTATCTTTGCATGATAATTCTTAGCAAAATCTTCGTGATGTGACTCATTATACTAATCACATTTCAAGGCTCCTGATTTCTTTGGGATTGCAATAAATACAGAATTACATAATTCATGAGGTATATCTCCAGTATCATATATTGTATTCATGATTCTGGTAACTTTATTTATTCCGTATTCTTCTAAAGCATTAATCATTTCTGTTGTAATGCTGTCTGAACCGGGGTTTTGCCAGTTTTCATATGGTTAAGAGCATTCTGAACAGCCATCTTCAAAATTGATGGTCCTTCATTATTATTTTGAATATCATACTGTTCTTCTCTGCTATCATCATACATGATTTTCACATTATCTAACCATACTTGTAAAATATGATCTTTTTCAATTTTGATTTTTCCATTTTTTTTTTCATTTAGGCAGCATGCTGATATATGTGTTCTTTGATTAGTAAACTCCTGAATTCTTTAGTGCATTAGGTTGATAGTTTTACTGTTGTGTTGTTTTTCAATTTCTATGCAATTTTTCTCGAGCCATGCTTCTTTTGCCTCCTTACATAATGTTCTGACTTTTTCTGTGGATTTCTTTATATTTGGCAGGATTTTTTTTCTTTTTCTGTCGTCTTATTTCCATTAGCCGTAAAATTTCTTCAGTCATGCATGTCTGACGACATACTTTCTTTAATTTTGGAATAGTTTTTTTCAGCAGCTAAACGATTGAATTCTTCAACATTTCCCATTGATCATCCACATCTTGAAATAAGATCTCTAGATCAGACAATGCATCAAATGTATTATTTACTTTTATGTTAAAATTATCTTGAATATCACACTGTTCTTCTCTGTTATCATCATAAAGTTTTCAGATTGCACAAATCATATTTAGTGTTTCCGGTTGTATACTTGACTTTCTCTGACTTTACCCTAGTGTGCCTGTAATTAATCTGTGGTCACTGTAACAGTCTGCATTGGGAACCGTTTTTACGACTGTTAGCGCATTTCGAAACTTTCTGCTAATCAGGATGTAATCTATCTGGTTTTTAATCCTGCTGTCTGGACTACTCTATGTCCATAATCTTCTAGGATGCTGTTTAAACCAGATGTTTCCTTCAACCATTTCTTGTTCTTTTGCCTTTTCTACTAGTAGTATCCTCTTTCGTTTCGCTCTCCCAAACCATGGTTGCCTACATTGCATCTATCGCCTTGATTTCCCATTTTTTTTTGGCGTTGAAATCACCCATTATAATATTTATTTCTGATTGTTTACATTTCTTCAAAGCCCGCTCCATGTCTTTATAAAAATTCATCTATACATTCTTCACTGCATTCACTTGTTGGAGCATATATTTGAATGGCATTTATTTTAAAAGGTCTTCCGTTTAATTTGACTAATAGATCTCTGTCTGACACAGCCCAATATCCTTTAACAGAATTTCTTGTTTACCGATCCAACATAATGGCTACACCTCTTTGCCGTTCTTCTCCTCCAGAATAAATAATCTTACAATCCTCTGTTGTCTTGATCCCTGTCCCTCTCCATCTGGTTTCACACATTCCTATTATATTAATATTCTCTTTTCCAATTTCTTGTTTGATGTTATCCAATTTTCTATCTGCATTCATTGTTCTGACATTCCAGGTTCCTACTTTTAACGATAGTAATATTTTGCACCTAGTTTGCTGACGGTCTGGAGTCATCTGGTGCACATGACTATCTCTACCTGGCGAGGCTGCTCCTATGGAACACCCATTTACATCGTTTCTCTGAATGTCGGTGATATCGCAAAACTTGATACATTGAATTAAATAGAATAATTAAGATAACTGTACATAAAATGTAGAACAGTACAGAACAATCAAGGAGATGTTTTACTGTTTTATTACAGACTGAATTTTACATTCATTGAGCTGCATAGAACAATCAAAGAACATGCGTACAATATATGAAACTGTTCAGAATAATTAAAAATGTTTTTACGATACAGTGAACTTTACAAAAAGAATTACAGAAAGTATATCTAATACACTGAACTACATAGAACAATTTAGAAAGAATATGCCATTCACTGAACTGTGTGAAACAAGAAAATTATATACGACAAAAGGAAATGACCGCTTAGAATTAAACAGAAATGCTTGTGTGGTGTTTTTAACTGTGAAAAGTTTATGTGAAAGTGTATGTGAAAGTGTATGTGAAAGTGTTTGTGAAACACTAAACTGTAAAAATATAAAACACATCATATGTGTCATTGTCGTTTGTTATACGAAAAGGTACTGAGATGTTTTAACATGTCATGTGATATATTTGTGTATTCAGTTAAGCAAACTTTAGATGGAAGAGGCAAAATCTTTCGAATGTACTGAATTGTTAAGAGAGGGGGCGGGGGGGGGGGGGGGGGGGGGGGGGGGGGGAAGTGTATACAGTCCACTGGATTCTGTTTAACTCAGCAGAGTACGAATTCAAGTTATATACCGTAATACCAACAACTTTGCTTATAACAATTCAACAATATATGAACGGTGAACTCTCGGGGTCACTGTCATAAGAGATAATACATACAAAGGTATTAATCTGTTCTCGTAGAAGATGAGGAGGAGGGACAGCACTAGATTCTATGTCTTTCGTATTGCTACCTACGAGTGTTCATCGTTGTCTGGTAGTGTATATATTTCTAAAATTAATTCTCACGTTAATCGCTGAATTATACTTAGAAATTAAGTAATTTTTGAAATAAACTTTGTTAATTGAATTGTTATAAGCAATTAATCCCTATTGGTATTTCAAACATAATTGTTTGAAAAAAATGAGTGTTTATGAAATATACTTCAAGAAGTAATATTTTACAGATCGGAAAGTCGATATTTCCAAACTCCATGCTTGGAGGCTACGTTTGTAGTTGGTTGCTGTGATCGCAGCAACTACTGTGTCTTGTTTGTTGTCCTATTTTGCATTTCTTTAATATTCAAATTGCAATCATTTATAGCATCATTACAATGTATTGAGAGGAGTCACGGGGTACAGTGATTAGTGCTCTGCTTACCAATACGTGGTGTGGTTTAATCCTCCGCAGTGACATGACAAGACATTGGTGGGGTTTTAATACTCAGGTAAACAGATGACAAGATAATGTATAATACTCATCAGTCAGATGATAAGATAGTATATAATACCCATCAATCGGATGACAAGATAGTGTATAATACTCATCAGTCAGATGACAAGATAGTGTATAACACTCATCAGTCAGATGACAAGATAGTGTATAATACTCATCAGTCAGATGACAAGATAGTGTATAATACTCATCAGTCAAATGACAAGATAGTGTATAACACTCATCAGTCAAATGACAAGATAGTGTATAACACTCATCAGTCAGATGACAAGATAGTGTATAATACTCATCAGTCAAATGACAAGATAGTGTATAATACTTATCAGTCAGATCACAAGATAGTGATAGCGGTACAATCCACAACAGTGAGTGGTCAAGACAGTTGAGGGGACATAATCCCCAACCTTGACAGGACAACACAGTGGTGCTGGTTCAATCCCCAACCCTGAAATGACAAGACGGTGGTGCTGGTTCAATCCCCAATTCTGACAGGACAAGACGATGGTGCTGGTTCAATCCCCAACAGTGACAGAATTATACTGTCTCACCAGTTCGGCTCTGGTCTCGACCCAGTCTTCTGAAACGGGAGGTGCATAATTTTATTGACATTCTCTAGGAAGGAACGCTGGCTAGGAAAGGAACTGGCACGCCAACTCATGACCTAACATGCGTGAAGGCTAACATGTCACACATGTATGGCAATTTATGCCATGGAACTACCTTTCTGTGGGACATAAGTTAAAAAGAAACATTGCGAGTTGGGTAATTTAATGTAACTATCTAGATGCGATATCAGGAAGTAAGAAAAGTATGTCACAAATCGCTGACGTGATATTGATCAGAGTTCCGACCTGCCTTTACAAGTGGGACTAGCAACTCATATTAAACACCCCTCAAGGCGTTGAAAACGGCCCATCTATTAATATCATAAATGGCGAAGCCAACACAGGCGTGGTGAGTTCCAGTGAACAGAAACAGCAGACCTTTAAAGTTTAACAGTCAATGAAAGGTTCAAAGAAGGATCGTTCCCGCAGTTACACAAACCATCAGCTACTTCATGAGATAACACAATATTTATGCTAAATTCATATAACTACAAACCTTAGTGTTGTATTATTATTCAATATAACTAATTATATTTCAATAACAAAATACACGCATTACGTCATCCAGCCATCATGTGCCATGCCAATAAGCGTGGGCGGTCACGTTTTGCGATCTCACTCGATCACCAGAGTCGTGGATCAGCTCCGTGTTCCTGTCTCTGCCAGCATTACGTGAAATCTTTCAATATTTCAGAGAGCAAAGAGGGGTATTACTTATTTACTAATTTGTTTTTAAAAAACATGAATTGTCTGTAAATTAAAATCGCGATGAGTCAAAGAAAAGTATTTTGACATACACACGCTCCATGTGAGGACAAACTCTATAGGGATAAGAACAAGCTTAAGTTGGTTGCTACTGTCTTCGCATGTATACTTAGTGTGGAACCAGGAGGAGAAAGCGGTGGGACAGATTGAATGAGCACCCGTATGTGAAGAGAGTGATTTAGCGGGGAATCAGCAGGGGTTCTGGGCGAATCTCAAAACTGAGAACACCAGGACAACGTACAATCACTTGGCAGTTGGAACTATTAGCATTATGACTCTTCTTCTAACGGAAGAAGAAAATCTTGATCGTGAAATACCGTGGAAAATACAGATCAACCATTAGACGAGAATGCAGACGGACATTCAGCAAGGCTGAGACTGGCTCGATCAGCAAGACAACTCTTCGCCGGCTCTTGAATAAAGGGACTGAGTACGTTTGGGATTGTCCCAAGTGCAATATTTTGATGTTTAATTTCATATGTCACATTGAAAGTATAGAGATGTATTCGTTATATTGTAATAAGAAAACCATGTATATATGTATTATTGCTGCATTATTTATTGCGTAAAGGCATACCTATGGGATATTACTGTTTCACGTACGGACCGCCACAGTTAAGAGAATATCGCATTTAAGTCAACATCAAATAAAAGTTTTCTTTTTAATAAATAACAAGTTTAAACATCAAACAAGTATGTTACGTGTTCACTAGCCCTGCATCTAAAAACAAAAACGATATAATCATCACCTTCGTGTGCCATGCCGATAAGCATGGAGAGTCATGGTTCTGCCAGCTCACACATCAACAAAATCTTGGGCTAGGTCTGTGTTCTTATCTGTGTTGTGCCATGTGTCTGTGCCATTCAGATCTCTCTCTCTCTCTCTCTCTCTCTCTCTCTCTCTCTCTCTCTCTCTCTCTCTCTCTCTCTTCCCCATGCTCTTTTCCCTTCAGTCTTGTCACTCTTGAGACGAATGGCCCCGTTCAACCATCGACTGTATCGATGTCGTTGTATGTGGGGCCTTTGAAGTAAAGCTTGTATTTTGTCTTTCGTAGATTGGGCTGCTTGTTCTCAGGTTCCCGGCTTCTGATGGGTTGATTGTGTACGTTTCATCCTTGTGGTTTTACATATCTGGACAGTCGCACACTTATTAAGGCCTGGCGTAATTGTGTACCCGCCCCGACACATGGTGTTGTTTCCTTCAGGGATGATTACCGGAAGTCGTCTCTCCTGGTGTTCCACTTATTTCCCCGTCTTGGTTGTCTTCGAATCTTCTCGGTCTTCTTTGATATCTTGTGTCGTGGCCGGCTCGATGGTTAGATCTTTCTGGAGAGAAATGCCTACTCAAGGCCTCCCTACACACGTGTTCTTGGTCTGGGTAGCCGTCATATTCTTCTTCCACTATTTTTTCTCTATCTGTTGCTTGCAGTAAAACACACTACAGCTAAAAATCATATTTTAACTACTCGAGGCTGTGGTAAATCGTTACATTTGTGTTGTTGACTGACGGGGTGGTGAAGGCTGGAGTGGCTATTCCAATTTCATAAAGTAAGACCAACTGTCGGCCTGACTGTAGACTGCAAATACTTTTTGTAATATGTTACCCAAAGCATAATTTCATTCCAAACGATATATTAATTTCATATAACGCAATATCTGCAGAGCGCAACAGAACGATATAATGCCTGTCTGTTATCTGCGATATAAAGTGTATACAGTGTTTGTCTTCCAATGTTAATAAATATGTCGTCTTAGCGATCATATGTTTCTCTGCAGTTCTTTAATGTTGACATTGTTTGCACTGTGTCAATGTGTCTGAACGAGAGTTTTAGAAGTTTGTATAATGCAGACGCCGGTCTCTCTGGCTGTGGGGTTACAACACTTTCTCTCTGTAATCCCGTTTATCACGCAGTCTCGTAGCGGAGCGAGAGCTGAGGCGGTTCGACCCCCGCTCGTGACTTGCGGGATACTGAGCCGGCCGCTCAGAAAGCAATGGCAAACTACTGAGCGTAATCTTGCCAAGAGATCAACATACAGCTGAAAGATGCTGGTGTTGACAGCTAAGTCCTGTAAAGGATATGCTAAAAAAAAAAAAAAAATGCAGACACAAACATGACATTTCACTATTTATTGTCTGGCAAGTTTCGCTGAGTCTCGCCAGCAACATGTGTTGTATGTGTCTTGGTTATTCAAATTCACAAAGAGGAAACATGTTTTTGAGTTTTAGAAATGCTTAACAAAAGAACATTCCGCTGAGCTCTGTTCGGTCAAATTTGCATTTTATTTTGTATATCATAATTTTATATCAGATGGACAAATTCATAGAGGAAAGACAATGCCAATGAAAATAAATGAAGCAAATTACAAATGATCTCCCTTGTTAAAACCTCACTTCAAAACGTGAAATAAAACACCTATTTAAGTAGCAATGTAAGCACAGATGGGGAGCGCATGGCCGAGATGAAGAAGGAGAACTAAGAAATCCTACAAATGATCAAGACCGAAAGAGAATTGCATAAAGCTGAAATGGAACTCTTCCAAAACAAACCAACAGAAGCCATACAAGAACTCACAGAGAAACCGCAAGACGAAAACCAAGAGACCGAGCTTGAACCGCAAGCTACAGCCAGCAGCCCAACCGCGACAACGGGCAAACGGAAACCAATATCTCGCCAGACATCCGAAGAAAACCGAGAGGAACACTCTGATGACGGCACGGAGAGGCCACGGGAATTTACCTTGGAGGAGCTTCGAGAATGTGCAAGAGTTGAGGTACTTAGGCACCAGGAATTCAAAAGGTGTTGGGATGAAAGAGAAAAGAAAAATCCCAAGAAACTCAGGAGACAGGTAGAATACCCAGATAGATGCCATGAACCGGCTTAGGATCCTGACTACTCGTACTACATACAAGACGGAGAGAGAAAACCATGGATGACCGCGGAGGAAAAAATCGAAAGGCAGCAGAAACTCAAACTCGAAAGTGAAAACAGGCTCAAGGAGGAAAATGGAAACGTCGATAAGCTCCTACTGAAACTACACAAAAAAGGAGACAAAAAGACCAAATAAAAAGTCCTTATAAGGACTGTACCCAGACGAGCAAGAAGCCTGCACCAACAAAGAAAACCACAATCGGAGACGGGCACAAAGGATAGCCGCCAAACGACCCCCAGCTGATGTGACAGACACAAACCAACATAGCAAGTCCGAGACAGGACTCACAAGACAACTAGGGTGAATGAACCCACAAAAACCACGGACCTCAACAATAACCACAGCTGAAAGACGCAGGTTGAATGAGGCCGAATTTGGAATTTTTGCTTTAAAAATTGGAATTGGAATTTGGACAGATAGGGAACAGACGGAAGACATGTTATGGTGAGAATACACAAGGAAAAAGGAGCTTTCATAGCACTAGGCAGACTTGGGAATTCAAAACACCGTAAAATAACACAAAGTAATGCAGCTTTACAAAACATAATTACGAAACACACAGGATGTTGCGGCAACTAGCCTTCATCAGCAAACAAATACATACGCAAAAAAAAAAAAATGTTTTGCATATCCTTTACAGGACATCGCTGTCAACATCAGCATCTTTCAGCTGATTGTTGATTTCTTGGCAATATTACGCTCAGTAGTTTGCCATTGCTTTCTGAGCGGCCGGCTCACATACCCCGTAAATTACCGACGCGATTCGAACCAACATACGCAAAACACCACATATAATCACGGAGAAGACTGGGAATTCATAAGAATGTTAAGATTCGTACCAAACTTAGGCCGCGGGGCGTGTGAAAGGATCCATTACTTTTACTGTACCAAGCTTCGTATATGTAACTCTAATGTTAAATCAGGACTGATGTATGGATCAGAAACACTGAAAACGATCCTGAGAGAAGATACTAGATAGCTGGACATCTCGGCATGTTTTGATTGCCATGCTTTTCTACATGCTTCACCAAATGTTTCTTCGCGGATCCTGTTCGCTGGCGATGTATGTTTCTTTCTTTCGCCTCCTCCCTTGATTGATTGATTGATTAAGGAACCGACATCACAGCATTCGGGACACTCACATAAGCGCCCCATCCCCATCCTCAGCAGCCAGCGAAGAGTTCCAACACTAATAGTTCCAGTAGTAATCGCCCCCTCCCTTTTTGTTTAACACACCTTTAAGCGGTGGTAGATCTTTATGGGGGAGGGGGGAGCCCACATTCCACGGAAGATTGTTTAAAATTCTATTGTTAGACTGATTTTGACCAGTTCCATTTGCCTTCAATTAATTAACTTGGCTCTTTGTCTGGATCACTGGCCGTCTTAACTATTTTACTGTGTCAAACGATCTGGAAGTTTACAAACCCCTTGGACCTATTGGACCTGAAAGTTGATCAAGATCTATCGTCACGTCGATCAGACAGATTATGATGTCTAGAAAGCGTCTGTGTTGCATTATGTTGTATACGCTTACTACCCATCATGCGACTTCCGCCAAGATGTGCTGCCGTCTGCTAGTCTACCCCTCAATTATAATTATCTAGATTTTCCTGGCAGGCAGACTTCGAGTGTCAGCCAGACATAAACTTCTGATCATAAAGTAAATGACCCTTTCACGCGCCTTAAAGGGCATTGGGCATGTGGTACTGGGCCCATGGCTTCATAGACCATTCGGCATTGGTTTGGTAATGAGGTCAGCATCACACCGACAACTTTTACAACCCAAGACATTTCCAGGTACGCATTTTTAGGCTGGGTAGGACCTGGAGCTCAGGTCGATTTTAAAAGTCTGCACCAAAGTGGATCGAACCCAAGATCACCGGGCTGTTTGTCGAGCGACCAACCATACGTCATAACGGCGCGCGAACACTTGACAGTGGCCGTGAAACTGCTCATGACCAGCCATATGTTACTGCGGCGCCCAAACATCTGATTGTGGTCATGAAACGCCACATGACAGAGAATCAGGTGCTACTTCTTATATTGCCGATTGTGTCCCCTTATCGCTACATCTTTCCTTTCCTCGCTGAATGGTAATCGTAATGTCTATGAATTTATTTCTCATGGCCTATGGATGTTTGGTTTTCTTTTATTTACTATCAGTATGTAGGTAGCAAGCATTAAGTCAGTTGGACAGAACATTGAGAATCCGTTAAAGTAATGCAATTTGGAATGGCTGTCGGGAACATCAGTAACATATACACAATTAAATGAAAACGTAGTAAAAGAAATAAGTTAGTGAGAAATCGATCCACATTATTAGAACACGTTATGACAAGGGATAAATTGGAATATGTCATGACAGCAAAAAGGCCGAAGGTAAGAAGACACGAGAAGACCCTGAGAGAAGATGCTAGATAGCTTGACATCTCGCCACAGAGAAATATCTCTATGTAAGTTGCTTGTAAGAAACAAGCTGTGGGAAATCCTTAAACAATATGGAGTGAGTACACATTCTAACAAACCTATGTAGAAGTTTATACAACAACAGTGAATGCATAGTGAGAGCAACTGGAGGACACTCAAAACCCTTCACCATAAGATCTGGAGTACGACAAGGTTGTGTCCTGTCCCCTCTCTTGTTCATAACATATATAGACAACATATGTAAAGAAACCAGCCAAGCAGAGACAGCAAGAATACCGCATGACGAGAACACAGAAGAAGAACCATCTGCAAATCTAACCATTAGAGAACTCCTGTTTGCGGACGACCAAGCACTAATAGCAAAATCAGAAGCTGAATTACAAGACCACATGAATAGTCTAAACGAAATGTGTAGGGAACATAACATGAAAATTAGCACAAGCAAAACAGAGGTAATGACTATAACTAAAGAAGAACAAACAGCAACAATTCACCTAAACGAACATCCCTTGAAACAACGTAAAGAGTTTCAAGTACCTAGGAAGTATAATATCATCAAATGGCAGATCAGAAGACGAGATCGAAAATAGGTGCAATAAGGCAAATCAACTCATTGGACAAATGGCACCAATACTAAAGAACAAACATGTATCAATAACTACTAAGAAAGCACTTTACAACACAATCTTCCTACCAACTCTGTGCTACCAATGCCAAACCTGGACAATGACAGAAAAAGAGAAAAGAAAAATCACAACAACAGAAATGAGGTTCCTGAGAAGAATACTCAACGTATCAAGAAGAGATAAGATCAGAAATGAAGAAATCAGGACTAAAGTGGGGGTTAAAGCTGCTCTAGATTTTATTAGAAAGCAGCAAGTCAAATGGTTTGGCCATGCAAGTAGGCTACCAGTCAACAGCATGCCACAACAAGCAATGATGTACAGACCAGATGGAAACAGAGGAAGAGGCCGACCACGTAAACGTTGGACGGAGGGAATAACAGAATCCATGGGAATGTCGATATACGAAGCCCATAACCGGGCACTCTCACGAAGTTTATACTTCACCTCGACACCGCAAGGTACAAGAGGAACATGATGAGATGAGATGAGTTTGCTTGGCACTCACGTTGGAATTGATAAATGCAGTTTGAATTGGTGTACGGGGATAATGGTTCTTTTATATTTGGAATAGGTATCGAGGTGGTTTTATACCTTGTCATTGGTTCAGCAGCAAAGAATGTTCAGTTTTACAGCAGTCGATCCTATATTCGTTTCATTACATTGTAAACTCGAAAAGTTAGCTAAACAAAACACACTTGAAGTTTGGTTAATTCTGTTGAGATGGGTCTAGGTGGCTGGCAGTTATGCTTCAAGAAGCCTATTGGATATTCATCAGATTTCAACAATTTTGATTTCTCTGTATGTTGTACAATATCGTTATGTGTTTCTCTTTTACTAGCATCTTGCACAGCTTGATCAGTTCAGCTGTTACCTGAACCAGCTGGCCGTAGAATCCTTGCAATCTCTTTAGGATAAGCTGTGGATCAATTAAGTATTTTCAGTTTTTGCCACATGTAAAGTCTGTCGCATCGTTGCATCTTTAGGCTACGCCTGCAATAATTTTCTCCATGTGATACTTGCATGTCAGATTACGATAATATATCACATATAGATGTTTTAATCTTTCAATTGTCTGTACAGTTAGAGCTAAGCTAAGCAGGCTTCTTTTCCAGTGGAGCTATTCAACGATCAATCGAAATATTTCAAACGATACTGGATAACTTTTACAACATGAACAATTTTAGGAAAAACTTGAAAAGTGAAACATTTGCATAGTAGTTCAAATCATGATTTCTTTCAACGAATTTAATTCACTCAACAGTGCAGTGATTGATGATGAATGTCAAGTCTTATGATTTCATCCAGTCCACAACTAGAGAGGAATATACTGTTCTTCCCTCCATAGTATAAATAATATCCCAATCTGCTACAGTAAAATGTTAACCAACCTATAGAGCCGTATAGAATATCACAGTATTATTTACAGCATCCCCACGAACAACCCCCGGGATATTTCATTCTCACTGGGGACATCAAGACTAGGACTATGCTTCTAAATGTATGTTAACCTCCAGGCGGCGTATTGCCTTAAGGACCCTGACGAGGCAGAGCAATTTATACTTGAAACCTACATACAGCAGAAAGTTGTAGCCTCCCCAGGCAAGGCAGTATGTGTGTGTGTGTGTGTGTGTGTGTGTGTGTGTGTTTGTGGGAGCATCATTATTTTTACTTCACACCCTGTTTATGTACATATTTTTCTCCATGTTTAACATTTTTATAAGACTGCTCACGACAATTGTCAGTGTATGTCTGTGAGTAAAGTGTGGGAGTTTGTTCATACTAGTGTCAATGCTAACGTGAGGCATTTTGTATGTGTCTAGATGTGAGGATGTGTGAGTGTGTGTGGAGGATGTGTGTGAGTGTGGGGATATGTGTGGGTGGGGGTATGCGTTTGGATGGGTTGGGGTGTGTGGGTGTTGGTGGGTAGTGATATTTGTGAGTGTTGGTGGGATGTGTGGATGAATGTGTGGGGGTGAAAGTAGGGCTGTGAGAATGAGTGTGGGGGATGTGTGTATGGGTGGAGGACATGTGAATGGGACGGGTGCGGGGCATGTGTGTTTGGGTGGGAGATATGTGTGGGTGGGTGGAGATGTGTGGATGGTTTGGAGAAGTATGTGTGGTTGTGTGGGTAGGGGATTGTGTAGGTGGATTGGGAATGTAAGGGCGGGTGGGGAGAAGTGTATGGTGTGCGGGTTTGGGATATGTGTGCGGTGTGTTGGTGGGAGATGTGTGCATGGTGTGTGGATGGGATGAGAGGTATGTTTGTGGTGGTATGGGTGAGGATATGTGTGTGTATGGGGGATAGTGTGTGGTGTGGGGGATGTGTGTAATGGGTGCGGGGAATGTGTGTATGGGTGGGGGATATGTGTGGGTGAGTAGAGTTGTGTGGTGGTTGGGAGAAGTATTTGTGGGTGGGAGATGTGTGCGTGGATGGGGAATGTGTGGGTGGGGGTGTGTGAGTAGCTTAGGGATGTGTAGGTGGGTGAGGGATGTGTATATGTCGGGGTGGGATGCGTGAGTGGGTGGAGGATGTGTGTGGGTAGGGGTATTGTGATCGAGAGATGTTTGGTTGCGGGTGGGGTGTGTGTGGGTGCGTAGTGGAGGATGTGTGCGTGAGTGAGTGTGTATTGGTGGATGGGTGGGAAATGCATGTGTGGGTGGTGAGAGGTGCGTGGTGTATTGGTTGGGGATATTGTGTGGGTGGGGTATGTGTGTGTTAGTGGGGGTATGCGGGGTGGATGGGTAAGGGTATCTGTGTGGGTGTGGGATGGGGATATTGTGTGGTATGTGGGTGGGGCATATGTATGTGGTGTGTAGGTGGGGATGCATGGTGGTATGTGGGATTTACAGTTGGCGTTGGGATGTTGACAATATGGTTATTCAGAAAGAATCATGTCACTGTTGCCTTTTTGGGGTTGACCATTGCCCCAGCTTCCAACACACCAAGTGCGTATGTGACTGAGTTCGGTTTGTAGTTCCACAGCAACCTGATCTCTATCCTTACCCTGACGATACACTAAAACATTGTCTGCATACGACAATGTCCTCCCCGGTCCTATAATTTCCTCGCGGGTGATTCTCACAGTGTAGGCGTTAAACAGCACCGGAGATAATGGTGATCCCTGTGGTAGGCGAGGATATATATATGTTGTTGGTTCCGATGTCCAACTGCCACATGTAAAAAAACAAGTCATGCAACATTAAAGGTAAATACAAAACCTGGAACAACAATATTTTCAAAAACCCCAATGTCAAAATACACAATGTATAATGACCAACAATGATTATGACAGTGACGATGCAAATGCCATTCTTTGATCAACTATCTCTATAAAATACATTGGACAGCCAAAATGACGCTAACTCTACATGTTTTAAAAGAGGCTAAAACTACTAAGAGTAAGACCTAAAGACGATTTATCACAAATATCAGAAAAGGGCGTCATCATTGTTCGGCCACAGAGAACAACTGCAAAATATGACAACTGGAAAGATTTGTAAAAAGAGAGATAGAGGGAGACGGCGACAGAAAATTCTTGATAGTCTTTTGTCATAGCACGGAAAGGTGTCAATAGATGAACTGAATCTTGCTGTTTATCGCAAGATGTGGAGAAGCAAGATCACCCACGCTGGTCAGCAAGGCACTGATGATGAAACTTTGACGATAATCAAGAATGATGTCCCCTGTACCATTCTAACATGGCTTCCTAACTCCGGGTAAACAAATGTCGCACTGTAATGGCAATAGAGAGGTTTCCAACTGAAGTGATGTGTTCACATGATTGTAATAAAGCTGACCACATTTTGTAATAAATGGTGGGAAATCTCTTATATCAACGGGTGACTGTAAGTTTTCAATGAGCAACTTTATGTCAAGAGCTAATGTACTTATTTATTTACTTATCAAATTAATAATTTAATAAAAATTATTGGCACTCTTCCGAATTGCGGTCCCAAATAGTTCCGCAGTGAATACGTGATTTGGTATATCTTACAGAGCCTCAATGGGTCAAAGGTAATGGGTCAAAGGCAAT
Organism: Cepaea nemoralis; assembly: GCA_014155875.1. Lineage (NCBI taxonomy): Eukaryota > Metazoa > Mollusca > Gastropoda > Stylommatophora > Helicidae > Cepaea > Cepaea nemoralis. Next base: position 12,827 of record JACEFZ010009577.1, on the reverse strand, counting down.
GGGTCAAAGGCAAGTCTACGTGATGTCATCGGGACTGACTACATGACATATTTTTGTTAAACTTTCGTCGTGTTCTCAGTGGCATAGCGGTAAGTATCTCCGCCTGTAACGCAGGAGACCGTGGTTCGATTCCCCACCGGCGAAATGTGGTAATTTTTTTTTTTCAATTTTCATAAATTAATTAAGCGAAAGCGACAAGATAACTATGTACAAAGACAGTTATTCGGCATATTGACAAAATTAGCTAACTTTTGATTGCCTTTTTTGAATATCAATTTTATTTTGTATTGTTAGAAGATTTTACTCAATGAAGAGATCCTTTGTATCGTTTTGTTTACGTTACTTTATTTTTTTTGTCTCTGTGGGAGTCTCTGTGGCGAAGTGATCAAGCCGTTTGACTCGTGCTTCGAAGGTTGTGGGTTCGATTCCGGGCCGCGCCCTTCGGTTTACGAGTTAAATGATTCAGAGACTCCTGTGGGTCGTCGCTAAAAAAAGCTACGGCGTTCGTGCTTTGTGCGACGCTTTCCGCGCTGCGGGAAGAGACCGAGCCATATGGGATAAACCCGGTGCAATGAAGTCGACCTTGTCGACTTTTAAGCGACTTTTTTTTAAAGCCTTTTAAACGCTTATTTTGCTGATGATATTCGCTCGACACCACCGCACCAGTCCATCCAACATCATTTCTGTTAGCCTCGATCGTTGGGCGGCGCTTACCAAACCCGACACCCCACATTGTGCCAACGGCTTCGGGCGGAAGAGCGCAATTGGGAGGGTACAAGCCTTACCCTGGTGCGAGGAAATGCAAGCTAAAGACAAAATGTCATGGCAGGGCAGACCAGGCCCTAAGCCTTGGTTGGCAGCTGGTCTAGGATCGTAGCTCCGACAGGCGGACAGTTAGAGCATTGCTTTGCTGATCCGGCAGCTTCTGCAGCTTGTCTTGTTCCAGATGTAGGGGTGTTACCTTTCCTCTGGAGTGAAACTAGGCAGGCCGAGAGATGGAATCATGCTGCATGGGCAACACATGATCTCTATATTTTAGCCCAGGCGTTGTGCTATGGAACGTGTTCACATGCACCCACTGTGAACGGACATTTGCAGCGCAAATTGCCTTATCAGTCACATGCGATACAGCCTTAGGTAAAAGTTTATTATGCCTTTTTAAAGCACAAACTAATCGTCTGTAAGACCAATGAGATTATATATATCATATATATATATATTAAGTGCAAATGAGATTATAATATTATAGATAGAGTTATATATATATATATATATATGTCTTCTGTAGTCGTGTATCGGTCGGAGAGCTTATATATATACTATATATATTATATATATATATATATATATATATATATATATATATATATATATATATATATATATATATATATAATCTCATTGGCACCTTACCGTCTTGACAGACGATAGTTTGTGCTTTAAAAAGGCATAATAACTTTTACCTAAGGCTGTATCGCATGTGACTGATAAGGCCAATTTGCGCTGCAAATGTCCGTTCACAGTGGCTGCATGTGAACACGTTCCATAGCACAACGCCTGGGCTAAAATATAGAGATCATGTGTTGCCCATGCAGCATGATCCATCTCTCGGCCTGCCTAGTTCACTCCAGAGGAAAGGTAACACCCCTACATCTGGAACAAGACAAGCTGCAGAAGCTGCCGGATCAGCAAAGCAATGCTCTAACTGTCCGCCTGTCGGAGCTACGATCCTAGACCAGCTGCCAACCAAGGCTTAGGGCCTGGTCTGCCCTGCCATGACATTTTGTCTTTAGCTTGCATTTCCTCGCACCAGGGTAAGGCTTGTACCCTCCCAATTGCGCTCTTCCGCCCGAAGCCGTTGGCACAATGTGGGGTGTCGGGTTTGGTAAGCGCCGCCCAACGATCGAGGCTAACAGAAATGATGTTGGATGGACTGGTGCGGTGGTGTCGAGCGAATATCATCAGCAAAATAAGCGTTTAAAAGGCTTTAAAAAAAAGTCGCTTAAAAGTCGACAAGGTCGACTTCATTGCACCGGGTTTATCCCATATGGCTCGGTCTCTTCCCGCAGCGCGGAAAGCGTCGCACAAAGCACGAACGCCGTAGCTTTTTTAGCGACGACCCACAGGAGTCTCTGAATCATTTAACTCGTAAACCGAAGGGCGCGGCCCGGAATCGAACCCACAACCTTCGAAGCACAAGTCAAACGGCTTGATCACTTCGCCACAGAGACTCCCACAGAGACAAAAAAATAAAGTAACGTAAACAAAACGATACAAAGGATCTCTTCATTGAGTAAAATCTTCTAACAATACAAAATAAAATTGATATTAAAAAAGGCAATCAAAAGTTAGCTAATTTTGTCAATATGCCGAATAACTGTCTTTGTACATAGTTATCTTGTCGCTTTCGCTTAATTAATTTATGAAAATTGAAAAAAAAAAATTACCACATTTCGCCGGTGGGGAATCGAACCACGGTCTCCTGCGTTACAGGCGGAGATACTTACCGCTATGCCACTGAGAACACGACGAAAGTTTAACAAAAATATGTCATGTAGTCAGTCCCGATGACATCACGTAGACTTGCCTTTGACCCATTGCCTTTGACCCATTACCTTTGACCCATTGAGGCTCTGTAAGATATACCAAATCACGTATCACTGCGGAACTATTTGGGACCGCAATTCGGAAGAGTGCCAATAATTTTTATTAAATTATTAATTTGATAAGTAAATAAATAAGTACATTAGCTCTTGACATAAGTTGCTCATTGAAAACTTACAGTCACCCGTTGATATAAGAGATTTCCCACCATTTATTACAAAATGTGGTCAGCTTTATTACAATCATGTGAACACATCACTTCAGTTGGAAACCTCTCTATTGCCATTACAGTGCGACATTGTTTACCCGGAGTTAGGAAGCCATGTTAGAATGGTACAGGGGACATCATTCTTGATTATCGTCAAAGTTGTCATCATCAAGTGCCTTGCTGACCAGCGTGGGTGATCTTGCTTCTCCACATCTTGCGATAAACAGCAAGATTCAGTTCATCTATTGACACCTTTCCGTGCTATGACAAAGACTATCAAGAATTTTCTGTCGCCGTCTCCCTCTATCTCTCTTTTTACAATCTTTCCAGTTGTCATATTTTGCAGTTGTTCTCTGTGGCCGAACAATGATGACGCCCTTTTCTGATATTTGTGATAAATCGTCTTTAGGTCTTACTCTTAGTAGTTTTAGCCTCTTTTAAAACATGTAGAGTTAGCGTCATTTTGGCTGTCCAATGTATTTTATAGAGATAGTTGATCAAAGAATGGCATTTGCATCGTCACTGTCATAATCATTGTTGGTCATTATACATTGTGTATTTTGACATTGGGGTTTTTGAAAATATTGTTGTTCCAGGTTTTGTATTTACCTTTAATGTTGCATGACTTGTTTTTTACATGTGGCAGTTGGACATCGGAACCAACAACAATATAATATATCCTCGCCTACCACAGGGATCACCATTATCTCCGGTGCTGTTTAACGCCTACACTGTGAGAATCACCCGCGAGGAAATTATAGGACCGGGGAGGACATTGTCGTATGCAGACAATGTTTTAGTGTATCGTCAGGGTAAGGATAGAGATCAGGTTGCTGTGGAACTACAAACCGAACTCAGTCACATACGCACTTGGTGTGTTGAAGCTGGGGCAATGGTCAACCCCAAAAAGGCAACAGTGACATGATTCTTTCTGAATAACCATATTGTCAACATCCCAACGCCAACTGTAAATCCCACATACCACCATGCATCCCACCTACACACCACATACATATGCCCCACCCACATACCACACAATATCCCCACCCACACCCACACAGATACCCTTACCCTCCACCCCGCATACTCCCACTAACACACACATACCCCACCCACACAATATCCCCAACCAATACACCACGCACCTCTCACCACCCACACATGCATTTCCCACCCATCCACCAATACACACTCACTCACGCACACATCCTCCACTACGCACCCACACACCCCCACCCGCAACCAAACATCTCTCGATCACAATACCCCTACCCACACACATCCTCCACCCACTCACGCATCCCACCCCGACATATACACATCCCTCACCCACCTACACATCCCTAAGCTACTCACACACCCCCACCCACACATTCCCATCCACGCACACATCTCCCACCCACAATACTTCTCCCAACCACCACACAACTCTACTCACCCACACATATCCCCCACCCATACACACATTACCCGCACCCATTACACACATCCCCCACACCACACACTATCCCCCATACACACACATATCCTCACCATACCACCACAAACATACCTCCCATCCACACACCATGCACACATCTCCCACCAACACACCGCACACATATCCCAAACCCGCACACCATACACTTCTCCCCACCCACCCTTACATTCCCAATCCACCTACACAATCCCCTACCCACACAACACACATACTTCCCCAACCATCCACACATCTCCACCCACCCACACATATCTCCCACCCAAACACACATGCCCCGCACCCGTCCCATACACATGTCCTCCACCCATACACACATCCCCCACACTCATTCTCACACCCCTACTTTCACCCCCACACATTCATCCACACATCCCACCAACACTCACAAATATCACTACCCACCAACACCCACACACCCAACCCATCCAAACGCATACCCCCACCCACACATATCCCACACTCACACACATCCTCCACACACACTCACACATCCTCACATCTAGACACATACAAAATGCTCACGTTAGCATTGACACTAGTATGAACAAACTCCCACACTTTACTCACAGACATACACTGACAATTGTCGGAGCAGTCTTATAAAATGTTAAACATGGAGAAAAATATGTACATAAACAGGGTGTGAAGTAAAAATAATGATGCTCCCACAAACACACACACACACACACACACACACACACACACATACTGCCTTGCCTGGGGAGGCTACAACTTTCTGCTGTATGTAGGTTTCAAGTATAAATTGCTCTGCCTCGTCAGGGTCCTTAAGGCAATACGCCGCCTGGAGGTTAACATACATTTAGAAGCATAGTCCTAGTCTTGATGTCCCCAGTGAGAATGAAATATCCCGGGGGTTGTTCGTGGGGATGCTGTAAATAATACTGTGATATTCTATACGGCTCTATAGGTTGGTTAACATTTTACTGTAGCAGATTGGGATATTATTTATACTATGGAGGGAAGAACAGTATATTCCTCTCTAGTTGTGGACTGGATGAAATCATAAGACTTGACATTCATCATCAATCACTGCACTGTTGAGTGAAATTAAATTCGTTGAAAGAAATCATGATTTGAACTACTATGCAAATGTTTCACTTTTCAAGTTTTTCCTAAAATTGTTCATGTTGTAAAAGTTATCCAGTATCGTTTGAAATATTTCGATTGATCGTTGAATAGCTCCACTGGAAAAGAAGCCTGCTTAGCTTAGCTCTAACGTACAGACAATTGAAAGATTAAACATCTATATGTGATATATTATCGTAATCTGACATGCAAGTATCACATGGAGAAAATTATTGCAGGCGTAGCCTAAAGATGCAACGATGCGACAGACTTTACATGTGGCAAAAACTGAAAATACTTAATTGATCCACAGCTTATCCTAAAGAGATTGCAAGGATTCTACGGCCAGCTGGTTCAGGTAACAGCTGAACTGATCAAGCTGTGCAAGATGCTAGTAAAAGAGAAACACATAACGATATTGTACAACATACAGAGAAATCAAAATTGTTGAAATCTGATGAATATCCAATAGGCTTCTTGAAGCATAACTGCCAGCCACCTAGACCCATCTCAACAGAATTAACCAAACTTCAAGTGTGTTTTGTTTAGCTAACTTTTCGAGTTTACAATGTAATGAAACGAATATAGGATCGACTGCTGTAAACTGAACATTCTTTGCTGCTGAACCAATGACAAGGTATAAAACCACCTCGATACCTATTCCAAATATAAAAGAACCATTATCCCCGTACACCAATTCAAACTGCATTTATCAATTCCAACGTGAGTGCCAAGCAACTCATCTCATCTCATCATGTTCCTCTTGTACCTTGCGGTGTCGAGGTGAAGTATAAACTTCGTGAGAGTGCCCGGTTATGGGCTTCGTATATCGACATTCCCATGGATTCTGTTATTCCCTCCGTCCAACGTTTACGTGGTCGGCCTCTTCCTCTGTTTCCATCTGGTCTGTACATCATTGCTTGTTGTGGCATGCTGTTGACTGGTAGCCTACTTGCATGGCCAAACCATTTGACTTGCTGCTTTCTAATAAAATCTAGAGCAGCTTTAACCCCCACTTTAGTCCTGATTTCTTCATTTCTGATCTTATCTCTTCTTGATACGTTGAGTATTCTTCTCAGGAACCTCATTTCTGTTGTTGTGATTTTTCTTTTCTCTTTTTCTGTCATTGTCCAGGTTTGGCATTGGTAGCACAGAGTTGGTAGGAAGATTGTGTTGTAAAGTGCTTTCTTAGTAGTTATTGATACATGTTTGTTCTTTAGTATTGGTGCCATTTGTCCAATGAGTTGATTTGCCTTATTGCACCTATTTTCGATCTCGTCTTCTGATCTGCCATTTGATGATATTATACTTCCTAGGTACTTGAAACTCTTTAGTTGTTTCAAGGGATGTTCGTTTAGGTGAATTGTTGCTGTTTGTTCTTCTTTAGTTATAGTCATTACCTCTGTTTTGCTTGTGCTAATTTTCATGTTATGTTCCCTACACATTTCGTTTAGACTATTCATGTGGTCTTGTAATTCAGCTTCTGATTTTGCTATTAGTGCTTGGTCGTCCGCAAACAGGAGTTCTCTAATGGTTAGATTTGCAGATGGTTCTTCTTCTGTGTTCTCGTCATGCGGTATTCTTGCTGTCTCTGCTTGGCTGGTTTCTTTACATATGTTGTCTATATATGTTATGAACAAGAGAGGGGACAGGACACAACTTTGTCGTACTCCAGATCTTATGGTGAAGGGTTTTGAGTGTCCTCCAGTTGCTCTCACTATGCATTCACTGTTGTTGTATAAACTTCTACATAGGTTTGTTAGATGTGTACTCACTCCATATTGTTTAAGGATTTCCCACAGCTTGTTTCTTACAAGCAACTTACATAGAGATATTTCTCTGTGGCGAGATGTCAAGCTATCTAGCATCTTCTCTCAGGGTCTTCTCGTGTCTTCGTACCTTCGGCCTTTTTGCTGTCATGACATATTCCAATTTATCCCTTGTCATAACGTGTTCTAATAATGTGGATCGATTTCTCACTAACTTATTTCTTTTACTACGTTTTCATTTAATTGTGTATATGTTACTGATGTTCCCGACAGCCATTCCAAATTGCATTACTTTAACGGATTCTCAATGTTCTGTCCAACTGACTTAATGCTACCTACATACTGATATTAAATAAAAGAAAACCAAACATCCATAGGCCATGAGAAATAAATTCATAGACATTACGATTACCATTCAGCGAGGAAAGGAAAGATGTAGCGATAAGGGGACACAATCGGCAATATAAGAAGTAGCACCTGATTCTCTGTCATGTGGCGTTTCATGACCACAATCAGATGTTTGGGCGCCGCAGTAACATATGGCTGGTCATGAGCAGTTTCACGGCCACTGTCAAGTGTTCGCGCGCCGTTATGACGTATGGTTGGTCGCTCGACAAACAGCCCGGTGATCTTGGGTTCGATCCACTTTGGTGCAGACTTTTAAAATCGACCTGAGCTCCAGGGTCTACCCAGCCTAAAATGCGTACCTGGAAATGTCTTGGGTTGTAAAAGTTGTCGGTGTGATGCTGACCTCATTACCAAACCAATGCCGAATGGTCTATGAAGCCATGGGCCCAGTACCACATGCCCAATGCCCTTTAAGGCGCGTGAAAGGGTCATTTACTTTATGATCAGAAGTTTATGTCTGGCTGACACTCGAAGTCTGCCTGCCAGGAAAATCTAGATAATTATAATTGAGGGGTAGACTAGCAGACGGCAGCACATCTTGGCGGAAGTCGCATGATGGGTAGTAAGCGTATACAACATAATGCAACACAGACGCTTTCTAGACATCATAATCTGTCTGATCGACGTGACGATAGATCTTGATCAACTTTCAGGTCCAATAGGTCCAAGGGGTTTGTAAACTTCCAGATCGTTTGACACAGTAAAATAGTTTAAGACGGCCAGTGATCCAGACAAAGAGCCAAGTTAATTAATTGAAGGCAAATGGAACTGGTCAAAATCAGTCTAACAATAGAATTTTAAACAATCTTCCGTGGAATGTGGGCTCCCCCTCCCCCATAAAGATCTACCACCGCTTAAAGGCGTGTTAAACAAAAGGGAGGGGGCGATTGCTACTGGAACTATTAGTGTTGGAACTCTTCGCTGGCTGCTGAGGATGGGGATGGGGCGCTTATGTGAGTGTCCCGAATGCTGTGATGTCGGTTCCTTAATCAATCAATCAATCAATCAAGGGAGGAGGCGAAAGAAAGAAACATACATCGCCAGCGAACAGGATCCGCGAAGAAACATTTGGTGAAGCATGTAGAAAAGCATGGCAATCAAAACATGCCGAGATGTCCAGCTATCTAGTATCTTCTCTCAGGATCGTTTTCAGTGTTTCTGATCCATACATCAGTCCTGATTTAACATTAGAGTTACATATACGAAGCTTGGTACAGTAAAAGTAATGGATCCTTTCACACGCCCCGCGGCCTAAGTTTGGTACGAATCTTAACATTCTTATGAATTCCCAGTCTTCTCCGTGATTATATGTGGTGTTTTGCGTATGTTGGTTCGAATCGCGTCGGTAATTTACGGGGTGTGTGAGCCGGCCGCTCAGAAAGCAATGGCAAACTACTGAGCGTAATATTGCCAAGAAATCAACAATCAGCTGAAAGATGCTGATGTTGACAGCGATGTCCTGTAAAGGATATGCAAAACATTTTTTTTTTTTTTGCGTATGTATTTGTTTGCTGATGAAGGCTAGTTGCCGCAACATCCTGTGTGTTTCGTAATTATGTTTTGTAAAGCTGCATTACTTTGTGTTATTTTACGGTGTTTTGAATTCCCAAGTCTGCCTAGTGCTATGAAAGCTCCTTTTTCCTTGTGTATTCTCACCATAACATGTCTTCCGTCTGTTCCCTATCTGTCCAAATTCCAATTCCAATTTTTAAAGCAAAAATTCCAAATTCGGCCTCATTCAACCTGCGTCTTTCAGCTGTGGTTATTGTTGAGGTCCGTGGTTTTTGTGGGTTCATTCACCCTAGTTGTCTTGTGAGTCCTGTCTCGGACTTGCTATGTTGGTTTGTGTCTGTCACATCAGCTGGGGTCGTTTGGCGGCTATCCTTTGTGCCCGTCTCCGATTGTGGTTTTCTTTGTTGGTGCAGGCTTCTTGCTCGTCTGGGTACAGTCCTTATAAGGACTTTTTATTTGGTCTTTTTGTCTCCTTTTTTGTGTAGTTTCAGTAGGAGCTTATCGACGTTTCCATTTTCCTCTTGAGCCTGTTTTCACTTTCGAGTTTGAGTTTCTGCTGCCTTTCGATTTTTTCCTCCGCGGTCATCCATGGTTTTCTCTCTCCGTCTTGTATGTAGTACGAGTAGTCAGGATCCTAAGCCGGTTCATGGCATCTATCTGGGTATTCTACCTGTCTCCTGAGTTTCTTGGGATTTTTCTTTTCTCTTTCATCCCAACACCTTTTGAATTCCTGGTGCCTAAGTACCTCAACTCTTGCACATTCTCGAAGCTCCTCCAAGGTAAATTCCCGTGGCCTCTCCGTGCCGTCATCAGAGTGTTCCTCTCGGTTTTCTTCGGATGTCTGGCGAGATATTGGTTTCCGTTTGCCCGTTGTCGCGGTGGGCTGCTGGCTGTAGCTTGCGGTCAAGCTCGGTCTCTTGGTTTTCGTCTTGCGGTTTCTCTGTGAGTTCTTGTATGGCTTCTGTTGGTTTGTTTTGGAAGAGTTCCATTTCAGCTTTATGCAATTCTCTTTCGGTCTTGATCATTGTAGGATTTCTTAGTTCTCCTTCTTCATCTCGGCCATGCGCCCCATCTGTGCTTACATTGCTACTTAAATAGGTGTTTTATTTCACGTTTTGAAGTGAGGTTTTAACAAGGGAGATCATTTGTAATTTGCTTCATTTATTTTCATTGTCATTGTCTTTCCTCTATGAATTTGTCCATCTGATATAAAATTATGATATACAAAATAAAATGCAAATTTGACCGAACAGAGCTCAGCGGAATGTTCTTTTGTTAAGCATTTCTAAAAACTCAAAAACATGTTTCCTCTTTGTGAATTTGAATAACCAAGACACATACAACACATGTTGCTGGCGAGACTCAGCGAAACTTGCCAGACAATAAATAGTGAAATGTCATGTTTGTGTCTGCATTTTTTTTTTTTTAGCATATCCTTTACAGGACTTAGCTGTCAACACCAGCATCTTTCAGCTGTATGTTGATCTCTTGGCAAGATTACGCTCAGTAGTTTGCCATTGCTTTCTGAGCGGCCGGCTCAGTATCCCGCAAGTCACGAGCGGGGGTCGAACCGCCTCAGCTCTCGCTCCGCTACGAGACTGCGTGATAAACGGGATTACAGAGAGAAAGTGTTGTAACCCCACAGCCAGAGAGACCGGCGTCTGCATTATACAAACTTCTAAAACTCTCGTTCAGACACATTGACACAGTGCAAACAATGTCAACATTAAAGAACTGCAGAGAAACATATGATCGCTAAGACGACATATTTATTAACATGGAAGACAAACACTGTATACACTTTATATCGCAGATAACAGACAGGCATTATATCGTTCTGTTGCGCTCTGCAGATATTGCGTTATATGAAATTAATATATCGTTTGGAATGAAATTATGCTTTGGGTAACATATTACAAAAAGTATTTGCAGTCTACAGTCAGGCCGACAGTTGGTCTTACTTTATGAAATTGGAATAGCCACTCCAGCCTTCACCACCCCGTCAGTCAACAACACAAATGTAACGATTTACCACAGCCTCGAGTAGTTAAAATATGATTTTTAGCTGTAGTGTGTTTTACTGCAAGCAACAGATAGAGAAAAAATAGTGGAAGAAGAATATGACGGCTACCCAGACCAAGAACACGTGTGTAGGGAGGCCTTGAGTAGGCATTTCTCTCCAGAAAGATCTAACCATCGAGCCGGCCACGACACAAGATATCAAAGAAGACCGAGAAGATTCGAAGACAACCAAGACGGGGAAATAAGTGGAACACCAGGAGAGACGACTTCCGGTAATCATCCCTGAAGGAAACAACACCATGTGTCGGGGCGGGTACACAATTACGCCAGGCCTTAATAAGTGTGCGACTGTCCAGATATGTAAAACCACAAGGATGAAACGTACACAATCAACCCATCAGAAGCCGGGAACCTGAGAACAAGCAGCCCAATCTACGAAAGACAAAATACAAGCTTTACTTCAAAGGCCCCACATACAACGACATCGATACAGTCGATGGTTGAACGGGGCCATTCGTCTCAAGAGTGACAAGACTGAAGGGAAAAGAGCATGGGGAGAGAGAGAGAGAGAGAGAGAGAGAGAGAGAGAGAGAGAGAGAGAGAGAGAGAGAGATCTGAATGGCACAGACACATGGCACAACACAGATAAGAACACAGACCTAGCCCAAGATTTTGTTGATGTGTGAGCTGGCAGAACCATGACTCTCCATGCTTATCGGCATGGCACACGAAGGTGATGATTATATCGTTTTTGTTTTTAGATGCAGGGCTAGTGAACACGTAACATACTTGTTTGATGTTTAAACTTGTTATTTATTAAAAAGAAAACTTTTATTTGATGTTGACTTAAATGCGATATTCTCTTAACTGTGGCGGTCCGTACGTGAAACAGTAATATCCCATAGGTATGCCTTTACGCAATAAATAATGCAGCAATAATACATATATACATGGTTTTCTTATTACAATATAACTAATACATCTCTATACTTTCAATGTGACATATGAAATTAAACATCAAAATATTGCACTTGGGACAATCCCAAACGTACTCAGTCCCTTTATTCAAGAGCCGGCGAAGAGTTGTCTTGCTGATCGAGCCAGTCTCAGCCTTGCTGAATGTCCGTCTGCATTCTCGTCTAATGTTGATCTGTATTTTCCACGGTATTTCACGATCAAGATTTTCTTCTTCCGTTAGAAGAAGAGTCATAATGCTAATAGTTCCAACTGCCAAGTGATTGTACGTTGTCCTGGTGTTCTCAGTTTTGAGATTCGCCCAGAACCCCTGCTGATTCCCCGCTAAATCACTCTCTTCACATACGGGTGCTCATTCAATCTGTCCCACCGCTTTCTCCTCCTGGTTCCACACTAAGTATACATGCGAAACAGTAGCAACCAACTTAAGCTTGTTCTTATCCCTATAGAGTTTGTCCTCACATGGAGCGTGTGTATGTCAAAATACTTTTCTTTGACTCATCGCGATTTTAATTTACAGACAATTCATGTTTTTTAAAAACAAATTAGTAAATAAGTAATACCCCTCTTTGCTCTCTGAAATATTGAAAGATTTCACGTAATGCTGGCAGAGACAGGAACACGGAGCTGATCCACGACTCTGGTGATCGAGTGAGATCGCAAAACGTGACCGCCCACGCTTATGGCATGGCACATGATGGCTGGATGACGTAATGCGTGTATTTTGTTATGAATATAATTAGTTATATTGAATAAAACATAT
>JACEFZ010009576.1:27500-72360 GCA_014155875.1 Cepaea nemoralis | reverse complement strand
CCTCCCCCCCCTTTTTTTTTTTTAAATTTTTTTTACCCTTTTTATTCCCCTTTCCTTTGTCTCCTGTCTCCTCCTCCCTCCTCCTCCCTCCTCTTCCCTCCTCCACCTCCCTCTTCCTCCTCCCTCCTCCATTTACCCAAGACAGTCAGACAGACAGATAGTCTGGAACGGGATCTTATATGACTACTTATATGATTTAAATGAGATGCTCTCCACCATGGGCTGGGCCGGGTCAGACAGACAGATAGATAGACAGACAGACAGACAAATAGATAGACAGACAGACAGACAGACATACAGTCGGGAAAGGGAACTTATATGATTACTTATATGAATTAAATGAGATGCTCCCCACCAGGAGTTGGGCGATGCCGGGCCGGGTCAGACAGACAGACAGATAGATAGTCGGGAACGGGAACTTATATGACTACTTATATGAATTAAATGAGATGCTCCCCATCATCGTCTGGGCGAAGCCGGGCCGGGTTAGACAGACAGACAGACAGATAGACAGACAGACAGATAGATTGTCGGTAACGGGAACGAGAACTTATATGACTACTTATATGAATTAAATGAGATGCTCCCCACCAGGGTCTGGGCGAAGCCGGGCCGGGTCAGCTAGTATATATATAAAACAGAGTGTATGTGTGTAGTTGGCTATGTTTTGGTTGCGTTCGATAACGGTACATCCGATTGAGATGAAATTTTCTACACGTCTTCCTTTCATTCCTGTGCCGCCGACTGTAATAGTTTCTTAGTGTAAAATCGGCTGCTTACTTTATAACATTTAATTTTTCATTTTTCATTATATAATTTCTATATAGCAGGGGACTTCACTCTAGAAAAGTTATTTCAAGTGGCATAACTTTTAATAACATTTCTATATACTTTATAGTCATATTGTTGGACTTACTTGCACTATTTTTAAACTCTTTGTCTATAGTTATTTCAGGCATATGAGTTATAATAAATGATGATATAATCTTTAAGGCATTTTCAAAGTTTTCATAAAAATAATGCATAATGCATAACATTGTAACCCATCTTTTTCTGCTTAAAAAACTTATCAACTGTCATGTCGGTGATTAAAAACAGTTTTCATTAAGAATAATGAATGGTGTGTGGAAGGACATTATTTTAAGTTACTGTGCGCCAGGAGCTGGGCGAAACCACGCCGGGTCACATAGATAGACAGACAGATAGATAGTCGGGAACGGGAGCTTATTTAAATACTTATATGAATTAAATGACATGCTCCCCACCAGGGACTGGGTGAAGCCAGGCCGGCTCAGACAGACAGACAGACAGACAGACAGACAGATAGTCGGGAACGGGAGCTTATATGACTACTATATGAATTAAATGAGATCCTCCCCACCAGGGACTGGGTGAAGCCGGGCCGGGTCAGACAGACAGACAGATAGACAGACAGACAGATATTCGGGAACGGGAGCTTATATGACTACGTATATGAATTAAATGAGATGCTCCCCACAGGGACTGGGTGAAGCCGGGCCGGGTCAGCCAGACAGACAAACAAGCAGACAGACAGACTGATAGATAGATAGATCCCCTCCAGGGCCTGGGCGAAGCCGGGCCGGGTCAGCTAGTGTGTATATATATATATATATATATATATATATATATATATATATATATATATATATATATATATATATATATATATATATATATATATATATATATATATGATGGTGTGTGTATGTGCGTGTTTATGTGTGCTTACATGCGGTGTATACGAGGTAGTGTGTATTTGTATGTTATTTAGCGTGTGCATAACTGTGAGAGTTTTTGTAAACGATGCAAGTATTATGCAGGTATGTATGTCTGCGTGTGTGTTTATGAAAGTGCGTGTATACGTGTGTCTGCCTGTCTCATAACACGGTAACATGCATTTTTTTTCCCCGCGTTTCCATCCTGTTTTAGGATATTGCGGTCAACACCAGCATCTTTCAGCTGTATGTTGATTCCTAGGCTAGATTACGATCATCAGCACGCCACGAATTTCTGAGCGACCGGCTCCATACTCTCATAAGTCACTTTTGCGATTCGAACCACTGCTAATTCTCGTCGCGTCACGTGACGAGAGTATTCGTGGTTAGCGGAGAAAGCTGCTAACACCTCGGCCATGGAGCCGGCAACATGCATTGTTTATGTTACAAAATTCACTTAACAATGTTTTTATTTCCCCCCTATGTGAACGTAACATGCACAGTTGATGAACGAAAGATGAGTGATTGGAAGGGCCAAATGTAAGACGGGACTACGTGTCAAATTTGTGACCCTTTGAAAATAAAGTTCGTTCGTTCGTTCGTTTGTTCTCTGCCTGCCTGCCTGCCTGCCTGCCTGCCTGCCTGCCTGCCTGCCTGTCTGTCTGTCTGTATGTCTGTCCGTCCGTCCGTCCGTCCGTCCGTCCGTCCGTCCGTCCGTCCGTCCGTCCGTCTGTCTGTCTGTCTGTCTGTCTGTCTGTCTGTCTGTCTGTCTGTCTGTCTGTCTGTCTGTCTGTCCGTCTGTCTGTCTTGCCGCTTGCGCGCTCGAGCAAAATCATTCATATCTCTTTGCAACTTACTTTCTAACATGGGATGCTTGTTGCAATGTTTAATGCATGATTCATTCAGTGATACCATTAAAATTGTTTAAATAAAACTATGTGTGAATGAGAATACTTTGAGTTTGAAAGAATGTCTATTGAAAGATTGTAATATGCATGAGAGCAATTGATTACTCACAATCATCATCAACAAGTAATGTGCAGGTAATTACATCATGCCATAAATATATTATTATCATATGTGTATATACATGTATATGTTGTATTCGCAAATGTAAAAAACACAACGCACCGTTAAAATACACACTGTTTTGTCCGAAATAAAACCACATTTAACAGAAGCAATTTTACTGAAATATTTGAAAGAGACATAACAACATAACATTTGTTTCAAGGGAAATTACCTACATTTACATTTAAGTGCTATGTAATTTAATAGTTATAGAAGATTTCTACATTTTTTATAGAGTTAATATTGCCTTAAACAATTGCAAAATAATTATTAAGGATACAGATAGAACATTAAGTCACTTTTTTAGATTTAATAAAATTTGTGGCTTTCTTTTATTTGCGTGAAAATTATATAACCCATCTTTTTATGTTTTCTAGATATTACATCAATTGTTTTATCATTTTTACCCGTACATGTCTGAACTTGTTTACCCAAGTTTAAATCCTCTTCTTTTTTTTTTTTTAACTACTGATGGCTTTGATGTGGATGTCTTCTATAAATTGAAAACAATAAAAAATTGTTTAGCTGACAAAAAAATTCCTGTCAATTTCAAACTAAACATGTTAATATATTTGAATGAAAGAACTGGAAATCACATATGTGGACTATTTCCACATACAAGAGTCCGTGTAAAAGCCAAGGATCCTCTCACGTGCCTAGAGGGACAATGAGTTTATGGTCAGTAGGAAACCTGGTTTTAATTCTTGAGGCTTATGCTAGCATCATATTTTCATAAGCTATTTTCATACGCGCTCAAGCAGACACCATTTTCACAGTTTTCGCGTTTTGCTTTGTAAAATGGGATGCTTGCTGCGAGGTTTATTGTGGGAAATTGTGTAGATACATTAATGTGTATCATTTTCGGAAACAAAAGTGATTCAGCAATACTTTTGAATTCGTTTACACGAAACTAAGTGTGAATGAGAATACTGGAGTGTGAAAGAGTTTCTATTAAATGTTTTGGTATGCATGGGAGCAAATGATTACTCAACCATCATCGTCAACAGGTAATATGTAGGTAGTTACACCAAGCCAAGAATATAAAGTTGTCACATGTGCATGAATGTATACGTTGTATTCGCAAAAGTAAAATGACACTGTTTGTGTACATAATAAACGATTATTATTTAAAACAAAATGAAAAAATAATAATATTCATTTAACAGTTAAGAAGGGATATGACTTTAAAAAAAAAAAAAAAATAATGTACTGTGAATCCGCATAGTTGGAAGCATAATTCTGACGTTTCATTTTACGCTATTTGAAAACTGGATTATTCACTATTTTTCAACTAAGTTTTCAAGGACATACTGTGCGGTTTTATTTAGAACTGATATTCTAAAGAGTACTGTGAGTTTTTATTTGCCATTATTATTACCGAAAACAACAAGTTATCGATATAAATTCAAACATCGCTATATTGGCCGTTCCAAGGGATGACTACGAAGTTACGCAACTTCACCAGCCTGGTATTGTAGTTTGCTCAATTACTGGTCCAGGGGCTGTGGAGAAATCGACGCTCAGCTTTTATTGTCAGTGCCTTAACTGGTCCAGGAAGTGTGCCTTCTGGGGGATTCATCAATCTGTACAGGTTCGAGGTTCCCACTAGGTGGTACTTTTACCTGTCAACAGAAGGGCAGAAAGCCGTGTTATTTTTTTTTTTGTTTTTGCGCTGGCTTGCTTTTAACTCAAGCGTAGTCCATACCCACTACTTCTAGTATTGCTGGACTGAATGTTGCGTGTGGATTAGATTTACTTATTAACAGTGTCCCTCACCACAGGCGAACCCACTACTTCTAGTATTGCTGGACTGAATGTTGCGTGTGGATTAGATTTACTTATTAACAGTGTCCCTCACCACAGGCGAACCCACTACTTCTAGTATTGCTGGACTGAATGTTGCGTGTGGATTAGATTTACTTATTAACAGTGTCCCTCACCACAGGCGAACCCACTACTTCTAGTATTGCTGGACTGAATGTTGCGTGTGGATTAGATTTACTTATTAACAGTGTCCCTCACCACAGGCGAACCCACTACTTCTAGTATTGCTGGACTGAATGTTGCGTGTGGATTAGATTTACTTATTAACAGTGTCCCTCACCACAGGCGAACCCACTACTTCTAGTATTGCTGGACTGAATGTTGCGTGTGGATTAGATTTACTTATTAACAGTGTCCCTCACCACAGGCGAACCCACTACTTCTAGTATTGCTGGACTGAATGTTGCGTGTGGATTAGATTTACTTATTAACAGTGTCCCTCACCACAGGCGAACCCACTACTTCTAGTATTGCTGGACTGAATGTTGCGTGTGGATTAGATTTACTTATTAACAGTGTCCCTCACCACAGGCGAACCCACTACTTCTAGTATTGCTGGACTGAATGTTGCGTGTGGATTAGATTTACTTATTAACAGTGTCCCTCACCACAGGCGAACCCACTACTTCTAGTATTGCTGGACTGAATGTTGCGTGTGGATTAGATTTACTTATTAACAGTGTCCCTCACCACAGGCGAACCCACTACTTCTAGTATTGCTGGACTGAATGTTGCGTGTGGATTAGATTTACTTATTAACAGTGTCCCTCACCACAGGCGAACCCACTACTTCTAGTATTGCTGGACTGAATGTTGCGTGTGGATTAGATTTACTTATTAACAGTGTCCCTCACCACAGGCGAACCCACTACTTCTAGTATTGCTGGACTGAATGTTGCGTGTGGATTAGATTTACTTATTAACAGTGTCCCTCACCACAGGCGAACCCACTACTTCTAGTATTGCTGGACTGAATGTTGCGTGTGGATTAGATTTACTTATTAACAGTGTCCCTCACCACAGGCGAACCCACTACTTCTAGTATTGCTGGACTGAATGTTGCGTGTGGATTAGATTTACTTATTAACAGTGTCCCTCACCACAGGCGAACCCACTACTTCTAGTATTGCTGGACTGAATGTTGCGTGTGGATTAGATTTACTTATTAACAGTGTCCCTCACCACAGGCGAACCCACTACTTCTAGTATTGCTGGACTGAATGTTGCGTGTGGATTAGATTTACTTATTAACAGTGTCCCTCACCACAGGCGAACCCACTACTTCTAGTATTGCTGGACTGAATGTTGCGTGTGGATTAGATTTACTTATTAACAGTGTCCCTCACCACAGGCGAACCCACTACTTCTAGTATTGCTGGACTGAATGTTGCGTGTGGATTAGATTTACTTATTAACAGTGTCCCTCACCACAGGCGAACCCACTACTTCTAGTATTGCTGGACTGAATGTTGCGTGTGGATTAGATTTACTTATTAACAGTGTCCCTCACCACAGGCGAACCCACTACTTCTAGTATTGCTGGACTGAATGTTGCGTGTGGATTAGATTTACTTATTAACAGTGTCCCTCACCACAGGCGAACCCACTACTTCTAGTATTGCTGGACTGAATGTTGCGTGTGGATTAGATTTACTTATTAACAGTGTCCCTCACCACAGGCGAACCCACTACTTCTAGTATTGCTGGACTGAATGTTGCGTGTGGATTAGATTTACTTATTAACAGTGTCCCTCACCACAGGCGAACCCACTACTTCTAGTATTGCTGGACTGAATGTTGCGTGTGGATTAGATTTACTTATTAACAGTGTCCCTCACCACAGGCGAACCCACTACTTCTAGTATTGCTGGACTGAATGTTGCGTGTGGATTAGATTTACTTATTAACAGTGTCCCTCACAACAGGCGAACCCACTCCGACTTCAGAGGTACTTGTAGTTAACGTCCCCAAGTCAAGGACGATAGGTCAACATTTTAGTCCAACTTTCCGGTGTAGGGGTTGAACCTCTTAACTCGGCATCAGCACACCGGATGTTTAAGAACACGCGTTCTTATCCATTCGGCCATGCTGACCTACGAAAGCCGTGTATGACAAGTTACACGGTATAATGTTCTCTTTACCAAGCCTAGGGATAGACATATCACTAGAGCATCTAGAGAAAGGAAGAGACAGACTGACCATTCACTGATTGCCTGTCGCGATTACTCCTGAAGGAGTTAAAAAAACTGTTGCACAGTGTTACAGGGGATGACAAGGCTGAGGTCTTCAAGCTGAACAATGGGGCTGACAAGTGGTGGGCACTTTGCAACGCAAAAAGGATGTGCCCCATTACATACGGATCTACACATCTGAGGTTACTGACAAACACACAAAACTTAAAATCTTCAACTCTTGTGTGATTCCAGTGTTAGCGTATGGATGTGAGAGTTGGAAATCATCGGTAGCCTTAGATAAAAATTTAGACAATTTTGAGAACAAATGTCTTAGAAGAATTCTAAACCTCCACTGGTCAGATTTCAGAACCAATACTCAAATAAGACAAGAGACTAAGCAAGATATTGTATCAAATTTTATAAGAAAACGCCGTTGGAACTTCATCGGCCATGTACTCAGAATGGACAAGACAAGACTCCCCTACCAAGCCCTCATATGGTCACCAGTAGGGAAAAGAAAACGGGGAAGACCAGAGAGACCCTGCGTAGAACCATCATCAGAGAGGGCTCATTCAACGGCCAAATAAACATCCAAGATCTACAACAGGTGGCAGCGAACCGCCAGGCATGGAGAGCCATGACTTCTGCCCTATGGCGCTGCCTTGGGTTCAAGAGGAAAGACTAATTAACTAATCTAATTGATTACGATGCCGGGGGAGAAAGACCAACTGCCCTAAGTGTGATCAAGATAAAAAAAAAATTAGTTGCATCTCCGTTACAGGACGTAACAGTCAATCCCAGCATTTTGTGACTCTTCGTGATTACTGAGGCAAGTGTACGTTTCAGTAGTTTGCCACTGCTTTCTGAACGTCCCGCACCCATACCATTTCGTACACAACCAACACAGCGATAACACCAGCAGCAGCAATTAGTGAACAAAGTCAAAAAGATTACCCGCCTCTCGTGCGATCAACCGCTCCGCAGACAAGAACAGAAATGACACACATTTTCAATAGTCAAATCAACACACAGGAAGACGGGAGCACAGAAGAAAACAACCTAAAAGAAAACAATCTAAAAAATGAAAAAATGCAGACTGACGGTTTTCACATCATCAGCAACCCAAATAAGACAAAAAAGGCAGACAGAAGACTACTGCAGTCACTAGACGGTTCAGACACTGTCACAGATGATCTTTCACCAACTGGAACAACAGGAACAAGACGAATAGGACATATACAGCATACAGACATCCTCTTTGTAGACACCGATACAAGTGACAAGAACGAGGATCAAGAAGATCCAGTTGTATAAACATATGTAAGCCTAGTCATGTCCATCGTGAAAAACAACTTGCTGTACGAATTTATTTTGTAATTATATCTCATTTAATTGTTTTACTCAAATTACAATGACTAGTGATATAATTATTATTACTGTAAATATTTGTGGTAAACGTACACAATTACAACACAACATCACACTGATTTGCAAACACAAACCAGACTTTACACTATTATAATTAACAAACATATATTCAAAAACATTCGCGCAACAAATCACCACACGAGTTGGTCCTAGACATTCATGCTTTAGTTTAGGCATATACAAAATCGTGTCAGGTTCAGCTATACTGCAAGCAGAAGACAGGTAGGATATTACTAGAACACTCACAGATGACAAGTGACGAATGTGCATAATACAGGTTGGAAATACTATACATGCATACACCATAGTGAACATACATGCTCCACCAACTTACAATCAAATAAAAAAATTTTACATAAATTAGACACTTTGCTCACGCAATCACACAGAGGACAACGTGTTATCCTTGCAGGGACTTCCATTTTGTACTATCAGATGTGGAAATTATAGGGGGAGGAATGGCAAGAATCAAGACACAATTAAGGAATAGTGACAGGAATGGAATACACCAAATTGATATGCTGCAGAATACCATAGACAAACTCAAGTTAGCACACGCTTTCACATATAGACACCATAATAACATTGAAATAACACACAACAATTGGACACAACACACCAGCCATAATAGGCAGTATACATACACCTGCAACACACCACATAATGTTTGGTATAATGTGCATTGACTTATTAGAATTTTCAGATCTGTTGGAAGGCCATTCCATAAATGAGCAATAGAATACGCAAAGCATATCTTATATACGCCCAACCTAGGTTTTGGAAAATATAATAAACTTAAGCGCTTGTTGTTAATCGCATGAGACTAAATCAATAGTTGAAGATACTGTGGGGTATTGTGAGCTATTACTTTATTCACTAATTTGGCTTTGTTAAAAAGGAAACGCTTTCGAAGTGGTAGAAGCTTTAGATGGCTATATACATTATTACTTTTAACGTGCTTTGTGCCAGAAACTAGACGTAGAGCCCGCTTTTGAAGAGAACCAAGTCATTTCATATTAGATTTAGGTCAACTATCCCAGACTCTAGAACAATAATCGAGATTTGATTGGATATAGGATGTATAGAATATTTTCCGCATGCTTTCGTCAAGGAAGTGCTGAGTTTTAGCAAGATGGTAAAATGTCTGTGCTATTTTCTTGGTAAGGACATGGACATGAAAGCTCCAATTTAAATTTCTGTCAATTAAAATACATAATAGAACTTTCTAATTCACTACGGTCATCTTGACTAAGATGTATGATACAATCGTCTGCAAATATATTACACGTAGTATTGAGATATAAAGGAAGGTCGTTAATATAATCTCCAAAAAGCAGCGAAACTAGTATTGAGCCCCGAGGCACACCAATATTAAGCTGTCTGGGTCTTGATAGGCGATTGTTGAAGGACACGACTTGTTGTATGTCGGATAAAACTGACGTAATAAGGTTTACCATGTTGGCACTAATCTTCACGTGTTTTATTTTACTAATTAAAATATCGTGATCTACCATATCAAAATCATTTTTAAAGTCTACAAACACTGCTCCACAAATTTTGCAATTGTTGATGATAAAATGCCAGTTATCGGTCATTTTTGTAAGAGCGTTATGACGAGAATATTTAGGTCGAAACCCAGATTGACTGTCAATTATTAGATCGCTTTTAATACAATTATGTAATATCTTTTTATTTATGTTTTTTTTCTAATGGCTTTGATGGCGATGATAGTATGGAAGCTGTTTGGTGATTTTTTTACGCGAAAGTTTTTGAATATATGTTTGTTAATTGTAGTAGTATTAAGTCGGGTTTGTGTTTGCGAATGAGTGTGACAATGTGTTGCAATTTTGTACGTGTCAAAGAGCTGCAAACAGGCTAATTGAGAATAGAGGAGAGAACTAAGGAAGAAGAACAAGAACGGATAAAGATAACATCCCTATCTAAGGAATAGGGGAGAGAAGGAGCAGAACGCAAGAGGGAGAACCGTAAACAGTTCTCCGACGGAACACACGCGTGTCCTGAAAAGGGAACACGCTAATACGTTATCAAGAGTTACCCACGATAGAGTGGGGAAACTAGTGTCACGAGAAGTATCCATAAACAGTGGATACTTTAGAAGAGTAACCGAGTGACAAGTCACCCTAACGCGTGACGCACGAAGGGTCAGCAGCTCGTGGCGGAACACGCCACGAAAGTCCAGCAGACTTAGACTTGACTGCGTAGAGGACGGATCGGTGTACCTGCTCTGAATAGTGTGTCGTTTACAGGACAGTAGAGATAGACTTAGACTTAGAATAATTCACTGATAATACCATTAGACCATGTCATAACATAGTAATGTCATCATGTATGTATCTCATGTGATTATCAGCTCTCAGAGCTTGTGTATAATCAGCCCAGAATAAATCTATATCCTTTTGTGCGATGTACGAGTTATCATTCGTGTGGTACAAAAGAAGATTCCATGGGTGCCTGTCATAACTAGGTTGTTCTCTCTCTCTCTCTCTCTCTCTCTCTCTCTCTCTCTCTCTCTCTCTCTCTCTCTCTCTCTCTCTCTCCTGTGTCTGTCTTCTCCTATATACATTGCACATGTCCATGTACACTATTCTATGAATGACTGTTGAGCGGTGTAGATGTATGTATGTGCGCTCACGCATATCATTCCACCCAGACTTTAGGACTCGCCTCACAATAACATAAAAGAGTGCATAGTGTGACTTTGGTTAGCATCACCATCATACTTTAGTGCACACTCTATTGCTCTTCAATATTCGTCCACTAGGGCCAACCCATTCACTGGCACCCACTCATGCTTTGTTAGTACATCCACTGGGATTGCTCAGATACCATTCTCAGACTACTATCACAGGTTGCCTTCCTGCCTCCCCCTTCTTTCAATGTGCTCACTGAACCGTTACACCCACCACCCCTTCATCATCCTACATCCCCTCCCTCAGTTGGGTATAAAAAGAAGACATCTGTCATATTCGGGGTTATACACAGCTCGCAATTCTCAGGTCAGTATGAACATTTTTTCCTATTTTCATTTTCTCGTCATTGCTTTCTTTTTTTTTTCATCTTTTTGTTCTTTTCGTCCTGTATGTGTCGTAATTCTGTTATGTAAAGCTGCACTACTTTGTGTCATTTTATATTGTTTACATTTTCACAGTCTTAGCGCAGTTTCACCGAATTTTAACAATAAAAGCTGGTGTCGATTTCGCCGCAGCCCCAGGTTCAGCAATAGAGCAAACTACAGTACCAGGCTCTGGTGAAGTTGCTAAAATTGGTAGTGCTCCCTTGGAATCATAAATGTAGTGCTTGCTTGCTGCTTGCTTGCGTTGTTGAATGTGAAGTCAGCGAGAATTCCTGTATGTTGGATGAAGACATCCTGTTGTCCAACATCAGTATGATGTCATACCGGACTGAAGATTGCGTGAGTATGACCTCGAAAATTTAGTTGAAAATTATTGAATAATCCGGTGTTTCAATAGCGTAATTTGACACGTCAGAAAATATGCTTCCAACAATGCGAATTCACAATGTGTCAAAGAGTTTGTCAACTCTGTATCGAGAGTACATGAACCGTGGTTATGGCAGTTAGTCAGTTGCATATCCTTTACAGGACGTCGCAGTCAACACCAGCATATTTTAATTTGTGCTGTTGTGAACTCTTGGCATGTTTACCTTTAGTAGTTTGCCATTGATTTCTGAACGACCGGCACCCACAACATTTTGGCAAAAAGAAGAAACGCAAGGCGGTCTGCTGCCAAATCGCCCGCAGATGTATGTCGAACGTAAGTTTGCGGGATTGCGAACTGCGACCGTGATCTCTTCGCCACGGAGAGGGCTCGTTGTGATTTGCGCTCTTATTTGAAGGTGATTGTTGTCCAAAAGCGATTCTCCTTTATCAGCAGAAGCCTGTACTCACACAAGGTATTAATTTGAGGGTGGTTGTGGCCTTTTACATTTTGTTCTGTTTTGTTCTTGACGGAGAAAATCTTTAATCCAGATCTAAACATGGTGAAAACAATCAAATTTACCGCCACAAAATTAATATCACTGATGTGTTTGAATAATCTGTAACCGAGAAAATCTTTAATCCAGTTTGTAGTGAGCACTCGTGACCACAGAGGGGAAATTTAATCGGAAAGTACACTTGTCTAATGGGGTAAAGGACGGTAATCTTAGCCAAAAGACCGAGAATTGTTTTATTTTCAAACCTTTATTTTATACAAAGCAATGTACGTATATTTCCTAAGTGACGCGTGTTTCTTGTTTGTGTATATCACAAAGCGTTGCCGTTTGTTAGCGTTAAGTGTTATATCACATGAAACAAATACATACATATACGTTTATGATAATATGACATTTGTGGCATAGTTCATATGCCAGTCAAAAAATAATGAGACGTTAAAGATTAATAACTTAGCGATGTCATTAAAAGGATATTTAATGTAATATCAAGGAGAAATAGAAAGATATCTTTTAACATTTTCCCACATGTAAGATAAAGCCATTACTTTTACATATTCTTAAAAGATATTTGAATTATTATCGAATCTTTTATGCTGCATTTACTGTTGTTAATTTCTACAGCTCTGTAATCCCGTTTATCATGCAGAGTCTCGTAGCGGAGCGAGAGCTGAGGCGGTTCGACCCCCGATCGTGACTTGCGGGATACTGAGCCGGCCGCTCAGAAATGGCAAACTACTGAGCGTAATCTTGCCTAGAGATCAACATACATCTGAAAGATGCTGGTGTTGACAGCTAAGTCCTGTAAAAAGGACATGCTAAAAAAAAAAAAAAAAAAAAAAATTTCTACAGAAAACTTTACACAAATTAAAGACAAAACTACAGTTATTTGCATCAAATAGTACATTTATCTTACTCAAAGTAATGTCTCTTGAAAATATTTATTTCCTCTCGCTTTCTTTTGAACACAAGCGTAAAGTCCATACACAATACTTCCAGTAGTGACGGACAGAATGTTGCGTTTGGAATAGCTTTCTTTATTACCAGTGTCCTTCGCCGTCAGGCAAACCCACTCCGACCTCAGGGGTACTTGTAATGTACGTCCCCAAGTCAAGGACGAGAGGTCAACATTTTAGTGCAACTGTCCGGTGTAGAGGTTGAAGCCCTTACCTCGACATCAGTGCCATCATGCAAGTCCTCTTAAATTACAGCCATGTCTTATTTCATTGACTGACACTATGGTATGGTTGGCTCATTCACAATAGGCAGTAAAGATAACTTGAGAAACAAATTGCCGACAAATACTCCTTGTCACGGGAACATAATATTCATTTTATTGTATGCAAGGGACACAACACACACATTTTTTTTCTAAAGAAGCAATTAGTGACATCAGTTGTTAAATGTTTAATTTAATGACACTGACTACACACAGTTAACACGATAATTTAATATCCAAAAGTATAGATACTGCTACTGCTAACATTGAATATAATGTACTTGTTAATGCAATATATACAATGTTTCAACACTGCAAGCTCCGTGCACGATGTTAACGACTTCCCCCAATGGTCGACCTGACATTCTTACTCTGGTTTCTCTTCACAACGTACACATTTTCGCCCATTTATTTGCCGATTCTATCGTATTTTTCCTTTTGGAAACACTTAAACAAACAATACGAGAGAGAACACAAACACTAGCAGCAGTAATACACAAGCAAAAACTACAACAAGAAAAAGTATTGGAAAATGCAATTAAGCTCTTACTACAGAACACAAATTCACCACACATCATAGCATTACAGGAAGAATTAGATCTCCACAGACATCATCGATTTCAGGGGGCTTTACTGCGAACAAAGTTACAAACTATAACACAAGAGATACCGAGTAAAAAATACCTATCTTTAGAACAAAAACATACAGCGCAGCAGACAGGTAGGCCAGATAATTGACAGGGAAGGAAATATACAAGTCGAGCCACAACAAATAGCCTTAGCCTTTGAAGATTATTACAGGAACCTTTATACAGAGGAAAACACACAGGCGCACGTGCAAGAACACTTTATGAAATTCACAAAAGAACTCACAGAGGAACAGAACTAACACTAGATACTGAATTAACACTAACAGATATAATACAAGCGGTTCACGGAATGCAGAAGGGCAAATCGCCTGGCCCTGGCGGTATTACCGCTGAATTCTATCAGTTTTTCTTTCCTCTTCTAGGTCCCCTTTTACTAACAGTATTCTCTGAATCTTTCCAAAAACAAGAACTCCCATCCAGTTTCAACACTTCTTACATCACTCTTATTCCGAAGGAGAACACCGACAAGACACGTTTAAAGAGTTACAGACTGATCTCGCTTTTAAATGTAGACTACAAGATTTTAACAAAGGCTTTGACGAATAATATGAAACCAGTAATGTCAACTCTCATTCACGAAGACCAGCAATGTAGTGTGCAACACCGCAATATCCTGCAACACATACACTTCATAAGGGACATCATCAACTACACACATCTGCAAAACTGTCAGTCCTCAATTCTCTCTTTAGATCAAGAAAAAGCATTCGACAGAATATCTCACTCATACCTCCACAAAACTCTCTCACACTGCAACGTGGGAAATTATTTTTGGACATGGGTCAAAATTTTATATTTGAAACCGGAAAGTCGGATTCTATTAAACCATACCCTAACCAATTCTTTCAGGTTGACTATGTCAGTGAGACAGGGATGTCCCTTGTCCCCATTACTGTACGTTGTCGCTCTAGAGCCACTTCTAGAAAAGATACGACAGGACGACAATGTCAGGGGTACGTTCATACCAGGGAAGGGTGAACAAAAGCTGCGTGCTTATGCGGACGATACCATTTTCTTTCCGACAACTGAAAAATCTGTACGGATCATTTTGGAAACGTTCTCGTTTTTCGGCAAAGGGAGTGAGGCAAAATTAAACGTCCAAAAATCTACTATAATGGGCTTAGGCAAATGGAAAAATAAAGCGGATTTTCCATTTGACTTTAACATCAAACAATCTTATAAAAGTGTACGGAATAGTCTTCCCATATCAACCAAATCAGACACACAAAGACACTTGGCAAAATCTATAGAAGAAAATAACAGATATGTTACAGAGGTACAAATACAAAAAAACTACCATATTTGGTAGAAGTTCCATTGTTAATACATATATAATTCCAAAAAATACTATATCTGTGCACAGTCCTAGATCCTCCACGTCAGACTGTCACAAACATAAACAAAGAGATTAGACGCTTTGTGTTTAGCAGCACCATCTACAGTATCAAACATACTACACTCATGCAAGACAAAACAGATAGAGGTATCGCCCTCCAAGACATAACAACCAAAATACAAGCACTTAGGATCAAACACGTAGATGAAATCCTACAACACCCAGAAAAACACCCTTTAGCACACTATTACATTGGAATTAGGCTATCTTACTTAAAACCTATTAGGAATACATCCTTACATTACTTTGGCACTCTCCCAACGTTCTACAAATCATATATTTCAGCCATTAAAGGACACGAAAAATTACTACACAAGAAAACACATATAATCTACAGGCATTTAGTTAAATTACAAGCAACTCCGGTACATCTCAGAATTAAAAGAGGACATAGATATTTCATAAAAGATTATACCGAAATTTTCTCTAATATTCACAACAAGCAGATTACCCCAAAAGCAAAGGAAATTACATATAGGCTTGTTTACAGCATGACCCCAACAACAGAGAGAACAGCAAAAATAACTAAACAAATACTACAGTGTCAGCTTTGCAGACGGAACGTCAAAGAATCAGAAGAGCACATCTATTACGAATGCAACACAATCATGCCAACAAGAAATCTCCTACAAAACATCCTAAACACTCATACGAAACACATAACAGATGTTTACAAAGCAATAATGATAAATTCCATTCCTTACTCCACACAAGACATCCACATAAAGCTACTTGTGCTATTGGCAGAGTACATAAATCTTATATTGACATTAAGAAACAAAGCACTATACAATTACAGAACAATCAACAAAGAAATTGTCAAACAACTTTATCAACAAAAAGTCGCAAACATTCTAATCTTAGCCCCACAAGCGCAAATCTCGTAAAAGATTTGGCTGAAGACAGCACATATTACAGAAGAAGCAAATAATTTGTTTTAAACAAAGGATACTACAACTATAAATGTGTTTATTGATGGTATTAATATGCTTGCAATTATGTTATTATTATTAAAAATACTATTATTATTACTGCTACTATTATTATTAGTTTTCCCATTATTATATTTGAATGTGCAACATGACATATATTGTGGATGGGTGTCTATGAGTGTGTGTGTGCGCGCGTGCGTGCGTGTAGCAGCCTTTAAACCAAGTCGGTATCTCAAGTATTAAAATGATGTTATATGGTAATGATATTTTTTAAAAGAAAAATATGCACCACCAGGTGTAAAAAAAATTGAATGAGCCCTTTAAGTACCCAGTAAGCTAAGGTGCCTTTTAGTGGCCAGGTTTTAATTCCTTCCCATTGTATATGAAACCCAGACACTATCACAACTTTGGACCAATTATCTCCCTGGAGACAGGCCATGGACTCTAATTACTAGTAGTAAATCCCTGATTCCTGTTCCCCAAACAAAAGGTATCATGGACTAGAGCGTCACCCGGTAATTTGTCATCAGGCAACAACACCAACGACATTCGCCTCAGTAGCTAAGTGACCCAGAAATTACAAAGAAGCCACATTTTAATGGAAATGATAGTTTAAAGTTTATTGTCAAAGCGCGGGGCATTTAAATGTACTGCGGTCTCCATAAAGCACGAGATTGTGTGTGTGTGTGTGTGTGTAAGTGTGTGTGTGTGTGAGAGAGAGAGAGAGAGAGAGAGAGAGAGAGAGAGAGGGGGGGGAGAGGGAGAGATGGACAGGTGTTTCATGCATTCCGCTTGCGGAAGTGGAAGTGAAGCATATGCAAGGAATGTGTATCTACATGCACTATGCCACAAATGTCATATTATCATAACTGTATATATGCATGTATATGTTTTATTCACAATGTCCCACTTAACACTAACAAACGGCAACGCTCTGTAATATACACAAACAAAAGAAACACACACTACAACCTTTAAACACACATTGCTTTGTATGAAATAAAAGGTGAAAAAAAATATGAATGTTTCTTGAGTGTATTACAAATTTGGTATATATGAGTGCAAGAAAGAAAGAAGAAGCTGTGAGTGAATGGTGAGTGAACGATTGTAAAATATCACCAATGGTCACCAAGACCAATGAATAATCCCTCATGTAAAGATTTGTGGAAGTATAAATGCCTGTTTTATTTGCTTCAAAGGATGATTTAACCCTTTTAGATAAGGGGGAAAAAAGGAGAAAAGAAAATCAACTCCTTCCATTCCAATGTATTAAATATTGGATGCTTGCTTTTAAAAGTACTTGCTATGCTATACTACCACCAATTCTAAGATTATCATTTTAGTAAATAGAATCACATATCTAATATTATTATTATTATCATTATTATTATTATTATTATTATTATTATCATTATTATCATTATTATTATTACTTTCATTATCCTACCTTATTATTCTTTGTATTATTAATGTTATAAGTATTATTGATATCATCATTATTATTTTACAACTTCCCACTTTTGCTTATGGTTTTGTTGCCTTTGCTACTACCCCCACTGGTCGGTTCAAACATTTGTCCTATCTGTACAATCATTAGGGTGGTCATGAGGGCATTGGTGGAGTGGAACCAATTTAGTGGGAGTGTAGCGAGGGAAGGATGCTTGCTACCCGTGACCTCCGAAGCGAAGCAAACCACTCTGCGTGAAGCCTGCCTGTTCTCAAACTCCTCAGCATGCTTTCCGTGTCAATTATAATCACGATGTGTGTATGTGTTGTGTTCTCCATCCAACGGAAAGCTGCACTGACCGCCTCCACCTCCATTCTTAAGCTAAATGTTGTGGTATCATATGCCAGGCTCTCCTGCACCAAACGTCGGCCATTAGCTTTTGCTAAGAACCCCCAAGCACTTCTCCTACCTCTCAACACCGAACAATCCGTGTAGATAATCACATCACCCGGGCAAGCATTATCCTGAATTAGTTGCTGGATTTCCACTTCCGTGGCCTCTGCTGGCCACTCCTTGCACTCCCGGCTCAATATGATTATAACTCTGCACAAGTTTGACTGCTCCGCTGGCACTCTGACCCACTCCTCTCCTCGCCTAATGTTCTCCAAGATGCACACCTGTCTGATAGTATCCTCCGCCTGAGCCATCCATGATTTCCCTCTTATCAGTCTCTGACCCTTAACTTCGTCCAGCGCCTCATGCAACAGGTGATCTGTGTCTGCAGCTACTCTGATGTATGCCTTCGCCTGCATCACCTTGTGCCTACCAGCAACAGTCGGCAGACCAAGGATGTAACGCATACACACTACTGGGGTGTCTCTGGTGCACCCCAGAATGAACCGCATAGCTTCGTTCTGTATGCACTCTAATTTCACCAATTGACACTTTGAGACAGTGAGCAGTCCCAGGCCATAATCAATCACTGAGAGGATCAAGTGCTGGTATAATGTGAAGAGCATTCTCGCTCTTCGTGATTCCTCGGCAACTGTACGTTCAATAGTTTGCCATTGCTTTCTGAACGATCCGCAACCATATCATTTCGTACAAAACCAACACTGCTGTGTTTCGAACGACCAACGATAACACCAGCAGCAGCAGTTAGTGAACAAACTCAAAAAGATTACCCGCCTCTCGTGCGATCAACCGCTCCGCAGAAAAGAACAGAAATGACACACATTTTCAATAGTCAAATCAACACACATGAAGACGGGAGCACAAAAGAAATCAAAACATAAGAAAACAATCCAAAACAATGCAGACTGACGGTGGTCACATCGTCAGCAATCCAAATAAGAGAAAAAAGGAAGACAGAAGACTACTAAAGTTAGTAGACAGTTCAGACAATGTCACAGGTGATCTTTTACCAACTGGATCCATTCGGAAAAGAAAGAAAGAACCAAAGACATTTCCGAAGATCACAAGACAAGGGTACATGAACAAGCAGAACAAGAAGAAAAACAAGTACAAGACGAGTAGGACATATACAACATACAGACATCCTCTTTGTAGCGATTATTGTTTGTAACCCCAGGTGTGGAGATCCATATGTAATGGGGCACTTCCTGTTTTGGGTTGCAGAGTGCACTCCATTTACCAACCCCATTGTTCAGCCTGAAGACCTCAGCCTTGTCATCCCCTGTAACACCGTGCAACAGTATTGTTAACTCCTTCAGAAGTAATCGCGACAGGCAATCAGTGAATGGTCAGCCTGTCTCTTTATTTCTCTAGATGCTCTAGTGATATGTCTATCCCTAGGCTTGGTAAAGAGAACTTTTTTCCGTGTAACTTGTCATACACGGCTTTCTGCCCTTCTGTTGACAGGTGAAAGTACCACCTAATGGAGACCTCGAACCTGTACAGGTCGATGAAATTCCGCAGAACGCACACTTCCTGGACCAGTTAAGGCAATAAGAATAAAAGCTGGCGTCGATTTCGCCTCAGCCCCAAGACCTGTAATAGAGGAAACTACAGTAGCAGGCTGGTGAAGTTGCGTAACTTCGTAGTTGTCCCTGGAACAGCAAATTTAGTGATATTTGAATTCATATCGATAATTTGTTGTTTTCGGTAATAATAATTGAACAGAAAGACTCACAGTATCTTTTAGAATATAAATTCTCAGGTCCGCATGGCCGAATGGGTAAGACCGCGTGTTCTTAAACATCCGCTGTGCTGATGCCGAGGTAAGCGGTTCAGCCCCTACACCGGACAGCTGGACTAAAATGTTGACCTGTCGTCCTTGACTTGGGGACGTAAATTACAAGTACCTCTGAAGTCGGAGCCTGATGGCGAGGGACACTGCTAAAATGGAAAGCTACTTCACACGCAAAATTCAGTCCATCACTACTATAAATTGGACAGATTGGGCAGAGAAATCGAAATCAGATGTAAAAAAGCTAGTGCACTTACATATCAACTATCACCCTTACTGAAACATCCAAATATACCATGTCCGCTAAACGACAGACAATTAACAGCATATTCACACCAACCCTATGTTACCAATCTCAGACCTGGACTTTCATCCAAATTACACCCTTCGCAAAATCAACAAACGCTGGAGAAATGAGATGCCTGAAGGAGAGCTGCCAAATGAACAATCCGAGACGCGAGTAAGAAATTCTAATTATCAGACAGACTGTGGGATCGAACACAGTTTATGAAAGACAGAAGAGCAAGTGGTTTGGCCTTGTCGATTAAGAATGCAACACCAGTACTACGCATCACTTGCGAGGACGCCCAAGAAGAAAAATTGATTGTCGACATCAAAGAACATTGGTAGCAACCACACGGAAGGACACTTTCTAGTATCCGCCCCACCGGGCGCTGGAACGCAAATTTTCCTCCCACGACGCTTGACGGCAGAAGTGGAAGATGATGATGATTATCGATGATGAATGAATGATGACGACTATGAAATATTGTGTATGGGCTACACTTGGAGTTCAAGAGAGTGGGCGCAAAAATACTTATAAATAAAATAAATCTACAGAAAAAACGCACAGTAGGGTCCTTGAAAGTGTAGCTGAAAAATGGTGTAATAATCCGGTTTTATATAGCGTAAGTTGAAACACTTCAGAAAATATGCTTCCAACAATGCGAAATGCACAATGTGTGCCAAAGAGTTCTCAACTCCCGTAGCGAGAGTATATGAACTCGTGGTTGTGACAGTTAGTCAGTTGCATATCCTTTACAGGACGTCGCAGTCAACACCAGCATATTTTTATTGTTGCTGTTGTGATCTCTTGGCAAGTTTACGTTCAGTATTTTGCTATTGCTTTCTGAACGACTGGCACCCATACCATTTTCGTAAAAGACACGCAAGGCTGTCGGCGGCCAAATCGCGAGCAGCTTATGTCGAACGCGGGTTTGAGGGATTACGAACTGCGGTCCTAGAACCCTTCGCCACGGAAGCGGCTGGTTGTGACAGTGCACATTGGATTTACGCTCTAATTTGAAGGTGAGTTGAGTTGAGTTGAGTTAAGAACCGACATCACACAGATTATTAGTTTGATGGTGATTGTGGCCTTTTAAAGGCCAGTCAAAAACGATATTCTTCTGTCTATGATACCGACACCGTTGAAATAATAAAACATCAATTGTAATATCAAGTAGAAATGGAAAGATGGCTTCTAACATTTTCCCACCTGTAAAATAAAGCCGTATCTTTTACATAATCTTTAACGATTATTTAACATTATTATCAAGTCTGTTACAGAGCATTTGATTGTTGATAATTTATATAAAACTTTACAAAATATAGACATATACTATAATTATTTAAATAAATAAGCATATTTATGTTACTTTGAGTAATGTCCCTTTGATATTTTTTTTTGAACCCTGGCGTTGTCCTTATAAGATAAGAGTGTTAAGGGGGTACATAGAGCCTGTTCTTTTGTATGGATGTGAAACTTGGACAATGTGCAGTCAAGCTGAAAAAACATCTGATGGCTACAGAAATGTGGTTTCTGAGGAAAATGCAAAGAGTACCATGGACAGATAGAAAAACCAATGACCAAGTACTACAGGAGACAAATGAAAATCGTAAACTGATTAGAGAAATTAGACGAAGACAGTCAAAATTTTTTGGACATGTTATGAGAAGAAATGGATTGGAGAACTTATTGACAACTGGCAAGATCGAGGGGAACAGACCAAGAGGAAGACCGAGAGGAAAATACCTGGATGGCTTGGCCACATAGCATGGACGAGACTGGAACACTGAGCTGATCCACGACTCTGGTGATCACGTAAAATGGCGAGTCACGATCGCCCACGCTTTCCGGCATGGCACATGATTGATTGATTGATTGATTGATTGATTTATTTATTGTTGTCCATACACACTATTTCTAGTAGTGCATGTGGGCACTAATACCAGTGTTTTCGCCATCAAGCGAACCCACTCCGACTTCAGAGGAACTTGTAATTTACATCCCCAAATCAAGGACAAGAGGTCAACATTTTAGTCCAACTGTCCGGTGTAGGGGTTGAAGCCCTTACCTCGGCATCAAGCACACCGGATGTTTAAGAACATGCGTTCTTTTCCATTCAGCCATGCTGACCCTCATGTTCCTTGACATAAGTGTTATGTTGTTATGTCCCTTTCGACTATTACAATTGAATGTGTTCTTTTAAAAGTGGTTTTATTTACAAAACAGTATATTTTGTTTACCTACAAAACAGTGTGTATTTTCACACTGCGTTGTGTGTTTTTTTTACATTTTGCGAATGCAACATATACATTCATATACACATATGATAATATTATATTCTCGGCGTGGTGTAATTACCTACACATTACTTATTGATGTTGTGCCCTATATGGTTGATTCTTAGTGCTTGTATTTTTGTGTATAAATAAGTCTTGTAGTGCCAGTTCTCCTTGTTTCGTATCTTGTATTAGTGTTTTGTGTTGTATACTGTGAATTATTTTGCTGCAGGTGAAATGCCTGATGTGTTTGCTTATGTCTGAGATTGTTTGTTTTGGGGATATAACACTGTACTCTAAATATATTATCTTAGGAATGATGAAACTGCTTACAACTGCACTTCTACCAAACATTGTTGATATCTTGTATTTGTATCCATGTAGAATGTCTGTATATTGTTTTGTCAGTGAATGCCATGTTTCTGTAAGTGTTTTTCTGGCATCGCATGGAAATGTGATCCAATATATTTTTATGTTGTCTGTGACTGTTAGATCCAGGGGGAAATCCGCTTTATTCTTCCACTTTTCCAGACCCGTTATTTTAAATTTCTGTATGCGTATTTTGACCCCAATTTCTTCACCAAACTATCTGAAGTTGTGGAGTATATTTATAATGGATGTGTATTGTCAGCAACCGCTTTCACAGGCATTCTAGGATACTTCTCTCGCACCACACAAAAGACTTGCTAGTCGTACGAGAGGAATTGGTTACACATTTTATTGCCACTGGCTCTTTGCATCACATCAATGTACAACAAACAGTCGCTAATAAATCACACAAGAATAAATGCACAGAACTTCCTATCCCTAGTCGTTTCCTAACCCTATCGCTAATCTATCTACTCGGCTAACGAAACAAGCATCGCTAAGCGATGTTATCACTCTGAAGTCTGTGTCCCGTCTGATTCTACTCCGCGTGCTGTTTACACAGTACGCGGAAGGACTCAGGGCGCACTACGGCTTTTTGCGTGCGGCCTCATTTAGCACGCTCGAGTAGTGGCCTCTCTTGAGTTACACTCTAGATTCACGTTGGCGTGATCATGCCGTGACCAGAGTGCTAACTCTCTGGTCGACACCTCCGTGTCGCGTGAGAGAACTATAATAGTTCCCCTTCCTATCACCTACCCTGCCCTCATATAGGGGCACTGAGTTACCTCTAATCTACTGGAGGTAGACCACTCATTCAGGGTGGTCTTTCTCCTCTATACTTGAGTCTTTGACACACACCCTCCCCTCCTGTGTTGCGTCACAAACTTTGACTCATGGTTGTGACGCAAGAGGTTTCTAAAAAATTAGTGTATCTAATTTTTGTCAAAGACTCCTGATAACTTGGGTTTGGGTATCCTAATAGACTTCTACTGACTATTGTCACAGTGTAGTATCACTTTACTTGGCTACTGCTAATCGCCACAAACTTGTCAGGTTGGCGTGAGCCCTCTTCTCAATCGCAATATTATATAATTAGAGGTTTGTCTGAACCGGACCGTTGTCTTATAAGACCTGCCCTCAAATAGTAAATTAACTCACTGCCCATACAACGTTGACTTTCTTAGGGTCAACCCATGAATTGCTTCATGTCCCCCATATAATATTAAACAACCCTTACACAAGCTGTGTGCGACAGGCTTTACCTATCTCGCTTCCGCGTGTAAAGTTATCTTTCACTGTTAAGTTAGTGTTTCGTTGTCTATTGTGTCCCCTGACCCGAAGTTATATCCCTTTGTTCTAAAAATTGTATGTACTTTACCTGTGTGTTTTCCTGGTTGTTTGCGTGTTTGGATCTAACTAATGCTATAATTTAACTCCTAACATGTGTGTCTGTCTATAACTATGTATGCAAGTTAGTTTTCAAGTGCCATAATTCGGTTAAATGTGGCCACAAACAAGTGTATAACACTAATTCGCGACCACGTTTCCGTCATATGAGACTTAAAATACTTTCTCTATGTCTTACTCTAAACTACACATAACACATTTAAGACAACACATTACAACACTAAAAACAAACGCCCGACGCAGACAAACAATAAAAAGTCGCGCCGAACGGCAGAAAAAATCCGCGGGCTGCCCTCACTCTCCATTGTATACTTACCCCCTTATCTCACCTTCACGCTTCTGTCACACATCCCTTATTCTCACAATTATTTAAGAACCTTTAAGTGACACTGTACAAATTTGGCTCAGTTTGAAAAGAGTTGAGCTTCATGACTGTGCTTAACTTACTGCACGAGTCATGTATTTACAAAATATTTACATGGGTGAAATAGGGTTGATAGATTGTACCCTGATATTATTAAAACTATATTCTATATAAATACTACTACTAATTCTCTAACTATCTATATTCTATTTTGTTGTACACAATTTATCTATTTTAAGAGGAAGTAATCTAACTATCTAAAACAAAAATGAAAAATGATGTGAGATGAGTTATGTATCTTTATGAAATGGGTAATTTGAAATGTAACAAAAATTCTAACTAATGTTTTTAATGGAAAAAAAAATATATAATGGATCTTTTTAATCTACATGGTATAAATGAGGTATGTTCATAAGTATAATACTTTTATCCTATAAAATATAACTTAATTTTAGTCCTAAATGATGAAGTTGTTAAAGTGTTCTTAAAGATGGAATGAAATAAAATGAAATTAAATGACTACATGGTGTTGTTCCTATCTTAAGCAATTTATACTAATCTTTGATTCGCTGTCATTTAGTTTGCTGTAATATTCTAATCTACGTTTCTAATTTTTTAACCACTTTTTAAACCACTTTATCCTACTATAATTGTATGCTAAGTAAGTGGGTAAATTAATGATTTATCTAAACTAAAAAAAAATCTATTATATTGCCTACATCTAATCTAACTCTATATTAACGTAACTAACCTAACTATAATTTACCACTATATTAAAACCGTTATATTACATATCACATTAAGTATATATACATGATGTCTATTTACCTCAGGTTAGTGGTTGCCATAATGTATAGAAATTGCTTTCGTTGGCATAGTTTATATATATACACACTTATCCTGGGTTTGCTATCTACACTACACAGTCATACTTGTGTCCTATGGGTATTCTTACACTCGTTGAGTCCGCTGGTGTCGTAGACAAGTATCTTCGTGTCTGTTATTTCACAATGTTCTGACACTGTTCTGATATGAGTAACACAGGTGATTCACCGGAGCACAAATGGAGCATAGTAAGTAACGAGCTGTCTATGTACACACGGTGATGTCCTTGTTCTTGGCGCAGAGTTGTTATTCAGCTGTCTACGGACACATGGTAGTTCAATGTTCTTAGCACACAGTTCTGGTCCTGATGTCTATTTACACAATAGTATAATCTACACAGGATACGTTACGTGTATAGTAAATGAACATTTCTTAACCCTTTCGCGGCTATAGACGAGTTAAGTCGTATCGCGGTACGATGCTGTTGACGAGTTGACTCGCCTCCCGTAATCTGTCCCCCCGGTGCTATGGACGAGCTAACCCGTTTATACCATCTATACAAGAAGGCTATAGCCGTTTTCAAGCGTTTATGAATGGGACACAAAGGTTACCTATTTTTAGATCCAACTGACCTATTTCACAGGCTCAACAGGCGTTAGTGTGCTGATAATGTGTTGTTGAGGCAATTTCACCAGCAATAAGCCTATTTTGTTCGTTATAATTTCTACGGTGTACGGGTTTCATAATACCCCCGCGTTTGTGATAGAGTTTGTGAAACGGGCATACCCTTTTTGTAGATAATTGGTACACCAGTCCTAATTTGTTTATGTGGCTTCACGATCATGCAACTAATGCATGTGGCACGGTCAGAAAGAATAGACAGAATTTGCCTAAAATGGAAGAAAAATTATTAAAAAAGGAATTTGCTATAGGTCTACAAGCTGTTTATTAGCCCTGAAATGGTGCGACAAAAGAGAAGTTTGGATGCTGTCTACATGTCACAATTCAGACATTGTACCAACAGAGAAAAAAGATTGGAAAACCGGAGAAAATACACAAAAGCCAAAGTGCATTGTTGACTACAATAAAAATATGGGCGCGGTTGATCGGACTGACATGCTTCTCAGTTCTATTGAGTCAATTAGGAAAACTGTAAAGTGGTACAAGAAATTGTTTTTTCATGTTCTAGATCTGTCTATTTTAAATGCATATTCCATGTACAAATTGGTAACGGGGAATAAAGCTATTTTGTTGTTTTATCTCTTTGTAAAAGTGTTTGTTCAAACAATGGTGCCACCCTACCCAGTTTAGGAGTGCTTAAATTTTCCGGTGTTACAAAAATGGTCAACACCGCCGTGACATTTCCAGTTTCTTAGAGGTCAAGAAAGTATTTAGCACAGGCGGGGCAGTCGGCGGAGAAAGTATTTAGCACCGGGCGGGACGCTACTCAGAATTACGTAGCATTAAAAGGGTTAAACTACCTATTCGTGTGGAATATCAGGTATTTCTACCTCAGATGGTCGACTAAGGGTATCAGCAAGGATGTTGTCCCTACCCTTAATATGCTCTATACTAAAAGTATAATTCTGTAATATTAACGACCACCTGTAGATGCGGTCATTCCGATGTACCCCACTTTGTATGACAGTGATCGGGGAGTTGTCAGTCTGGACCACAAAGTGATTACCTGCCAGAAATCGATGCAACTTCCTCACCGAATAGATGACGCTTAGGGCTTCCAACTCTGATATGGAATATCTGGACTCAGCCGGTGTGATCTTGCGGCTCACGTAGCAAATCGGATGGAAGATGCCCTCCTAAAATTGGCCTAATACTGCAGCGATGGTAATCTGCTGGCATCTGTCCTAAGATAATAAACGAGCCTAGGATTAGGCAAGCGGAGGATTGGTACATTACTAAATAGGATTTTCAATTTTGACAATGCAGAAATTAATAATGCATCTTTGACATCCAATTTTACTGATGCTTTTAAAACATTTGAAAATACACTTGTAATTTCAGCTAAGTTCGGTATGAACTTGCTATAATAATTTACTAAACCCAAAAGGCTCCTGACCTGCTTTTTCGTTGTAGGCATGGTCAGGTTCATAATTTTGGTAATAATTCTATTGCCAGTTTTCAGTTGTCCTTGTGAAATGACATGACCCAAAAATTCAATTTCTTGTAGGCCCAATTCGACTTTGCTCGATTTGACCGTGAGACCGAAGAGTCGCAACCTATCGAAGACATGTCTTAGTTTCAGTAAGTGTGTTGTCCAGTCCTCTGTATGGACACAAATATCATCTATATAGGTCACTGTATTCGTCACTCCATGTAGTAAATCTCTAGTTAAGCGTACGAAAGTGGCAGGAGCATTACGAAGTCCGAAAGGAAGAAATCGCCACTCGTAAAGACCTAGAGGTGTTGCGAAAGCAGTAAGATGGATAGATTGAGTCTGCATAGGGACCTGCCATTTCCCTTAGTAAGGTCTAATTTAGAAAAGATTTTGGAGGTGGACATGTCAAGAATAAGATCTTCGCAGGAAGGAATTGGTTCTGCGTCGATCTTTGTGACATTGTTGAGTTTTCTATAGTCCACACAAAGACGAATTGTAGAGTCTTTTTTCTTGACCAGGACGATTGGAAAGGAGTACTCAGATGTAGATTTTTGAATAATTCCACTAGCTTCTAAATTAAGAATTTCCTTATTTAGATGTTCCCTATAGCTAAGTGGGATAGAGTACGGCCTGCATTTGATAGACTTCGAGTCCGAAAGAAGGATGGAGTGTTCGATCCTGTCCGTCCTACCTGGAATGTCGGAA
This sequence comes from Cepaea nemoralis, assembly GCA_014155875.1. Lineage (NCBI taxonomy): Eukaryota > Metazoa > Mollusca > Gastropoda > Stylommatophora > Helicidae > Cepaea > Cepaea nemoralis. The sequence continues at coordinate 43,954 of JACEFZ010009576.1, read as the reverse complement.
AATATGTCCTTATATTCAGTCACTAATTCTATTATCTGTCATCGTTGTTCATCTGTCAGTCCCGTTTCTATCCGTATACATTCTAATGTAGCAGTCTTGTCCACAATTGGAACTTGTAGTTCCATCTCGTCGTCGTCTACCTGATTCAGTACGGTTGTGGTGCTAAGTGTGTTTTCTGTAATCTCATTAAGTGTATGCATCTCGTCGGATTTGCCAGTCTCGCTAACTAGTGTAGTTGCGTTATGTATGTCTGTCGTCTCATCCAAAGGTGTGGGTGCATTGTGTTCGTCTGTCTCTAATTCTGTCTCTTGTCGTGAAAAGTAGGGTTTCAACATGTTGATATGAAATATCTTTAAGTGTCCGTTTATCGATATTTCATAATCGACATCAGAAATTTTTCGTACCACTTTTAATGGCCTTTGCCATGAGGTCAATAATAAATTTCGTTTGTCTGGAAGTAACAGAAGTATGTCTTGATCTGGTTCAAGATCAATTGTTCTCTCACCTTTGTTTGCGTATTGGCGGTAGATTTGACCCTTCCTCTCCAAAGCTGCCTTAGCTATGATACACGATTTCATGATTTTATCTCGTGTTTCTGTCACCATTTCATAAGGTGATTTTGGGGTTGGAATTTCAATGGAATTAGTTATTACCTGATGATAAATTGTGAGGGGTCCACGTGGGTTAGCCCCGTACACTAATTCAAATGGTGAGAAACCCGTGCTTGAATGGGAATCTCCCGATAGGCGAACCGCACTGTTGGTAACAGTGTATCCCAAATCAGCTGGGTTTTCTGCTGTCACCTTAGCCAGCATATGCTTAAGGTCTCCGTTAATTTTTTCTACTATCCCATTGCTGGCTGGATGATAAGCTGTTGTAAAATGCTGTTTAATCCCTAACATTTTCGTAAGGGCTTGCGTTGCAGCCGATATGAATTGAGTTCCACGATCGGATAAGATGGTACGTGGAAATCCGAATCGTGAGAACAAGTGTAGAAATACATTGGCAACGTCTTTGGAGGTGATGTATTTCAAAGCTACTGCCTCAACCCACCTTGAACATAGGTCTACCATCGTTAAGATGAAGCTATTTCCTTTGCTGGACACCTGGTTCAGGGGTCCAACAATATCTACCGCCACACTTTCAAATGGCCTAGAGGCCAACGTTGAAGGTTGCACTTCAGCTGTAGGATGTTTACCCTTACGTACTAGTTGTTGACAGACATTACACGAACGACAAAATAATTTTATATCATTACAAAAACCTGGCCAATAAAAATGAGCCTGAATTCTGGTCCTGGTTGTGTCGTATGCAAGGTGACCAGTAAACGGTGACTCATGTGCAATCTTTAGCACAGTTTGGCGGTGTTGTACAGGTAACACCGTTTGCTGAATCTCATGGTTACCAGTTGTATAATACCTAGTAAGAAAACCATTATTAAGTCTAAAGAACCATGATGCGTTTTTTGTCACTTTGGCTTTTTCTTTCAATAACTTTAAATATGGAGACACACTATGATCAGCTTTCTGCTGTTTTATCAATTTTTGTCTGGTGGTATCATCCGTGCTAGTTGGTGATAGCAACAGTAGTCTCTCATCTTGTAGTGTGTCTTGATGTTTCATAGTGTCTGTTCTGGTTGTTGCATTAGCTGCATTTAATTTTTCCCATGCAGCTATTTCATCGCTAGTGCATTGTTTCAATTGGGGTAAGCATCCCAAAATTAAATCAGTACAAGGGTTGTCAAGTATTGCACAAGTAAAGGTACCAGAAAGGAAAGGAGTGTTAATACGGGCTTTGGCCAAAGGGTAAATTTCAATATTACCCGAAAAGGTTCGGCATTTGACTGAGTCACCTGTATAATCATTTGGATTCACCAGTTCCTTTCTAAGACCAATAAGGGTGCTGCCGCTGTCCAGCAAACATTGGCATGGTCTGTCGTTGACCATTGCATTGTGGAACACCAAATTGCCTCTGGAGGCTAATGCTGCATTTACACTCTCAGTTGAGAATGGTACTGTATGTCCACATTCTAATTTTCCGTCTGCATGAAATTGGTGACATCGCTCACAACTGTCAAAGCTTAATATATCGTTTACCCAACACACATCTTCAGATTGGTTAAAAGGTAATTCATTTTCAACTTCACACTCAGTCTCACTACCACTATCAGAAGATGTATCAATCAAAATAGCATTGTTGGCCTTCATTCTTTGGCGGCCTAGGCACTTATTCGAATAGTGCCCGTAGCTGGAACAGAAGAAGCATTTGACTGCACGCCTGTATGCAGATCTTTTGTTTTGTTGCTTCTTAATGACCATCTCAAGATGTGTCGGATAGTTTGGTGATTTATCACACATAGAATAAGTATCATGCAAAAGTTGACAATAGACACATTTCGACACTTTCTTATCTTTCTTGTCGACTCTATGAACTGGTTTTCTATTATTCTGATAGCTTTTAGGTTGGTCCTTCACAAAAGAAACTATTTCAGAGTCGCTATTTGATGTCTTAAAAATATCTCTATTTGAGGAAAAATATGCAGAGCCTTTCTTTTCAAATTATTCTATGGTCTCAATGTCTGACTGCTGCAGGAATTTAGCTAAAGGAGATGGTATAGTGGATATGACTTTATCCATGGCTATTAAATTTTTAAGTTTGTCAAAATCCTTTCCTATTTTTGATGCACTAAGCCATCTATTTAGTACGCTTTGTACATTTGAGACATAATCGATAAAGGTCTCGCTTGGCTTAGGTTTTAAATTGGAGAACTGCCAGGGGCATCAAGTAAGAAATGTTGCATTATCCTATCGTGGATGTACTGATAGTTAGATCTAAGATCAGTTGGTATAGATTCTATTACTCTAAGGGGCTCCCCACTTAAGTTCTTCATGTAGATCATGGCCCACATATCGATTGGTACTTGGTGGTATTTCAGTTGATACTCGACATTTTCTGTCCAGGCTGATATGGAATCATCTTTACAAAATGGTTTGATAATGTTTTTGTATTTATTAAATTTATTTTCTTCTTGCTGACTTTTTAGTTTTGTAGCGGAGATCTCTAAGTGTGAGTCTACATCCATACCTTTCATCTTCAACTGTGTCTCTGATTCAACTTGTATTTGTTTTTCTTTTACTCTTGCCATTTCATCTATCTCTTTTTGCTTTAATTCTTTCTCCTGATCCATTTGTTTTTGCTTAATCTCCTTATCTTGCTCTAATTGTTTGTGTTTTAATTCTAATTCTTTTTGTTTAATCTCCTTATCATGTTCCAACTGCTTCTGTTTAGTTTCTAATTCTTTTTGTTTAATTTCTTTGTCTTGATCTAACTGTTTCTGTTTAGTTTCTTCAGCTAATTGTGCCTCTTTGTGTTTTATCTCTAACTCCTTTTGTTTTGTTATCTCAGCTAGTTCTACAATCTCCTTTTGGTGTTGTCTTTCTTGTTCTCCAATCTCCTTTTGATGTTGTCTTTCTCGTGCACGTTCATCTCTCTCAGCATCTTTTGCTTAATTAAACTTTTGATCAGCATATTGCTCTAATTCCTTTCCTGTGTATTGTAATTCCTTGCCTGCTTTTATGAAATCAGCTAAAGTTGCCATGTTGTTGGGAGATTAGCTAGATTTGATAGGCACTTAAATACTTACTCACTTATTTATATTAGATCTGTTAGGTTACTAAATCAGTGAGTACAAAATAAAATATACTCTTAGTTTATAACCTGCAAAATAGATCACCAAAATATGCTAATACATCACACGCTGCAAAAGAGATGCATTATTAATCATATTGCATGAAAAATCATTTGGGTATACTCATCTTAACTTTCCAGATCAATCATGTACACTCGTTTGGCACCTCAAGTTCAATTGTCTGGTAATACCACACACAGCTTGAGTTATGCTTATGACACGCTGTTGTTCACCCTGGTTATCAAGAGCATCCACAATTAACCACTTGCAACCGATATATAAATCTAGACAACTTTTACAATTACAAGCCCCAGGAACATATAATGTGGTTTAATTACTATTAACTGTCACTGTCCTGTCTTCGTTCTAACGTTTTATGCCTTCCCTAACTCTAGCTGTTTAATTTATGAAAGTTTTGTGCAAACTGCGTCTCATTCGCATAGCAGAAGTAGTGCCATCGCGACGGCAAGAAAGAGAAAAAAATATATAAATAAATAAATAAATGCTTTGAAATAAATATACAGGTAATAATAATGTTTAAATAAATAAATATATTCAATAAATAACTAATATAAACAAATAATATTTGATATAAGTCAACGATTCAGGCGAGCAGCCGCTTTGCGATATGTCAACAATCACTCGCTGATTGCAAATGGCGTAACGCGGCTGTTTGTCAGTCACGATACGTCACTCGCGCAGCGCTATTTTTAGATTGGAAAAATCAATATTGTTCTCGGCTCAGTTTTGTGTATCGCTCCGCCATGAATCATATTTGACAAATACTAGTAAATAAATAAGTAATTACAGAAATAAATGATACAAAACTATAACAATAATACTTACAAATGAGAAGAAAACATGTTCATAAGCACAAAATAATTCAATAAGCACAAATAAACATAACTTGGTCACGATGGGCACAGCTCGCACTTTGTTCTGTCTGCACACGCCATTGTCACTAACGTAAAGTAAACCCTGTCATTATCTAGCCGTAATACTAATTTACAGCCGTGGGTGAGTGTTTTAGCTTGAACGATTGTCCAAGCCACACTTCTGACACTACTTTATCCTAGCCTGTCAGCAACCGCTTTCACAGGCATTCTAGGATACTTCTCTCGCACCACACAAAAGACTTGCTAGTCGTACGAGAGGAATTGGTTACACATTTTATTGCCACTGGCTACTTTGCATCACATCAATGTACAACAAACAGTCGCTAACAAATCACACAAGAATAAATGCACAGAACTTCCTATCCCTAGTCGTTTCCTAACCCTATCGCTAATCTATCTACTCGGCTAAGGAAACAAGCATCGCTAAGCGATGTTATCACTCTTAAGTCTGTGTCCCGTCTGATTCTACTCCGCGTGCTGTTTACACAGTACGCGGAAGGACTCAGGGCGCACTACGGCTTTTTACGTGCGGCCTCATTTAGCACGCTCGAGTAGTGGCCTCTCTTGAGTTACACTCTAGATTCACGTTGGCGTGATCATGCCGTGACCAGAGTGCTAACTCTCTGGTCGACACCTCCGTGTCGCGTGAGAGAACTATAATAATTCCCCTTCCTATCACCTACCCTGCCCTCATATAGGGGCACTGAGTTACCTCTAATCTACTGGAGGTAGACCACTCATTCAGGGTGGTCTTCCTCCTCTATACTTGAGTCTTTGACATGTATGTTGTAGGGGAGAAAGCGGTGTCATCTGCATAAGCAATTAGTTTCCGCTTTCCAGACTCATGTACGAATGTTCCTTTAATGTTGATGTCCTCACTGATTGCTTCTAGGAGTGGTTCTGGTGTGAGTACATACATGATTGGTGATAGTGGACTCCCGTTTATTACAGATCTTGTGATCCTGAAACTGGCCGTGAGTAAATGACTCACCAGTACCTTACTTCGAGAATTTGCATACAAGATGTGTATCCACTGTCTATAATACTGTCCTATGTTATAGTGTGTTAGTGCTTTGTGTGAATATTATTGTGACATTCTGTCAAAAATTGTGTACGAAAGTATTTGAATATATGTTTGCTAATTGTAGTAGTATAAAGTCTGGTTTAATTTCCCCATTCCCCGCCCCTACATAGTATATGTAAAAATGGAAGCTAAGTTTAATAACACATACTACAGTAGAACAAGCCTAGACGTCTTCATAAAATGTGTTTTGAGGGTCTATTTATGTTATAAAATGAAATTATAAAGGGCGAGAAGGACAGAACTGTAAAGTATATAGGGGAAAACGATATCAAGTAATTGGTTCTTGTATTAACGCGATCTTGAAATAATCTTAATTCCAACCTGTACACCAGTTTTCTACCTCCTTCAGGAGTAATCGCGACAGGAAACCAGTGTATGGTCAGCCTGTCTCTTCCTTTCTCTAGATGCTCTAGTGATATGACTATCCCTAGGCTTGGTAAAGAGAACTTTTTTTCCGTGTAACTTGTCATACACGTCTTTCTGCCCTTCTGTTGACAGGTGAAAGTACCACTTAATGGAGACCTCGAACCTGTACAGGTCGATGAAATTCCGCAGAACGCACACTTCCTGGATCAGTTAAGGCACTAAAAATAAAAGCTGGCGTCGATTTCGCCTCAGCCCCAGGACCTGTAATAGAGGAAATTACAGTAGCAGGCTGGTGAAGTTGCGTAACTTCGTAGTTGTCCCCTGGAACGGCAAATTTAGTGATATTTGAATTCATATCGATAACTTGTTGTTTTCGGTAATAATAATTGAACAGAAAATCTCACAGTATCTTTTAGAATATAAATTCTCAGGTCCGCATGGCCGAATGGGTAAGACCGCGTGTTCTTAAACATCCGCTGTGCTGATGCCGAGGTAAGCGGCTCAACCCCTACACCGGACAGCTGGACTAAAATGGTGACCTGGGACGCAGAGGTGTTTCCAAGGCACCAGGGCCGGGTTATATACTGGCCAAGACCTATTGACGCGTCCTCGTCGAGCGTCCTGGGCAACAGGTCCCTTCGGGGTCCTGGCGGAATGACCTGTCGTCCTTGACTTGGGGACGTAAATTACAAGTACCTCTGAAGTCGGAGTCTGATGGCGAGGGACACTGCTAATATGGAAAGCTAATTCACACGCAAAATTCAGTCCATCACTACTATAAATTGGACAGATTGGACAGAGAAATGGAAATCAGATGTAAAAAAGCTAGTGCACTTACATATCAATTATCATCCTTACTGAAACATCCAAATATACCATGTCCGCACAACGACAGATAATTAACAGCATATTCACACCAACCCTATGCTACCAATCTCAAACCTGGACTTTATCCAAATTATACATTCACAAAATCAACACCTGCGAAATGAGATGCCTGAGGAGAACTGCCAACTTAACAATCCGAGACCGAGTAAGAAATGTTATTATCAGACAGACTGTGGGATCAACACCATGTGCCACATTTATTTAAAGACAGAAGATTAAGTGGTGTGGCCATGTCGTTAGAATGCAACACCAGCAACTACCATCACTGGCCTCACATCAAAGATCATCTGCCACGAGACCACGAGGACGTCCAAGAAGAAAACCACACGGAATGACACTATCCAGTGCCGCCCACCGGGCGCTGGAACGCAAATTTTTCCTCCCTCGACGCTTGACGGCAGAAGTGGAAGAGATGATGATGATGATGATGATGATGATGATGATGATGATGATGATGATGATGATGATGATGATGACGACGACTATACATATTGTGTATGGGCTACACTTGAGTTCAAAGCGAGTGGGCGCAAAAAAAAAATAAATAAATTCTACAGAAAAACGCACAGTATATCCTTGAAAGTGTAGCTGAAAAATGGTGTATAATCCGGTTTTTATATAGCGTAAATTGACACGTCAGAAAATATGCTTCCAACAATGCGAATTCACAATGTTGCCAAAGAGTTTGTCAACTCTGTATCGAGAGTATATGAACCGTGGTTGTGACAGTTAGTCAGTTGCATATCCTTTACAGGACGTCGCAGTCAACACCAGCATTTTTTATTATTGTTGCTGTTGTGATCTCTTGGCAAGTTTACGTTCAGTATTGTTTCTATTGCTTTCTGAACGACTGGCACCCATACCATTTTCGTAAAAGACACGCAAGGCTGTCTGCGGCCAAATCGCGAGCAGCTTATGTCGAACGCGGGTTTGAGGGATTACGAACTGCGGTCCTTGAACCCTTCGCCATGGAGCCGGCTGGTTGTGACAGTGCACATTGGATTTACGCTCTAATTTGAAGGTGAGTTGAGTTGAGTTGAGTTAAGAACCGACATCACACAGATTATTAGTTTGATGGTGATTGTGGCCTTTTAAAGGCCAGTCAAAAAACAATATGTTGCCAGAAGTTTCCTGATGCCGTTGAATATAAGACTTTAATTGTAATATCAATTAGAAATGGAAAGATGGTTTCTAACATTTTCCCACCTGTAAAATAAAGCCGTAACTTTTACACAATCTTCAAAGATTATTTAAAATTATTATCAAGTCTTTTATAATGCATTAAATCGTTAATAATTTATTTAAAACTTTTACAAAATATAGACATATGCTATAGTTATTTAAATACAAAAGCACATTTATGTTACTTTGAGTAATGTCCCTTTGATATATTTTGTTCCCCCGCTCGCTAAATTTTGAACCCAGGCTTTGTCCATATAAGAGTGTTAAGGGGGTACATAGAGCCTGTTCTTTTGTATGGATGTGAAACTTGGACAATGTGCAGCCAAGCTGAAAAACATCTGATGGCTGCAGAAATGTGGTTTCTGAGGAAAATGCAAAGAGTACCATGGACAGATAGAAAAATCAATGACCAAGTACTACAGGAGACAAATGAAAATCGTAAACTGATTAGAGAAATTAGACGAAGACAGTCAAAGTTTTTTGGACATGTTATGAGAAGAAATGGATTGGAGAACTTATTGACAACTGGCAAGATCGAGGGGAACAGACCAAGAGGAAGACCGAGAGAAAATACCTGGATGGCTTGGCCACATGGCATGGACGAGACAGGAACACTGAGCTGATCCACGACTCTGGTGATCAAGTGAAATGGCGAGTCACGACCGCCCACGCTTTCCGGCATGGCACATGATTGATTGATTGATTGATTGATTGATTGTTGTCCATACACACTATTTCTAGTAGTGCATGTGGGCTTGCTTTCCCTAATACCAGTGTCTTCGCCATCAAGCGAACCCACTCCGACTTCAGAGGAACTTGTAATTTACATCCCCAAATCAAGGACAAGAGGTCAACATTTTAGTCCAACTGTCCGGTGTAGGGGTTGAAGCCCTTACCTCGGCATTCAGCACACCGGATGTTTAAGAACATGCGTTCTTTTCCATTCAGCCATGCTGACCCTCATGTTCCTTGACATAAGTGTTATGTTGTTATGTCCCTTTCGACTATTACAATTGAATGTGTTCTTTTTAAAGTGGTTTTATTGACAAAACAGTATATTTTTTTTACCTACAAAACAGTGTGTATTTCCACTCTGCGTAGTGTTTTTTACATTTTGCGAATGCAACATATACATTCATATACACATATGATAATATTATATTCTCGGCGTGGTGTAATTACCTACACATTACTTATTGATGTTGTGTCCCTATATGGTTGATTCTTAGTGCTTGTATTTTTGTGTATAATAAGTCTTGTAGTGCCAGTTCTCCTTGTTTCGTATCCTGTATTAGTGTTTTGTGTTGTATACTGTGAATTATTTTGCTGAAGGTGAAATGTCTGATGTGTTTGCTTATGTCTGTGATTGTTTGTTTTGGGGATATAACACTGTACCTAAATATATTATCTTAGGAATGATGGAAACTGCTTACAACTGCACTTCTCCCAAAAATTGTTGATATCTTGTATTTGTATCTATGTAGAATGTCTGTAATTTGTTTTGTCAGTGAATGCCATGTTTCTATGTGTGTGTGTTTTTCTGGCATCGCATGGAAATGTGATCCCATATATTTTTATGTTGTCTGTGACTGTTAGATCCAGGGGGAAATCCACTTTATTCTTCCACTTTTCCAGACCCATTATTTTAGATTTCTGTATGTGTATTTTGATCCCAATTTCTTCACCAAACTAGTCTGAAGTTGTGGAGTATATTTACTATGGGTGTGTATGTTGTAGGGGAGAAAGCGATGTCACCTGCATAAGCAATTAGTTTCCTCTCTCCAGACTCATGTATGAATGTTCCTTTAATGTTAGTGTCCTCACTGATTGCTTCTAGGAGTGGTTCTAGTGTGAGTGCATGTAACAACACCGGCCTGGTTCTCGGTGTTTGCCCATATATTTTAATTGGGGTTCGTTATTACCTTCTGTCTTCCCTTTTACTAGATCGTCCCCATGAAGGTTCACGGATGACACTACCCATATGAAGACTGTTGCTACATGAAGACACCTAACTGACGATAAGAGAACAATCTTATAAAAGGCCAATCTAGAATCTTTATTGGAGATTCCGACTCGAACACACAGATGAACAAATCAACAGACATACAGCAATGAACAGTCAATTGGGTGAGAGTAGTCTGCTTGACATTCTCATCATCCCACATAGGTATGTCAGTGTGATATCGAGTGTCAGTGTGTAGAACTAGGTGGTAAGACACATTCACCTGATCCTGTATGATGCCTCCTAGAGCCTCGGAACTTGACCAAGTAAAGTTCAACAGCCACTAGCCACTTGGCTTTTAGCACCATCGAAATCACAGCACACCGCCACAGGTTCACAGCACCCCGCAACGGAACAATGGCAAACAAGCTCTCAAGAATCAGCAATGGGTTAACAGCACACAGGCCACTGCAAACAGGCAGCCGCCCACAGGCTACAGCACCGGATACCGCACACCGTAAAGGGCACTCGCCCAGCCCACAGCAACATCCAAGGGTTCCTGTAAGCAAGACCAGGCCCGGTGTACCCATCCATCACACCATTGCATAATACACACTACATCATTATGCATTCACACTAACAACCTATTCCTTGTGGTGAGTTCCTCCAACCTAGGCCACAATAGTATTATGTCTGACTTTCCAGACATGTCTCACCTACCAGTTAAGTTACTTCTCATGGTAATCCTAACGTAGGTCAGTAGCTTTTCAGCCACAAGTCTAATACATAATGGATAGTAGATATGATGACAGGTTCCATTCATGAGGATGGCAGAATTCCATACCTCCTATAGAGATCATCAAGTGTTATGGTCTAGATCATCTTGCTTAATCCCAATTTCTATATTTCAGGTAAGTACTATATGACACCTCCAAGGTTGAAGGAAGATACTCAAACTACATTGATAACCACCTGAAATACTGAATGAAAGACCAGACAAACAGCAGAAGAGTTTCATGGTCTTGTGTTTGTTGCTTTTCCCTTTTCTTCCTCGGATACCTGGATTTCTGTTGTGTATGGGTGTACAAATATATAGACACTCATCACCTGAATAATTTCTTTGGCTGCCTAGGAATTGTGTCGACTCAAACATCCCAAACAATCTGGTTCCAATGAAAGTATAGAGACAAGAGAAAGATAGACCCGACTGGCAGATTCTTCCTTTCTCATTAAAGGAACTGTAACGTCACATAACACTGATGAAATATCCACGCGATACATGAGTGGGTGTTTCCCCACCGCCATACTGGCCCAGGGTTCAATCCCTAGTAGGTGTGAAGATATCTTTCCCCCTTCTGACTAAGACAAGTTAACTAACAACAGGCCTATGGGGCGATAAGAACTTCCCAGCTTATAGCCTCCTACATAGTTGGGTTTCACCGTAATGAGAAATGCATGTGATTCTCGCTCGTCACATGAGTGCTTGACAAGTACTGGTTTCAACCACGCAACATGATGATGATCGAAACATACTAATGTCAACATATTCATTAAGGGAATCAAATTAAAGCTCTGTTCAAGAGAAAGTTCTCTGTCCGAACAATAATTCCCTAAGATACCCCATTGTCGAGATAGGCCGTCGAATGTATTGTTAAATTGCTTCAACCAGACTGCTCCAGTAAGTTGCTGGCACAATACATTTCGTCGTGTCTGTTGAACACTGGCTTCAGCTTAATTTAGGTCATAGTACACATACAGGCTTACTACACAGTTAGCATACCTGGTCTAGACTTAACTTACAGCTGTTGTCCGCTGACCCGAAGTCAACGTGTGCATATCGGTAAGAGCCCAGGCCTCACGGCGCAACTAGCCGGCCTGGTCAAGAAATGACCCACAACTGAAATACAACTTTAATTAAGCGACGCCAAGTATAAAAGTGTGTTACCTTTAAAGCTTAGGAACAACTATGCAACAGACATCGACCCGGTAGGTTCATCAAGCTCTGGGCTGTAGGTTCCCTCTGGAGCCCCAAAAGGTATATCATGATACAGCTGGTCAAAGACACGGCCTCTCGTCTCAAGGACAACAATGCCACCACTGTAGATCAATCTATAATTCCATATGAATTGCAGATTACAGCTGGCGGACACGGCCGTGAAAGGGTGGCTTTAACAACCTCTGTAGAGCATTTTCCGGATCCTCGTGATTCCAGTTATACAGCTGGCTATAGAAGAGGCCTCTTTTCTTGATGACTGGCTACCGAATGGCCTCTTCGTGTCAGGTCCGGAAGAACACACTCACGGAACCGGCCGAAAACTTCCGAAAGTAAACGTAACTCAAAATTTTTCCGAGATTTAGCAGAGTGTGCGATTTACAACAGAAAGATCTACGGACACTTGAAAGTTGCGTTATGATTTTCGGGACCCGTGAAGTTCATGACAATCCCGATACATAACATCTCAAGGACCCAGAAGACGACCCTAACTCATTTTACTCGGAAATCCCCCTCAATCAATCAATCAATCATGTGCCATGCCGGAAAGCGTGGGCGGTCATGATTCGCCATTTCACTCGATCACCAGAGTCGTGGATCAGCTCAGTGTTCCTGTCTCGTCCATGCCATGTGGCCAAGCCATCCAGGTATTTTCCTCTCGGTCTTCCCCTTGGTCTGTTCCCTTCGATCTTGCCAGCCGTCACTAAGTTCTCCAGTCCATTTCTTCTCATAACATGTCCAAAAAATGTTGACTGTCTACGTCTAATTTCTCTAATCAATCTACGATTTTCATTTGTCTCTTGTAGTACTTGGTCATTGGTTTTTCTATCTGTCCATGGTATTCTTTGCATTTTCCTCAGAAACCACATTTCTGCAGCCATCAGATGTTTTTCAGCTTGACTGCACATTGTCCAAGTTTCACATCCATACAAAAGAACAGGCTCTATGTATCCCCTCAACACTCTTTTTCTCGTTTCAATTGACATCATTTTATTGGTCAGAATGTTTTTCATCTTGCTAAAGGCTACTTTCGCAATGGCGATTCTTGTTCTAATCTCTTCAAGGCATCTGCCATCAGATGTTATGACTGTTCCGAGATAATTGAACCGATTCACTTGTTGAAGAATATTCCCATTTACTTGTATATTACATTGTGGTACTTCGTTCTTCCTAGTGACGACCATAACCTGTGTCTTCCTACAATTTAATTCCAACCCCAGCTGCTCACTGTGTACAACCACAGCGTCTACTAATTGTTGCAGATCCTGTGCATTGTCTGCAATCAATACTGTATCATCTGCATATCTAATGTTATTTATGTTTCGTCCTCCAATGCTGATTCCATTTAGGTCTTCTACATTTCTGAAAATATTTTCACTGTATAGGGAAAAAAGATCTGGAGACATTACACATCCCTGCCTAACACCTCTCTTAATAGGTTGGTATTGTCCTACTTCATTATCAATTCTTATGGCAGCTTGTTGTTTCCAATATATGTTTTTTATAAGTCTAATGTCTTTCCCATCAATTTGTAGATCTGCAAGCATATCCACAATGTTGACATGTCTAACTCTATCAAAAGCCTTTGTGTAGTCAATAAAGCAAAGATGTATATCCTTGTTTACTTCTAAAGCACGTTCAATAACTGTTCGCAGCATATACACAGCATTTACTGTACCCTTTCCTTCTACAAAACCACATTGTTCTTCCCCTATTTCAGGTTGTATTTTCTTCCTCACTCTTTGCATGATAATTCGTAACAAAATCTTTGTGATGTGACTCATTATACTAATTGTTCTATGTTGATCACATTCTAAGGTTCCTGATTTCTTTGGGATTGCAATAAATACAGAATTACATAATTCAGAAGGTATATCTCCAGTATCATATAATGTGTTCAGCAGTCTAGTGACTTGCTCTAGACCAAATTCTTCTAAAGCTTTAATCATTTCTGTTGTGATGTTATCTGCACCGGGGGCCTTGCCAGCTTTCATATGCTTAAGAACATTTTGAACCTCCATCTTTAAAATTGCTGGTCCTTCATTATTAAATCTAATAGCATACTGTTCCTCTCTGTTATCATTATACAGGTCTTTCACATAATCTGTCCAGACATGTAGAATCTGATCTTTTTCTATTATGATTTTGCCATCTTTAGTTTTTAGACAGCCTGTTGATGTACTTGTTCTTTTATTAGTAAGTTCCTGAATTCTTTTGTGTACTAATTTGGTATTTTGACTGTTGTGTTGTTTTTCAATTTCTAAGCACTTTTCCTCAAGCCATGATTCTTTTGCCTTCCTACATAATATTCTGACTTGTCTGTGAATTTCTTCATATTTGGCAGGATTATTTTTGTTGAGTCTTCTTGTTTCCATTAAGTGTAAAATTTCCTCAGTCATCCATTTCTTACGACCCACCTTCTTTAATTTTGGAATAGTTGTTTCTGCAGCCACATTGATTGAATTCTTTAACATTTCCCATTGATCATCCACATCCTGGAATAGGATCTCTAGATCAGACAATATTTCAAATCTGTTCTGTACTTCTATGTTGAATTTGTTTTGTATTTCCTTGTCATTACTCAATGTACACAAATCATATTTAGTGTTCCCTGTTGTATACTTGACTTTCTTCAACTTTATCCTCAATGTTCCTGTGAGTAATCTGTGGTCACTATAACAATCAGCACTGGGAACTGTTTTTGCTACTGTTAGGGCGTTTCTAAATCTTCTGCTAATGAGAATGTAGTCAATCTGGTTTCTAATCCTGCTATCAGGACTCCTCCATGTCCATAATCTTCTAGGGTGTTGTTTGAACCAGGTGTTTCCTACAATCATTTCCTGTTCTTTTGCCCACTCTACTAGTCTGTATCCTCTTTCATTTCTCTCTCCTAAACCATAGTTTCCTACTGTGTATCTATCCCCTTGATTTCCTACTTTTGCATTGAAGTCCCCTATTATGATGTTTATTTCTGAATTTTTACATTTCTTTAAGGCAGACTCTATGTCATTATAAAATTCCTCTACACTATCTTCACTAGACTCTCCTGTTGGGGCATATACTTGAATAACATTTATGTTAAAAGGTCTGCCACTCAATTTAACTAGTAATACTCTGTCCGACACGGCCCAATATCCCTGAACAGACGTTGATGTTTTCCGGTCCAAAATTATTGCCACTCCCCTATGTCGATCCTCACCTCCAGAATAAATAATCTTAAAATCTTTATGTATCTTGATGCCTGCTCCTGTCCATCTCGTTTCGCACATACCTAATATATTAATTTTTTCTCTTTGAATTTCTTGTGTTATGTTCTCTAATTTTCCGTCGTTGTTTAACGTCCTAACGTTCCATGTTCCTAATTTTAATGTCTCTGTCCTTGTCTTGCGATGATCAGTCTTTAAGCGAATCATAATAAACTAGGCAATTTCAAAGAGGTAGTTTGCCGTTGCTTTCCTCTATGGCAGTGACCATACTGGCCGGGTGACCGCAATCAGTGTCTCTCGAAAGAGAGAAAGCTTGCCGTCGCGAAACTCGAGACCATAACCAACAAATATCTGTCGGCTGCCCTCATAATTTCATCCACCACCTGCCTTCCGTGGCTTCTTTTGAACACTTCCAATTAACGAACACGAAATAACATCACATAATCCAAAGGAAAAACACTATCCACACGAATTTCACGGGAATTTCCATAGGGAATCCACAGAAAAACACTGAACAGCGTCCTCCTCAAGACAACGAGTCATCCCCCTCACCCGCCTTAAAATGTTGCCTAGCCACCGACACGGGGTGGGGCATAGTGGATACTGTGTTGTCCCGTCTGAGACGTACTTGCGTTTCGCAACAGTGCATATAGGATTGGTGATAGTGTACCCCCATGTATTACAGGTCTTGTGATCCTGAAACTGGCAGTGAGTGAATGACTCATCAGTATCTTAATTTGAGGATTATTTTTACAGGATTTGTATCCACTGTCTATAGTACTGTCCTATGTTGAAGTGTGCTAGTGCTTTGTGTAAGTGTAAGTGTGAAATTCTGTAAAAAGTCTTCTCCTGGTCCAGCGAAAAGAGGGAGGGTAGACAGTCTGTCTGGTGGCTGTATGTGATGAAATCTCTAATGAAGTGTGTATGTTGGTGTATGTTTCTGTGTTGAATACTGCATTGTTGGTCTGGGTGTATGAGTAATGGCATGAACGTTTTTATTGTGTTTGAAAGTGTGTACTATTAGTGTATACGAGCATGAGGTGTGTCATGTGTTGTACATAACCTGTATGGTGGAGTAGGGTGTTGTTGAATTTCCGATGTGGTGATCGTTTTCAGGGCCGTGTATTTGTAATATATGCACTGGTGTATGCTAATACAGCTTTGTGATCTGTGAATTTTTATGTTTCGTTTGTGTATTTTATTTGAGCA